>VWZF01006446.1:95275-116824 GCA_013396755.1 Sclerurus mexicanus | reverse complement strand
CCCCCCCCCCCCCCTCTGATTTTGTGATGATTTCAAAGCCAGCTACTGGGGAAAGTAATGTTTGAGCTTTTTGGTTTCATCGAGAAACATCAATCTGACTTTCATCTGAAATCTGAGAGTATATTTTTGGCACCAAAAATTATGGGAAGGTAAACTGCAGGTACCAGCACAAAACTCTGCCTGACTCTAATGCAACTAAATCCAGGTTTGACAGCTACTGCTGAGAACACAATATTTAGAACAGTGGTTTGAGTACTTCAGTCTGATGAGGCTATTAAGCACAAAAGATTAAAGCACATGAACAAGATGTTCTAGCAGAAATGTTGCAAGTTATTTCATATCATATGTGTCTTTATATTAATGAAAGAGAAAATGAGCTAAGAATAACTTTCTATCCAAAATACAATTTAGAAGAAAATGGAATGCATGAATAATACACGGAATTCTTAAGTGGCCTATGTTGGAAAAAAATATTAGTTATTAGTACTTAGATTTTCAGCAAATACAACAAAAAATAGTCAACAACAAACTATATTGCAATGGAGATACATCAACATTGGAAAATGCAAGTCAAAAAGCTTTTAATGTGAAATTTTTATTAACACTGTTAATAATAGCCAGTCATATGTATTTATAATGAACAAATCAATCATTAATATTTAAAGCAATCTTGAAGTATATATCTTTCCAAGCTCAAGCATTACATGGATCATTCAAGCCTATTTATTAATCTCTTTATTACCTTGTCAATAGTTTACACTTGTACAAGAACCGTGAGAATTACTTTATATATGCACCTAATCATTGATACTGCAGCAACAAGTGTTTAATTCTGCCACTTTGATTAGTCCAAATGAGATGAAGTGTATAAGTATTAGGACTCTGATTTTAATTATTGCTACTTTGATTTTCTCATGTCCTTAATCAGACAAAAAGTTCATTGTCTTTGGTTTGGCTGTGGCCTTCAAGCACTAGTAAAGTAAGACAAGTATGTGAAAGTTCTAACTGGAGCGCTCCCAGAGGATAGTTTCCAAAACCCTGTCTATAATCCTCCTATCCTTCTTTCCACCACATCTAAAGGTTTTCAAAACATTTATTCTATCTTCTGATTGTTTGCCTTTCTGCTGTATCAATTTTAGCGTAGTAAATAACTGTGGCAAGTATTTAAGTTGTAGCCATAATTTCAGGAAAGCTGTCTTGTTAAAAATTGTAATATAAAACATGTTCTGATTAAAAATATTCAGTGTGTTGAAACTCACAGAAAGAACTTATTTTATCCTCTTTGCTTAGACATCAGGAATATGTTTTATTTGCTCTCTTCAAGGCAGTTACAGAGAAAATAAAAGCACTTATATATAGTTTATCTTACTTAAGAATAGATTATTTTGAAGTGGGAGCTAAGTGGAATTTATCTCCATGGGATGCTACCTTGTTTTTATTAAGCTCTTGAAACACAAGCAAATGGAGCTGCATGCTGACCTCAAAAGGCCAACTAGTCTTGGTCCTGATCCCAAAGCAACATTAGTAACACACATGAAATATGTTGTAGATGGTAATCCAACATGCTCTTGAAGTCCTCAGTAACTTACAGTTAAACCTCCTGTATCCTTAGGCAACTGAAATCTCTTGAAAGTTAGAATTTGTTTGGCTTTTTTTTTTTTTTTTCTGATTCATCTAATTTGCGTCTTCTTAACCTTGTCAGTTCTTGAACCACTCGCTGTGGTCACTGAAAACATTGGTCTTCCCTCTTGTTATGAATAACTCCACTTTATGCAATCTATAAGAGAGATCTTATTTTCCAGACCTGTGGTTATTTCCAGTGATTTTCTTGGACTCTTTCCAATTTGTTTGTATCAATCTTTAAATGTAGTGTCCAAAACCAAATGCAGTATTGAGCTGAGAAAGGCTGAAGAAGGGAGAAAGAAGTAACTTCATGTGTTCCGAAGACTCTTTTGCTGTAGAAAAAAAAAACGTTTTGCCTTTTTCACTGCATCATGTCTCAAACGTAATCTGTTATATGCCACAGGTAATTTCTCAAAAAGAAATTGTCTCCAAGACTCTTGTTTTTCACCCTGTTATCTGTGAAGTTGGTTATTCTGACCTAAATTAGCCTCATTCTTTTCTTCTAAACTATTTACCTGCACTTCTCCTTTAGTCCTTGCATCTCATTTTTTTTCATATAGTTTCTCTGACTTGGAACAATGTAGAAACAAATTTCCTGAAAGTCCTCAAGAAAATTTCTGAGGATAAAGTAGTGTAGAAATAAATTTATTTATATGCAGAGATATTTTCTAGGAGATTGGATAGTGCACCCAATTCAGGATGGGACATCATCCTTCCTTGGCCTGGTACTGCAGATGCACTACTGGAGTTGAGCTGATAGATCATTTTGCTTAGCTGTGTATCTCTGAAAAATCTACTTTACTCTACCCTCTGTAAATACTTCTTTAGCACGTAGATTGTACTTCTGCCCTTCAAAAAGATGGGCATGTGGTGTGAAAACAGCTCAAAGCCACTGCAAAATCAATCTCAGTCGACCTATTTCTACAACAATTTTACTGGAGGAAAACTGGAGTATGTTAATAATGTCTAATTATCCTTCCTTATTGTCAAAGACCCCAAATCTTCTATCTATCCCTTCCCTGTCCTTTTCCCTGAAACAGCCTTGTAGCTTTAACTTATTTCTAATGATTAGTATGACATTTTTATTACTATTAGTGATGATTAATGTAAAATGTGACAGGAAATATATGTTCTCGCAAGTATTTAAAGATGTTTTCAGGAGGGCAAATAACACCAAAATTATGTGTTAAACTAGTGATTACAGGCTAAGCTAGTGTTCTGAACATGCAGTAAAGAAATATATCTGGATAAAAAAGCACTGGAAACTTAATTTAATACGAAGTTCATTTTACTTCAATGAAATCCAAATTTACAATTACGTGTAGACACTATGGAATTTCTAAGTTCATTCATTAAGAAATGACCATGCATCTGAATGTACAGTTTTTCTACTTCTTGTAAAGTCTGGATTTATATCAAACTACAGCTTACTGCATTTCTAGCATCTGTGTTTTTTGTCAGTTTTTGTTTCAATTTTGAATAACCCAGACAAGAAATCAAATATAGAAGCAGGTCTGGAATGGTTAAAATGTGATTCTCTGAATTTATTAAAGTGGTTCATTAAACAAGTTGTTCCCAAAGTTTCAGTAAAACTTTAGTTCATCTATTGCACATTTAGTGTGTGTATTCAGATCCTTTTATAATATTCTCAATATTCAAAATTAGAACTTATGTTGTGATTCAGGGTAGGCCTATGGTGCTCCTAAATTTGAAATCCAGTTCTTGAGGGGTTAAGACTGTTTTAACCTTGAGAATGTAGTTTTAGTTTATTTTTAGTGGGCAAGAGACAGCTATAAATTATTGCTGTGGAAGAACTAAACATAGATAACACAGCTGAGAAGAACTCTATTTTATTCCTGATATAGGATAAAACTTGGCTAGTGAATTTTCTCTGCCTAGCCAGTTCAGTATTTACTTTTATTTTTCATAACAGGTGGGTGAACAGAATGACCTGACTCAGTTAATGCTTTTTCCACCCTACCTAATTTGGGAAGGTAGTGGAGCTTCAGAGTGTGAAATCAAGTGTGTTAACTGGCATAGCCCATCAAGCATAAGTAAGAGCAATAGAGTATCCTCACGGTTACTGTCCATAATATATTCAAAGCCTTTTGCTTTCTGACCAGAAAATATGCTCATTGAGATATTGTACAACTCTACCCATTTGAATTAGCTGCGGGTTTTATACTTTGCTGCATGAGTGCAGGAGTCATGAAGGCTTGCATAGAGCCAGCCCTTCTTCCCTGCTGCCTTGTCCATCCAGTTATACTGCATTAGGTTGTGTTAAAGTTACTGAATTGTGATATAAATATAGAGCTGATAGAAATTACACATTAGAAAATAAACATTCCTAAGGAGTAACAAGTTGAAAATCAAAGTGCTGATTTCAATGAAAAGTTATTTCTTGAATTAACTTTGTAATATTAGAATTTGAGACTAACTTGACTATGGTTAGAAGAAATAATTCACCAGGAACTATTTGTGGTGTTTGGTTTTGTTGTTGTTGTTGTTGTTGGGTTTTTTTGTGTTTTTTTTTTTCTTTTAATCTGTGCTATTTATTTACAGCATTAACAATGGAAATATAGCAAATGGATTTCTACTTACATTTTTGCTGTCTAACTTAAAACCAATGAATATTCACTGTCCTAAAAATGTCTGGAAATCTATGGAAACATCTTAAAAGGATAAATTCTGAAATTCGGTAATAAATGTGCATGTGCATGTGTGTGTGTGAAGAGATATTTATTAGTCACTTATGAATATTTACAAAAGATGATATTTTAAGAAGATATGATTGAGTTTAAAAATTTCATTGGGTTTAAGAATATCTCATTTTATATTATTTGGAAGCTAGTATAAAACCCCTGATATTTGTAGTTCAAACTACAAATTTATATATTTTAAATGTTATACTGGGGAAAAACTGTTGTGAAGTTTTATTTGAAGGCTAAAATTTGCATCCATATGATGAAAATCAACTTGTAGATGGGCAGTTTTAACAATAGAGCTTGTGAAAACTGATGTATTATTTCCATTATATAGTGTATATGGAGAAAAAAGAATAGTACATAATATTTTTATGTTTACGTACATGAAATAGTGTCTCATTTATGAAGTTTGGCTCAAGCATAAAATTGATGCTTTATTTAGCTATTATTTATTTTGTTATTTGAAATAACTTCTCAGTAGATGGTGTTTCTTTTTCATATGCGATTTATGTCAATGAAAATATTTCTTCTAAATTAGGATTTTGGCAAGATGCTGTAATTCCACACAATCACCTAAACCTGAAATTAAATGCATGTATAACCAAAAGTCATATACATAACTAATCTGTATAAAGAAGAAAGCACCTGCTTCAAATTTCAGATTGGAGACAGCAGCAACTCAGCATAACAACATTAAATTAATTAATTATATAATTAATACCAACTAAGCAAGAGCATGCTACAACGTTAATGTCTGGAAGATCCTTCAGATCCTCACCTCCCAGATCAAAGACATTCAAAGCTGAATAATGATGTGATGCACATGTCGCATTAAAATACAATACTTAACGAGCATTCAAAACTATGCTCATTTTTTTAATCTGATTTAACAGCTGTTGAGAATTTTAGAACATTTTCCATACCACTGGATCTTCCTGCAAGTGAGTCCTTATGCACAATGTGGCTACCCTGATGAGGTTGGCTTTTAAATAAATAAAATCATCAACATAAAGAAAAAGTTTCTTCAAGGCTGCTAAATATGCTGCTGCTGACACAGAACCCTGAGGAATTTGCAATGGAATATTGAAACCAGGTAGCTTGTTTGTCACTGTATTCAGCTACAGTAGTAGGGAATAAAATTACTATTCATAATGCAAGCACTTTATCACTGTTCTTGTGAAAAAACCTACCATGAACTTTGAACCTTGAAAAGTAATATGCCAGAAACAATAGTGGAGAGATGGGAATTTAAAAAAGGTAATTATTGAGCTGTTGTTAAATAAAAACCCTTTGGGGTCTCTGTATCTCGAAACATAAAAAAAAAAAAAAAGAAGAGAGTTTGCTAGCCAGAGAGCTATCAGAAAAATGCATTTTAAGGTAAATCATTTTAGACTTCAGGGAATATAATTTGGGGTTTTACAGAACCTGTAGAGTTTAAGTAAACAGTATTGAGAGAGTTTTGTTAAAATGAATAAAAATGTAAAGTTATTTCAGCTAAACACTTTCCTTTTCCCAGGGGAAATTAGTTGGTATTCGCTGAAGCAGGTAGTGAGAGATGAGAGAGGGTTAAGGAAAAGATGGAATCAGCATTCAACATGGCTTTTTTTTTTTTTTCATTGACAGCAATCTGATCAACATTCTGATCATAAAACTCATGAAAGCAAAATTATACAACTAGAGGGACAAGGAACAGTTTAGAATAGTTTTAGTCTGAAATGTATCTCCTTTAGTTAGAGGACAATTCATTTCTTATGCCTCTTTTCCTCCTGATTATTCTGCAACTTTTCCCTGTTTTCTCAATTCTTAGCTCTCCCCTCTACTGTCAGGCAATATTTTCCCGTTTATTTTTCCAAAGGAGGGGAATACTCAAGGCATGACACCTGTGTAAAATGAAGAAATGTTCAGAGGCAGGTTTGAACAGACAAGAGAAATATATTGGGTTTGCTGGTAAAAAAAAAGTCTGGCTCTGTGTACGTTTCACTTTCTTCTACCTTGGCCCAGGAAATCCAGGAAAGGGTTTTCCATGGTTCCAGTGATGGGTTTGGTTTTTTTGTTTCTTTTTGTCTGGCCTGAGCTATTGTGTGACAGCAGTTTATGGTAGGCGTAAAGAATCTGATTTCTGTGCTTAAGCACATGCATCCAGGCCACCTTTCATGTGTATGTGTACCTGGGACACAAAGTAAGAAATGTCATCAGGAAACTAAGCATTAAGAAAACAGACTTTAGTATTTTAAATTTATACTGTTTTCATAATTGTTGTTTGCAGCTGGGGAAGAATTTCAGATTTCCGCATTACAGCGCTATGACTAATAGAGATAAACATGAATATTTTCTTGCCTATTATCACCTTTTGCTGGTTTGAAATTTCTTTAATTCTATTAGGAAGCATATCTTGGTGCACTCAATTTTTACCTTTGCAAATACTCAAAGTTGTAAAATTTTATTCAAGAAATACAATGAGATCTGTCACATTGCTTAGATTTGATTAAAGTCTACCTTGGAATACTGTGGCCTTAGTGACCACAGTGAGGACAGAAGTCTTGACAAATGGAAATACTGGTGAACCTTCAGCCAAAATTAGAAGAGGAAAAGAATTTTTCAGAAGAGAACATGCACATCCTACTGTGAATATTACTTTTCAACCAGGGCTTCAGAAAGCTTTTCAGATAGATACAGATTCTCTTATTGCATGTCAGCAATCTAAATGGGGAAAGAGTAAGTGCAGAAGTTCTGATAGGATCATGTTCTTTATATATTCAGATATTTATTACTGTTACTGTTTTAAACTGTACTCAGAAAGAAAAAGGGATCCTTGTTTTAGTTCAGAATACAGATCTTCATTGTATTACAGTCAAGTACAAAGTATGCAAGCATACAGCCACACTAAAATTATCTGCTGTTTGTGTTCGAAGCAAGAAAAAAATAACCACTTTGATCAATTTGCTGCCTTGAAATGCCCTATAATTTAACCATTACAGGATTTTATTTGATCTCCAAATTTAAGCTCCACCAAATGAGCTACTTTGGAAATGAGAAATGTCTGTGTCAATTAGCACTCCTGTCGTTTGTGTGTCATTTGTCTAAATAAAAATGTAAGCACAGAAATTCAGCAGACTATAGAGCATGTTATTATACCAATATTTGTATTCTTTTGAGCTAGCTTGTATTTGGGAAGTATGTGTCCATATCTGAATGCTGACAACATCTTCAATAAAGCCTAAGATTAGAACTGCTGGAATACAATCAGTATTTTAATGAAGAGACTGATGCTTCAGTAAGATTTGTAGGCCTGGCAGGAAAGTGTGAAGACGTTGTTATTGATAGTTGTCTTGAATCCATGCTGCAACTGTCAAGTCAATTAAAGAATGTAGCAGTATGTAATAAAAGGGAATTTAGGGATCTTTTCTGTTATTCTTTAATAAACAGATGTGCTCTCAGATATTTTAATGAATAAACTCTTGTATTAAGTATATATGTATATACCTTTTTAGATTAAATTTGCTTTGATTGAAGCTGTTTCCAACAAAAGGCCAATTATCACAGCTCTTGATGGACAAGGCCCAAAAGTGGATGGGACTTGTGAGTGCTGATGCTTATCCAGTGGATGAATAGCAGTTGTTAAAGGAGCACAATCAAGGTGTGTTCACCCTTCATCCCCTTCCCTCCATAGTGTGCTGTCTTTTCTAATCTGCTGTGAGTTACAGTGTTAGGATGGTAACAAAGCGTGTTGTCTTGGCAAATCTTGTTAACCACTGACAGATAGGAACTGTGCTTTTGCTCTGTGCCACAGTGTCACTTCTTTCCCTCTCTTGATCTCGTAAGTAATGTTTGTATCACCTGTAAGGAGGCAGAATTAAGTGTGTGTGCTAGCTCATTGGTTTCAAAATGTCCCACTACACCTGGCATACCCCAATTTTCTTCCTAGAACATAGGTATGTTTTACACCTGAATGCATGCAAGATAGGGCTGATCTAACCTAACCTTAGCCATGGAAAAGTTGGATAATTGTCCACGCAGTTCTAGCCTTCCTGTCTTAGACATCAGGATATTCATTTGTCCCAAAATATTACCTTAAAATTTGAAGATTGACTTTACATGTAACTTTCACCTGAAGAAATGTGAGAGACATCACATCTTGCAAAGGAATTCCTCTGGTAAATACTACATGCCTGCTTTTGAGTAGCTTATTTCTGTGAGTGAGCTTTCTAGGTATACACAGGAAAATATTTGTGTGTATTTGTACTGTGCTTCTTGTTGAATTACAATTTTTTTTCTGAATTGTCTATGTTTTGTTTCCTTTTGTTTCGGCTTCAGAGGCTTCATTGGTTACAGAGCAATGGCTGTTGTGTTTGCTTTGCAAGGATTAGGAGAACTAGCTAGTAATTCTGATGACTACTTGGGTATCCTTACTGGTCCTCTACACAAGGTATGCTGTCTGAAGGCTTGCACTGATGATGATACTTTGTCAGTGCTATGTAATTCAACTTGTGAGGGAGAGAAGATGACATCAAGTAGATTGATATGATTTGCTTTATTTGCACTTGAATAAAAATATTTTTCTAAAAACTTTTAAAACAAAAAGTTTAATCAACTGCTGCCTTTTTAAAAGACAATAATGCACTTTGAACCTGTTTGAAAAATAATAAAAAAAAAGAATACTAACCAATTGTGTAAACCCAAAATGAAACTCCCAAAAGTTTAGAGGAGGAAAAAACACTGTATTTTTGGCAGAGAGAAGATGATGGGTTTTTGTTCTCTTTCAATGAATCTATTTTATGCTCTGCACACTTTCTTACATATGGTTCTAGGGGAGACAACTGAGGTACCTTTTTTGGATAATAGGCTTGAGAGTGTGATTGCTAGGAAAGTGTCTTTACTGCTACACAGCAGTACACCTACAGTGGCTTTTTAATGTTGTTTAGATTTGGTCTAGTTTAATAAATAAAAACTAGTATTTGTTTCAAATGTTTGTATATGTGTGTTTGTTTGCATACATTAATTCTTTTGCTTAAATATATAATTCCAATTTACTTGAAAACATTTTTTTCTGTATATCCAATCTTGTAGCTCTCCTTACCTTTCATATATTCAGTGCTTTCCACTGAAACTTTTCTTTTTGTATGATCATCCATGGTAATAGTTTAAGGGTTAATCTTAAGAAATGTGCATTGCTTTGGTACTACAAGCTGAGGTTTTGCAAAAAAAGCCCTCTAAATTTACCATGCACTTTATAAAATTTAGAATTCTTGGAGTTTGCTGCACAAGAGCTGTTGTTCAATGCAATAGATATATAAGCAGTAACTTTGCATCGAAATTTTTTTCGCTATCAGCCTGCATCAGATAACTTGAAAAAATGCAGTTATAATTAACTTATATACATGGTCGTTGTTTCTATGTTATTGCAGATTTAAATACACATCAAATGTACTCAAAAGAGAAAATGGATCTATATCCAAGTGGTCTGAATTCTAATGGTGTTTCTGAACCTGCTGTTTCCTCATTGCATCTTGATGGCTCCCATTTTATCTCAGCTGTTTATTTAGAGTGTCTGGATTGCTTTTCAGAGGCTCTCAGGACATGTTGACCTTTCTCTATTGACGAGACACATGAATTTACCACACTATTTCCTAGGGTGAAAAACCAGGAATACTGTATCCAGATTTGTATACATTTTACAGTTTGTCTTGAGTTTTGCATCCTCTACACTGAAACTAATAAGTGATGCAGATATGTCTTAATTAAGAGAACTAACCATTGCAAGGTGTTAAGAGTTACTTTATTATGTTCCTAAAGTTTAAAATACATCTGTATTCAAACGCTTTCAGAGTTCTTTAATATTCAGCTATAATTTTGTCTTTGTAGGTCTTGTGTATGTCTTCAAACTGCTTTGGAAGAAGTGATCCAGTCAGGAAGTTTCTAAAGGAAAGTTACTGGTAGATAAACCATTGTTTCAAGAGAGAGATTAGAATAGCAATTGCTAACATCATAGTAAGATAAAATTCCACTCAGATACTGTATCTTTATTATTTTTATTATTTTGTTAGTACTATGAAAATCTAATTTTTACCATGATATAAGAAACTTCTCACTGTTAAAGTTTTAGGCTTTGCTTTCGTGTGGTAAATTCTTATTTTTTGTTTCCTTAAGTACTAAGATGAGTATTAAGACATTAGTTTTCTTGATTCTGAGTATCTGTTTCTACTTTAGTTCACTGAGCCTTTTAAGTTCATCAGTACCTTTTCTGTTAACACACACATGAGGAGAACCTCTGGTGTTTATGATCACCTTAATAATTTGGAGTTTTGGCTTGTACTTATGTACAGTCTTTTGTTCATACAGTTCACTAAACTGTTGTTAGTAAAATATTTGTTTTGTTTGCTAATGATGTGTCTACATGTGTGTAAGCACATGAACTACCTGAATTTAATCTGGACAGAGGAAGCAGTCAACCTGTAGTGTAAGTGCTTTCTTCTCTAGAGGCTACTTAAATTTCCTGCATATTTCACAAATGAATGCAACTATATTCTTTATTTAAATAATTATTTTAGTACCTGGAGACAGTATTAAGCAATCAGAGTGTATGCAGCTATGTAATATTACTTTTGTAAACTTTCACTTGCTCTAAATGCAAGTATCACATATGAGTGCTCTCATTTAAAAATCTGAAAGCATGAAACTCTTTTTATATCCAACATGCTTATGTTGTAGAAAAAATAAAACTTTTTTTCTCTATGTAGTAGCTGAAAGAAAGAATACTAAGATTTTAGGACACATTCAAAACAAATGCTATCAACCACTTTTCATGTTTAATGGCTTTGAAACATGTCTGGATATTTCTTGAACATTTTGGCTGAGCAAACTTTATGATTATGACCTGCAATACTTTGATGCACAAATCAGAATGCACTTTACAAATGGCAGGTGGTAACACTTCAAGAAGAGATGGCTTTTTAGAAACACTTTAGTTAATAATGTGAAAGAAAACAGTAATGATAGAAAGTGATATGGTCTACAGAGGGGAGACAGTATTCTTCTTGAAGTTTTTGAAACCTGCATGTTTCTATAAAACCACTATTTTTCTAGGTGTTACTTTAATTATCCATGGTATTTCAACTAAAAAAACTAGCCACTAAAATGTTTTTCAATTATTTTTTCTTCAAAATTGACACCTGCAAATATATTTCAATATTCACAAATGTAGTAAAAAGTCAGGACTTAGTGACTTAGTGCTTATTATTGCTAACACAGTTTTTATATAAAAATGATTTGTCAAAACAAAGAGGTATTTGTGTGGAAGGAGATGAAGGGTGCAAACTTTTTGATTAAAATGTTTAAAATAAATAAATATTGAAATATATATATATATATATATAGTAGTAACAATACCTGTAAGAAAGTTAATCACCACGCATTGTTTTAACATGTTTATTGAAGTGGCAAAATTACAATACGGATTTATAATGAATCATACTGTCCAGATGAGTATTACATCAGTAACAATTTCCATGCATAGAGGAAGCAGGATGCTTCTGTTCATTATCTGATGCCTAAATCCAAAAGAGGACAGCCAACTCAGAAAGCTCTTAATAAAAACTGTTTTCTCATAAGAATATACTATCCTACTTTCTCTTGTTAAACATAGCTCAGTAACATTTTAATTAAATGGAATTCCTACACCTGAGAAAGAAGCTCCTTGTTTATTTTGAATATACCTTGGGACTCTACTTGAAATCACATTTTCTTTAATAACTCAATGTTATTCTTAACTTGCATGTGGCATACATTGCCCTTTTGGGAAATAATGTTGACAATGTTATTGATGGAGTTTGTATCTAAAAATCAATTTTTATTAAACTGATGTGAAAAGAAATGTATTGAAACAGCATGCATAAGAAAGCAAGATTTTTTTCATCCTAAGAGCTGTTTCAAAAATGTTTTTAACAGTGACATTGTGGTTTAGGCAGCAGCATACCTTAAGCAATATTCTCAATTATTTTGATGAATATTTTATTCCTTAAATCCTTTCCATTCCAGTTTGATTTTGGTCTGGAAGTATTGTCAAAGTGAATGAGTGCTATTTGACAAGAAATTCCTCAGAAAGCGCCTTCCCTAGCATGAGTTCCTCATTGCCTTTACAAACTTGTGTACTTTGGTATCATCTTGGAAAACTTATATGGGATTGTTTGATTTTTACCTTAGCAGTTTAACACAAATTTGTGGATTCAAACACCAAAATAATGCATATAAATACATGGGGGGGTTTTGTAGAGTGAGGGAAAATATTAAGATTCAACTTGCAGAGAAGTTCTTGAGAACGTTCATGCAAGATAGGAGACCTAATCTAAGGGACGTGCAGAGGCTGGCTCCGAGGCAAAAAGAGTAAGAATTGGTAAAGTGATCTATTTAGAAAATATATATCATATATCTAAAGAATACAGAGGAATGCTGCATAAACTTTATTCAGAACATTGGATTTAATCCAGAAATATAATTATCCAACTGTATGTTCTGATGCTATTGTGATATGAGGAAAACACAAAAACAGTTCTCTGCTTGACTCACTATTACAGGCGGTGTTGACATCTACATTCTATTTTTTCAAGTAATCCAAATAGCAAGTGTGTGTTTGTATACTCTATACATAACTCTAAAAATATACATATTACTGTAAGTGCATTTCCTTTGCAGTTGTTGATGAAATTGGAAAATTCACTAACCACAACACAAATATTCAGTTCTGTGTCTTACCCTCCCCCAGGAATAATATGGTTAAACTTGTTTGTAAAGCTCAGCTATTTAGACTGCTTACCAAAAACAAAGTTAGAAATTAATTCAGGGGTTAAAAATAGAATTACATTATTAATTATAAACAGTAATGTAGAATTAAGAGTGATTTTGGAAATGTACATGTATGGACAAAGAATTTAACTTGTACAAAATAATAAATAGGGTTTGGCAGATAATACACTCAAAGCAATTAAATAATTGAATTTATATGCAATGTAACTACCAGGTTGCCAAGACATTATAGATACTTCATAGAAAATTCTGGTACTAAAACAGTTGCTGTTAAGAATGTGCACTCTAACTAGAGACTGCATTACTGCTTTCCAGATGACAAAAATGAATTTTTAGAACCTTTGTAAGTAGGTTTTTTTAACACTTTCTGCAGTAAAATGTTAAGTAGAAGTAAATATAACAAAACAAGTTAGAAATATGTATGGACACACAAGCACTAATAAGAAAGAGCAAGGTTATAAGGGACGATGATTAGGATTTATAAAGAATTAAAGAACAGACTCATAAATTGTCGTATTAAAAGACATTTTTTTCTTCCTGTTCTGTGGAGTAAAAACTCAGACTGATCAGCCATGCTTCTTGGAAAAGAGTAACTGCAAAGGCTCCCTGAAAGCCTGAAACTGATGTGCCAAGGCTTTATAGTTTTAACTTTATATATCTCTTGATTTAGAAATAAAATAATTTAGAAACCAAGTAATTTAGAAACCCTTTAATGTCAGGTTGCAAAGGACTAAATGACAATGTTACAACAGTGGTTTTATTATTGTTATATTATTATTATTTCTTAGCCCACATCAAATCTTTCTACAAAACCAATTTCCAGTGGCATCATTTTAAAACTGTACAGGAGGTAGTTTTATTCTGAAGGTCAGACTTCTGATGAGATAGTGTTGGTCTTCTCCAATGTGCCTTCATTGATAGCACTTTCTAAACAAAATACTTACCAGATAAGGGCTTACTGAGTGCTGTGTGCCTGTGTAGCTTAAACCACACTTAATTACCACCATGTATGGTCTT
Source organism: Sclerurus mexicanus (assembly GCA_013396755.1). NCBI lineage: Eukaryota > Metazoa > Chordata > Aves > Passeriformes > Furnariidae > Sclerurus > Sclerurus mexicanus. The sequence continues at coordinate 102,680 of VWZF01006446.1, read as the reverse complement.
GGGAACATCAGAATTGATCCAAGGATGACCCTTTGTCTTTGGTCAGCTCAAGAAATACTTTCCCATAGCAAACATCTTAAGTTTCTTTATTGCTAAACAATAGCACAAGAAGAAAAGATCTCAAGTTGCCACAGGGGAGGTTTAGGTTAGATATTAGGAAAAATTTCTTTACCAAAAGCAGTGTCAGGTGTTGGAACAGGCTGTCCAGGGAAGTGGCTGAGTCACCATCCCTGGAGGTATCTAAAAGATGCATAGATGTGGCACTTGGGGACACAGATAAGTGGTGGATTGGCAGTCTTAGGCTAACCTTAATGATTCTGTGATTCTAAATTTTCAGCTCAGCATTGTCCTTTCATGTTTCCTCAGGATGGGTGACATAAGCTACAGACACAGGCATTTCTGTGAGACATATTGCTGAGATAACAGTGACAGGAAGCTCATTGACCAGTGTGCCACAAATCCTTCTCGCAGGCTGCAGATTCTTGTGGCAGACATAGAAAATATCTCTCTACCTAAAATGTGAATTACCACGCATGTAAACTTCTGTGTTACAGTAGAAAGGATGCTGCTGCAACACAAAGGCAGCTATCAGGGATCAGGATAGTCCAGGGGCAGTACCCCTTTTGTGGATACCAGTCCTCAGCTGACTCATGTGGATGTCACCTTTATAAGGGTGGTCAGTTCAAAACTTCTTATGGGAGAGGTTTGACAGCAGAGCAAATTTCAGAGCAAGACTTTACAGGATGGGATTGTGTATTCAGGTGGAATTCAATGCTGGTATTTTTTGGTCTGTGTTTGGCCCAGCCACCTGTGAGAAGTTGTGCTTCTCCTGCCAAGTTATGGGAAAACAGACCCATAACAAAGACGGTCTCTGGCCTTGAGGGAGGCATTTCTGTGTAAACTAAAATTAATTGATCTCTCATGATTGGCTGATGGCCCTCCAAGGGCACTTGAAGGAGAAAGAGAGGAGGAGGAGGATGAAGTAAACCCTCAGACTCAGTTAAGGAAGACCCTCTGAAATGGACTGCGCAAGTGCAGAGAGACTTGTGCAGGCGCAGACAAGTACCAGTTATATAATAGGGGGGAGGTGCCAAGAACTTTTGCCTGGGTGGCCCTGGCCACATCACTCAGCTGAGTGACGCCATCTGGCCCATTCAATAAATGGCAGATGGCTCATGCCTCAGGACATGTTGCTCACTTCATGTGACTAGGACAACATAGGATGCCTGCCTTTGCAAGGAGCCGGCCTACCCTTGAGGATGCAGCCACTGGCCTGAGGCGGTTGGACATTCTGGGGTCGGTGAGACAACCCTGTGGGAAGACACCTTGAGGGAGTTGGGTGTGTCAGACCTGGTGGCTTTTTCCCCTTCTCTCTCTCTTTCTCCCTCTCGGGAGGGGCTTTCTTTCCTGTTTACTTGGACACTCTTTTGATAATAAAGCTACTGTTTGGTTAAGCTTTCAATGGTGTCCTAGTTTCAATTTCAACAGCCTGTCAGACCCCCTGTTCTCCCTGGAACAGAATGGGACTCCTTTAAAAAACCCCAAACTTGTATGACTTGTTGATCCTCACCCATGCACTCCCAAACACTAGGATGCGCATCTTCACATGTCCTGGGCTGGAAGTGTGCTGCTCAGATGCTGACTGCACTCAGGCAGCCTGTCCAATCTGGATCTGCTTGCTGAATGGTGTGGGATGTGGTGGTCCTGGTTCCAAGCCTTCCCACCATCCTGAGTTTTCCCAAGCTGACCATGCCTGCAGGTCTGAGAAACCCTCTGTCCCCTGCTGGAAGTCACTGCAATGACTCTCATTCCTGAGAGCCATCAGGATTTTATTGCTGCGTCCCATCTGGTATTTCCTCATAAGCCGTCTGTTCTTCTTGCAGTGTCTTATGATTGGTAGCAGATGGGCAATGTGGCCTGTGATTCTTTGCAGACGGGCTTGCCTCCTGTGGGAGCCAGTGGGTTTTAGGATCCTTCATGATCCATGTTCAGCTGTAATTTGAGTGAGAAGGAGGTGTACAAGCATGAGACTTTCCTGGGACAGACCAGTTCAGGTAAGCACAGGTGAAGTGCAGAAATTTATTCTACCTATGGATTAACTTTGTTACTTCATTCAGAGTCCATTTTTTGTTCATTCTCTAGATAATTGTATCTTGGTTTTGCTTCTGAACCTTAAAAACTTCTTTTGTCTTACTGTTAACTAAGTAGCCTGAAAGGCTACTGAAAGAACCTTCTTAAATAAAACTGAATTTTTTTGCAGTTTGTAAGGATGCTAGTGGATGATCTCTTCTTTAACAATTTTTTGACATTTTCATAAAAGTTTCTAGCAGCCTTGACCTTCAGCAGTTCTTCTCTAACTTTCCCAAGTTGGATGCCAGACCTAAAAGCTTTTTCCTCTGAAGTTCTTTCTTTCTTTTAAAGGCAGCTTAATGGGAACTTTTGACACTTTTCTTATGAGTACACCTCCGTGGAGAGCTTAATTTTGGACAGACAAGCTACAGCTGAAATCTTTGTGCTCTGGCTGATAGTTAGTCTAAAAGAAAGCTTTTAATTTTTTAAGTTATTTATTTTAAAAATCTATTCCTAAAAGATGTGTTCTCATTCATTGTCCTAGACACACAGCAATGCAGTCAAGATGCAAGGGATATGATTTAATTAGGCTTCAGCTGTACTAAGTCCTCTGGGAGTTATCCAGCACTAATTCAAATAGGGCAGGTCATGATTTTTCTCTGGTGGAAGACTGGATTGCTTCCTGATTAACATTATTGTCCACAAGATGAAGAAATGTCCTGGTACCAAAAGCCTTGTGTACCACCTGGGTGTTGGCACTTGTAATTACTGATGTCACCACTCTCTGGGTCAGTGTGGAGAGAGGAAGGGAAGAGCATTATGATGGTGCTGTGAGGAGTAGATTTGTTAGCTTGAGAAATAAAAAAATCAAACTAATATTCTTTCCTAAAAACAGCAGCTCACCATTGCTCTATCAGAATGCTTAGCAATATTTCCCAACATCTGAAAATAAAAGCCAGTATATACAAATGTTGCTGTAGGGAGTTTAAAGCATAACTGAAACCAAAACCAAGGTCATGATTATATTTCTTTGGCAGCCTCGAGCCTGGAAGCAGAAAGCAGACGTCTCCTTACTTGTCTACTTTTCCCCTCAACACAGCACAGCAAGTAACTGCCAGGTATTTGTTTCCCCAAAAGAAATAATTATTCTGTTTCTGTGGTTTCTGCACTCCCACAGCTGCTTCTGGCACTCTCTTAAATGAAATAATTTCGACAGTGGCTAGTGTACTCAGAGTGTGGATTGAGAACTGAGAGAAAATACGTGAAAAGTACAGATTTTTGGAAGAGTTAGGAGAGAACTGGGGCAGATAGTGACTGTGAAAGTGACCTATGAAATTTTACAGGAGTTTTGCTAGATGAATTAACAATTTCAGACAGAACTGAACTCTCACTAACCTTCATAGGATTTAGGAATTTTACATTAGTTTGAATTACGTGGCTTCTTTTTATGTATTTGTGAAGTACAACTTTTTCTTTCCCAAATTAACACAGATGATGTCTCCTTACACAAAATATTCAAAAGGACAAGTAGTATTTTCTATTGAAACTAGTTTCAAGTTTAAATAATAAATAAAAAGACTGTTGATTTATTAAGTTCATGAAACTAACACAGTGAAATTCCTGCAATGAGAATATTTGCTTTCTATAGAACTTTAGGAAATATTTTGGTTCATTAGGGATAACATCTGATCAGCTGTAAGAAGTTTTTCTTACATCAAAAATGTTTTATAGGAGGCTCCACTAATGCAGATATTTCCATTGGCAGCTGTTTCTAAACTGAGGATAATGGATTCATCTATCAAGGGAAATGGTGTGCATATTCAATCTCTTGCCACCAAAGTTATAAGGATTTCATGAAAATGTGAACAGAAAGGAGTATAACAGATGACTTCAGGCTTGTTTAATGCACTTTCTCTGCTTTTTCAAGTCTAGGCATAAGAGAGCCTTTTACATTTATCTTCTAATGTTGATACTTATTTTAACAACTCAGTACACAATTGGTTCTGCTATAAATCCTATCAACCCTTGTGTTACACATAATATTTTTCTGAGGACATTGATTCATTTATTCCTCTATTTGAGTTATAATGTGGACAGTAATATTACCAGTCTCAGACAGAATTTTGTCACATATCTGCTTGTGCCTGTTGCTGTAACACTTAGCTTGGTAATTGAAGAGATACATATATCAGAATCAATTTTTAATCTGTTTTATCCACTGAGATTTAGCTTTCCATTCAGTGATCTTGTCTGTGATTTTACAGCTAGCTCACCTCAAGAATATCAAATTATCTGTCAATTAGATACTTTGACTGGTCTTAAAGACTGGTGTGTTATGGAAAAATGATATTTTTTAAAAAAATTTTATTTTATATATCCTATGCTGTAGTCCTGTTGCTGGACATCAGTTCTGGCAGTAGTTCCATTCTGTAATGCTGTAGCTTTTTTTTCTTTTCTTTTTCTATGGATTCTTTAGCCCAACATCATTGCAATTCAGTCTGCTGCTAGTTTTCATTGCTTTTCCCTAGGTTTTTACACTTGCTGTGACTAAATTGGTATTATTGCATGAAGGATTCCATTTCATATCTAATAGCAGAGTCTTTCTATTAACTAGAACAATTTGTATGTACGTATGTAACATACAAAAATACACATTCAGGGATAAACAATATTAATAAGCAAAGTATCTCATTTAAAATGTAGGAAATACCAAAATGAAGACTTTTTTCCATGCAAACTTAATTGGTTTTTCCATGTGTGCTATCTTCTTTGATTAGGTAGTCACTATCTCTTTCCCCTTTCAGAGTCCATGCACAGGGTGCACTGTGTCACTATACATGCAGATATTTACATTATCATCATTACCATCCCACCAACATAAAAGGGGAAGCTGCTTTAAAACTCAGGAGCTTTGTATGGATCCCACCCTCTAGGGGATCAGGGGATTATGTTTGGAAGAGAGGAACTCTGTGGAGAGCCTGATGTATTGTCCGTGGAGCTTCAGCCATGGGGCTGGGTGCACACAGATGCACACCTGTCTAAAAGAATGGCATCTATTTCACCTGCTTTGGCATGTTTCAATGTTGATGAAATGACACTTGCCACTGGGGAGCAACAAGCAAGCAGCTCCAGTGGAAAATTTCTAAGCAAGTTAGAGTTGCCTTCATTTTAGAGGTGTACGAGGGAGATGCTGAGAATTTAGATTGAAAATTTTGCTTAGAAAAGTTGGTAAGTCAGAGAGCAGACTTGTCTGGAGTAAGTGATTTTGTGTGCTTAAAGAACAGTTCTTTCCTTTCAGTGTAGCTCTAAATAGTTGGTTCAACCAAATCTCTGCCTCTTGGAGTAAGCACCCTGAAAAATGAATTAATGCATATTTATGATCACTTGAGTTCTTATACTAACCCTGTATTAAATAGCTATGTTGTGGGATGAGGCCCAGGTTTCTAATGCAGCCCTTGCCTGCACCAAGTTAACACCACACCACTTAACAATGCACAAGTCTGTGTGTAAGATAAAAGAGTGTCAGTATTTTATTCTTCTGGGTGTGCCATTCTTAGTATCTTGGGAACAAGAAGCATGTTTTCCTACTGAGATTAAAACCTATTTCCTAGGTAAGAGAGGAATCATGTGACCCTGTGGAATTCCAAAATTTGGAATAGATTTACTGTCTTTGGTAAATCTATCTTATCATCTGTCTGATGATATTCTTGACCTTGTCCTGCCTCTTGCTTTCTGTTCCTTTTCTGTGTTCCTGTCAGCTTTGTCTTAGCATTCTAGTCCCATCCTTTCCCTACTCCACCTACTCCTTAAATTTACATGAATGAGTGTTTTTTGTTTTTAAATATGTACGATCCTGATTTTGCAACAAAATAGAATTCTTAAAATTCAGTAGAAAAAGATAGGGTTTTTCATTGTCATTTTCTGTTGTATTAGTAATTTCTCAAAGCAAAATCCAGGTGCTGACTTTCAGTTCTAATCCATGATTATCAAATTTCTATTGCTTTGTGAGCTTTCCAGTCTTAGCACATTGATATTCAATGTGCCTCTTCCAGAAACTAACTTTGCAAAATTCAACTATGAAAAAAACCCAGGAAAAATATGCTAGTATCATTTAGGAGAGTACCTTACTTGAGTTGTCTTTTAAAATATAGATAATAAACTCTTGTGTAATTCTGACATTTACTAAATGATACCTGATGAGTAAGGTTGCCTGGACAAAGTGGTTTATGATTTAAGTCCACAATGAAACAAATTATGAGTAATTTTGCTTTGGAGTTTTCAAACATGTCTCCTTTGTGGTGCATGCTGCATTGTAAAATAGTGGTTTGTAAGTATCTATTTTTCGACTTTCTGTTTCAGGACATCTAACATTCTTCCTCTGAAATAAAACAATGACAAAACCCTTTTAAATTCAGTTCATTAGAAGGTGAAAGGTAAGCAGTCTTCTTTTTTCACTTCTTTTTCCAGAATGTCTTTGATAACAAATGCAGCAGACTCATCAAGTATACCTGACTTCTGGTTCTTAAAATTTATACATTGCCATTTTTTGCTTGTAAGTACTAAGCTATGGTCTGAAAATAAAGAGCTCTGTGTTAGGTTCATAATTTTTCCCATACAGAGGGTGTGTGTAAGCAGTAGAACACTACATAGCCCTGAATGAAAACATGGTTAATTGAAGGCTGCTTAACGATAACATGGAGGAAATGAGGAGCAAAATTATGTGCTCTTTATGTGTTCTTTATATTGCTAAGACTTAGAGAACAACCTAGAATTACCAGAAAGTCTTCTTTTCACTCAGACTGCCAGCCTTTGGAGTCTCTCATGAAGTGAGCCATGTTCATCTACGTCACGTGTACATGTAGCACTTCAAGACATGGTTTAGTTGTGGGCTTGGCAGTATTAGGTTAGTGGTTGGACTCAATCTTGGAGATCTTTTCTAGCCTAAATGATTCTATATGAACTCTTATTCCTAACCTTCATTACCCCAAAAGAAGTGAACAAAGCTGATTTTCTGGAGGAGGTTCATAAATTCCTTCTGCTTCCTGCTTCCAGTGTGCAGGTTCTTATGTACAGCTGTTTTCCTACCCCCAAGCAGATCAGCTATTAACTGCTTATGGTTGCATAGCATATCCACTGCTTCTGCAAGAGAGGATTACCAAAGGCAGTAGATGCTACTTTTTATTTGTTCAGGATTTTTTAGTCTTCATTATTCCTCTATCTACTTTGAATTTGTGCCAGTAGTTTACAATAGGGTGTTACATGCTTGTCGGGCAAGTTACTATACTAATTTGTGAAACAGTTCTCAGCAGGACTATCAAAACAGGACTCTTTTTTA
>VWZF01006446.1:67754-95239 GCA_013396755.1 Sclerurus mexicanus | reverse complement strand
CCCCCCCCCATCTTTACTATAACTGGTTTTTTCACATAAGGAATGATGTGCTAAGAGTGTGGATTCAGTTTTGGTGAGATGAATCGTAGTGTTTGCTTCAGAAGGTTCACTGCCTTTCTATAAGGAGCCTTTCAGTCTGTTTGAAGTATTTAAAATAGTTTCTTTCCCTTTAGAAAAACATTTTGTCACTGAATTGTGTTATATAGAAGTCGATTTAAATTACTATTCTGCATGTTGGAGATAAAAATAAATATATAAATAACAGTTTCAGACATCTGTGACAGAATTTCTAAATGGACCTATGGGAATAGTTAAACTGAAAAAAAAAATGAGAACAATAATACATGCTTACCTTTTAATTCTTTAAGTTTAACTGTGAAATGCTACTTCAAAAGGCAAGAGTAAATCTCACACTTTTGGAGTTTTAACTCAGTTTTGCTTTCAAACTTGTCAGTTGTTTGAGTTCATGTCCTGAGCAGCCCATGCTGATGGAAACTATCTTACCATGCAAATTTTACATTGAAATCAAATGGATGGATTTTCTATAGGTAAAAAATTCCAAGTTTTTTCTTCTGCCTTAGTTCTGTGGGACTTTCTTCAAAAGCAGGCCAATTTGAGACATCAGAGAAAGTCTGAACTTCAAAGAAAGTAAATTTCCAGACTTTATGTAATGGGAAAAGCATTTAACTCTGTTTTCAAGAATTCTGAGGTGTTTAGAGTGTGTTTGTATAGAGACATCCAGGGACACCCAAACCATCTTAAGAAATTTACATACATACACAGATCTAGTCCAGAACATATCTGCTAGTGTTGTTAATAGATTCATTTTTTCTTGTTTTCCTCCTTATTTTCTCTAAGCCATGAAATTAGATTTCAAGAGAAGCTTTCTTCACACGGAATATCTTTTTCACCAAATTACTGTCTGCCTTTAATCCTGCCATGTGCAATTGAAAACTAAAAATGTGATCAGTAAATGCTTAACAGGTTCAAATAAATACAGTAGGATTACTTTTCTCCTTTCCCTCCTGAATTTGATTCAAACTGTTTTGATACCTTACCTCTGAGAAGAAAATAGCTTTTGGAAGTGTTCTGTTTTCAAGGCTGATAAAGATAAAAATATATGAAGGTAAAAGACTGACATAACTACAGAGCTATATTTCAAGATCTCTAACTATTGTCTGTCAGGTGTAGATAAGCAGTACTAACGTCATTGTTGATTCTGGCTTACAAACATAATATATAATTCTGTAATATAATGTTTTAGTACTTCAATGTAAGGTTTAATTTTTTCTTTTTAAATTCAAGGCAGGAATAAAATTTTACTTCCATTCTCACCTCTGCTATCCATTGCTTCTTGTTGTCTTTTCCTTTTGCACCACCCATTAATATAATAAAGAAGATAATGAATATGCAGAGTTCCTAATACATGCTTTTTGCTTATTTTCATTATTTTCTGTCTCTTCCATTCTGTGTAAACTCATTTTCCCCCTCATTATTTTAGGTGTATTTTTAAATAATAAAAAGATTGTTTATATAAATGTAAAAGTGCGGCTAAAAATGCACTAGAGTTTAGTTTTAATCAAATATTTATATATTTGTTTGTGATATTGGTATATTTCTTAATATATAACTTGTGAGTCTTTCAGTTAACTATGAGGAGAAAAATTTTAAATCATTTTTAATAGACTGAACTGTGCTTATATGAATATATAAAGATTACTGTTTGGAAGCCCTGAGTTAGCTTTTTAAGTCTATGAAAGAATAACTCAAAGTTAGGTTTTAATAGAATTCATTACTGTTGGTTAGTCTAAACCACATTTTGTCTAAACCACAGTTGCAAAAGACTTAAGGTTAGTAGGGAAAATAAATATTATTTATTTGAGCTCATTATTTAAATGAGCTGGGAAAAAGAATGCAGGCAGGTTTTCAGGCAACCAGCTCTCATTCTCTCACTTACGACAGTGGAAGTATTTATAGCTGGCATTATTGTGAATCATCAAGCAGTCTGTATAATGTCACTTCTTGTATTAAAGCAGATTTCTTGTTTTATCTTTTTATCTTGAACCATTAATATCATTTACTGTGTTCTTTATTTTGTTTTAGAAGGGTTTTCAGTTTATCAAAAAGTAACAAATCAGGGGACTTCTTTAATCAGGAGGTTGGATCTTATATATATATATATAGTCAGTGGCACAATTTTCTCTGTACAGAGTGGTTTATGTTGATTGTTCCAGATACTGAAGGTATAAAGGACCAATTGCCTTTTTGTAGCCCTGAGCAGTACAGAAACATGCAGTTTTACTTAAAGGAGTCTAGACATAGCATAGCAAAGATTTCCAATGAGAATTTCCATTTATTTGATGACTAATTATGTCATCTTTCTACACCATAAGTGGAGAACAGCAGTGAAAATTAACCACACTTTCTTTTCCATCAAGTAATGACACTGTCTGCCCTGCCCACTGGTAAAAGGACTTCAAGAGAGAAAGGCCATTAAATACACCTCTTATGAAATAACCCACCTCCAAAACTAACAAATTCCAAAATTCCAAAATTTTGGCCACCTCCAAAATTAACAAATTAATGACTGTACTTGTCAGACAGCATAGATGAGCTAAGATTCCAGACACACATGAAAAAAAAGGAAGGTAGAAGCTACCAAAACTATAAATAGTTTAGACTTTGGCCTTGTTTTATCATATTATTATATTTCACATGGTTTAAGAAAAAAGGAGAGGGAAGAAAAAGCCACTATTCCTTATGTTATTCCTCTAAACAACAATGTTGTGCAATTCCTTTCCAGGAGTCTTTCTGGAAATTATTGATACCTTCCTAGAAATGAGTGATACCTACAACAAAATGAATAAAACATTGAAAATGCAAGATATCACAGTCCAGGTTAGAAGCAGTAACTCTTTGGGGAGCTTTTATTTTGTAAACTGAACCAACCAAACAAAAAAGATCAACATGTCTTACAGCTAAAAGTCTTCTGTTAAAAGGGTAAGAATTTCTCACAGATACTGCAAACCGAAAGCTTATGGGGTTGAGGCAGAGGGGCATATGAAATTATGAAAAACATGCAGGACTTGGTGCTAAACAGTATTGCTAAGTTATTTACTGGAAGAAAATCTGCAGAATCCAGACTAGAACAATCACTGCAAAGTCACCACAAAACTAATAAATTAAGAGGAAACAGTGTCTAAGAAGAAAAAGAGTTTCTTTCTTCTTTCCTCAAGACATGTTCTAGTTGTGAGGGTGGTTTGGTAGGGCCTGTTTCAGTCCTTACTGACAAGGTGATTTTTCTGGTATTGACATGCTGGTGGCATATAGGTTCAGGGACATGCAAACAAGATGTATAATGCCTCAAAGGTTCCTACATTTGGACTTGCATTACTTCTTTTTTTCCTGGTGAAGGTAAGCAATTCCTATAAAAGGAGTAGACTGAGACACTAGTCAGAGTAGGCTTGTCTCCTTGTCTGTTGGGTAAAAATGCCTTTATTTTTAATGTGTGTACTCAAAAGAAGTTACTTTTGTCCTTTCACGGTGCCACTTTCCTAAGGGAAGATGTCTGAAGTCAGACAGGAGCAAGAACTTCCTTGTCTCTTTTATGCTGGTTTATGAAATATGATTAGTAGCGGAGACCATCATATTATGTCTTATATCACAGAATCACAGAATATGCAGAGTTGGAAGGGACACATTAGGATCATCAAGTCCAACTCCTGGCCCAAGAGTCATACCATGTGCCTGAAAGCATTGTCCTATTGCTTCCTGAACTCTCTCAGGCTTGGTGGTGTGACCACGTCCCTGGGGAGACTGTTCCAGTGCCCAACCAACCTCTGGGTGAAAAAAAACTTTTCCTGATATCCGACCTAAGCTTTCCCCAACTCAGTTTCATGGCATTTCCTCAAGTCCTGCTGCTGGTCACAAGAATGAAGGGATCAGTGTCTGCCTCTCCACTTCCCCTCAGTGAGGATGTTGAAGATCACAATGAGGTCTCCTCTCAGTCTCCTCTTCTCCAGCTGATCAGACTAAATGACCTCAGCTGCTCCTCATATGGCTTCCCCTCCAGACCCTTCACCATCCTCCTGACCCTCCTTTGGATGCTGTCTAATATTTTAGTGTCTTTTTTATATTGTGGTGCCCAAAACTGCACACAGGACTCAGGGTGAGTCCTAACCAGTGCAGAGCAGAGAAAAACAATACCCTCCCTCGACTGGCTGATGATGTGGATAAGAACAAGGCTGAGCTTATGATTAACTGTTCTTGTTTACTCTTTCACATTATTTTTTGAAACTGGTGCATGAGGAAATGAGAAAGGACTTCATGGGCATAAATCAGTCATTCCCAAAGGGCAGTCCTGTGGTGATCCAGCCATCAGGTCTGACAACTTGTCGCAGCAGACAGAAGAAGTGAGCAGCCCTAGGGAGCCTGCGGCTCCATGGCTGGCACAGCACCTACACAAGGGACATTTGTCTAGCCACACTCAGCAGATTCAGGTTATCTTGTGGAGATCTGGCAATTTTAATGCACATAAAAGTGAACGTCTACCTGTGAAGCATCGGACACTGCAGTATAAGTATTTTGAAAAAAACAAAAATAGGAATACATTTTGCAACAGTTGCTTGGGAGGGTTTAATTTTAATAAGAATTTCTTTTTTCCTACATCTCTTTTTTATTAAGTTAATATTAGATATAAGTAGTGGAAAACATTCAAGGGCACATGAGAACATATCATGATGTAATTGTCTTTTCTGTTACGTTTAAGCTTCCAAACAAAGTCATGTGATTTTTTTCCCTGGAGAAAGCAAGAATGCCAACAGGTATTTTTATTATTTTTTTCCTGTTTGCTTTTGTTTTCATTCCACCACTTCGGCTCTGAGTGTTAGCAACAAATAGCAAGTTTTTCACCACCCTGTTCCTATGTATTATTTACTGCATCAACAGGGTTTCTTTCTCCTTAAAAAACAATGACACAACCACACAAAGTAGAACATTTTGCTTCCCAAGAAAGATCTTTGCCTTGTTTACTCTTTTCCAAAAACATGTATTGAGTAGCAGTGATGCAGAATGTCATGCAAATGCTTACTACTACTCCAGAGCTGTGTTTCCTTAGCCTCCATTCTATTAATAATGGTGTGAAAATAACAGTGCTGCAATAAGCAAAGCCATAAATGCTGGTCTAATAATTGTATGCTGCCATCTAGTTTATAGGTTTTACAGAAACTGCAGTTAGAATGTTATGAAGAGTTATACAGATCTTTAATTGCACAATCTTTTAAATTATGCAGTCCGTGAAAACAGCTTTTAACAGTGCCTCATATTGCAGCAGTTAATTTCATATCCCCATATATATCAAAGAGTTTAAGAAGTCTGTGTTTTCATATCAGACAAGTTCTGAGGTTTTCTGGGTTTTTTTTTTTTGGGGGGGGGGGTTGTTGTTTTTTTTTTTTTTGCTTGCATGTTTCATTCATAGCTAAGTTCTGAAAATGGCTATGTGCAAAATTGTCCATTTTTATTGTCAAAGAAATCTAAACTTTTACTAGAAAGAAATAATCTCCATTTTGTTGGTGTAGAGGGAGCGAGTGGTTACTCAGTAGGTATCAGTATATGATCTATAATGACCTCCTTAAAAAAAATCAAAAAGGTTTTTTATTCCTACCAATTATACTTAGATGGCAAGTGTTCATAGCTTAGTGATTACCAAACGTGTATTTTAATTAAATAAATGCGTAAGTAAATAAGCCTGTCAATTCTAGTACCTGTTTTCAGGAATGAAATGAAGGTCTTAATGTGTATATAAGAAGAGCTATTTATATTTGTTTACCTTTCTGAAAATGTTATCAGTGCATGATTTGGTATGGATTTCATGGCTAGTCAATTCTGCAGAGCCAATTCCCAGGGAGGTTGAGGGGTCAGTCTAGGGCTGAGCTCATGCACCTTCTGGGAATGAAAATGACCTTTACAAGCAAAATTTGCACTACAGTAAAAGTATATATCCTACTGTGCAAACTAGGTAAATTTTTATTATATATTGGCATGCATTTTTTAATACAGTAGAAATATTTTTCACATCCAGAAAGAGACTCAAAACCCCTGTATTTCCAGTGTGCCAGCAGTTAAGAGAAAGGGGAAAAGCACAAGGACTGGAGATAGCTTCTATATATATTTTTTTTTAAACTTCTCAAGAAAATGTGATTAGATTACATGAATTCTCTTAAGAATCTGTTTCTCTTTCTCTCCCACCTTATAAATTATGCATTCAAGTGCCTGCAGTATATATACTCTGTGTACTGAGAAAATGACCCAGAGGATATCTGCATTTTCCTTGGGAAAAGCAGCAAAATCCAAACAAATACAGTGTACCTCAAGATGTTTTATACTTTGCTGAGATTGGGTGATGATGTACTCAGTTGTAGGTGAAGGGAAAGAGAAGTCACTGAAAATAAGCTCAGGACTGAAGAACTTTAATGACAAGCAGATATAAAAAAAGAAAATATTACAGAATAATGATGTGTAAATTGACTGTTCTCTGCTTTAACAGCTATGACCAGCCCTTCTCCAACACACATTTTTAATCACAAACCACAGAGGAAGACAGAAAATCCTTTAATTATATTCTGAATGCATGGAACTGTAATCTCAGAATAACATATTCACAGCTCAGTCTTTGTTTTTAAGGGGTAAAATAATCTTCTCCAGAATAACTTATGAATTTTTTTCTTCACTGTAGAAAGATGGACCAGGATTTTTAAAAAGCTCAGGTTAGAAAAATGCCTTTGAGTGTAAAACAACAGATGTCTGATGATTCCATGGGAAACTTATTGTCATTCATTCTAAAACTCTTCTCAACATAATTTAACATAAATAACTCAGAATAAGTAAAATAGAGTATGAAAAATGTTGTTTGACAGAGATAAAGTTATAAAGTATCTTAAAATGGTGTCAGGATGTTACTAGCTGAATTAAATGTTTACTGCAAGTATAAGGATGTTTCATCTGAAGAGAAAGGCACAATGAAGTTTTTATCATTTATATATATCAGCATAAACACACAATTCACCTTTGCAGTCACGAACAGGAATATATAACAATTATATTCTAAGATGTTGCATCAATATCGTGTTGTATATGGAAGAACAATTCTTACTGCCTTAAAGAAATGCTATTACATTTAAGTGTAGGCAGTGATGCACCGTGGACTGGAGCATCAGAACAAAATTTTTATTAGAAACCAAGTAAATTAAGTATTTTTCCTATATTGAGGGATATTGAAAGTTCTGTAAATGCGAGTAGACTAAGTCAAAAGGAAACAAGTTTACAGTCTAGAGAAATAGCTTATTTTACATTATTAGTTGAAAGAAAATTAAATTATTCACCAATATTTAAAGGTTGGACTTCAATTAAAGTTTAATTTCTTTAAAAATTATAATAAATGGTTAATGATTAACAATTTCCAGAAGTACATTAGTAACCAATGATGCAACTGGTAAACATAATATTTAGGTGAATATATCAAGAACATTTAGCATCCACAATTTCCTATTTTTTTCTGAATTCTTTCAAGGGAAGTATTACATATTTGCATACAAATGTCAAATTTTATCACTTGCATTTTAAAATAATGAAAAAGTTGTTCATTGGACTAGAAATATCAGATCTGGGTTACAAGACACTGAGATTTGCGTTAAGAGATAAGCTAGAGTTCAATTATACTTTCTGACTTTGTTGATAATATCTACAGTTATTTATGTTGGTTGTTAAAGTGTTTATATTGATTTGTATCTTTCAGGTATATAAAACCCCCTCTTTTTTATGTTCTTTTTTTTTATTTCCTTGGTGAAATACTGAAATACCTCTTGAAGAGTGGAAAATCAGTTTTTCTGCTTTTATCTTCCCCTACAAAATGTAGTAATTTAAATCCCAGTATGAGGAATTCTACTATTCATTTTAGGGACTATTGTTGTTATTTTTAAGTCTGCTAGACTGTTTGCTAGAGAGTAAGTAGTACACTGTGCTTCCTGAATAAGTCTCTTATGTCTAGATCCACTTGTATCTAAGGAAAATATGGGTGAATGGTTTAGTTGTTGACTTTAGGGGCCAGCTCCTGGTCTTTGGACTTCATCTGCCTTGATTTAGGTACCCAAAGTTTTCATGAGCCTCATTTTTTTTACCTCTTATTTGGGAAAGGGAAAAATCAGTGTTTCCACACCTGTCAGGATGAGGTATGAAACTGCTATCAAGTAATTTTAGAGATTGTTATGTTCCTGAATATGCCATATTAAGTTTCCTTTGATGATATATGATTTAAATATATTTGCAGCTTCTATTTATTTTGAATTTCTTTTTTTTCCCTAACTCAAGCCTAACAATATTGTACAATTTTAACTCTCAAAAGGGTGAAGCAATCCACTTTCATTAGGAATGAATGTGAACTACAATGGAACATACTACAAGGGATGTAAAATCTTGAAAGAAAACAAAAAAATTTTCATATAATGCCTTAAAATAATTCTTAATGTAGGGTTCCATTTTCCTAGTTCACAGAAAAAGGAATAAACTGCCTTAGAACTCTTCAATGCACTTTTCAGCTTCAATGGATCAAATTGAATAGGTCTCTTTCTACCTGGATTACCACAGTCTGGGTATTGAAATCATGTTCCTTATGAACTGCAATTTCATCTTTGGTAACAAAGGGAACTGACAGAGCTTTTTAGAAGTTAGGACCGTTATTATGAAGCCTCCTCCTATCTTAGCATTAAACTACTAGAGCCAATTATGGCATGACATTGTTTTGACAATTAATGCTTAAAACAAACACTTCACAATAATTTTAACACAAGAATATGATACCTATTCAATAATATCTTACTTTCCTTTTAGTATGCCCTAAAAATGAATCCTTAAGGACATAAAAAGGGGCTTATTTAGTATTGCTTTTAAGGTATTTATTGTATCAGAGGAATCCTTGGTCCTGCATAATGATTCCATCACAAAGCTGCACAGCTTTTATTAATTCCAAAAGTCTAGTTCCAACTATTGTCAGCTGCTGTGCCACCAGAATGTCGATTCCTAGGAATATTAAGTAGGAGTGCCTTAAAATGTGTAAGATTCGCAGAGGTATGCAATATAGCTCTTCGTTACGAAGAAGCAGTTCACAAACTGAAAAGGAGTGAAAAAGAACATAATAAAAACTAGACAGAGGGCAAGTCCAAAAGCTGAAAGTTAATGCAGGAAAATGAAGTTGAGCTTCCTTACTGTGAACTGTTGGTGTACTAGGCAAATGAACATTTGCGAGCTGGTTTCTTTTACTGTAACATCAATGTCTATAGAAATGGAACAGTTACTATTAAATAGGATTTCTGTTTAGATTTTTATCAGACTAATGTTTTGTATCCTCTAAAAACTTCCAGCCTGAGAATTTTTCTATTTCTTGATACATATGCTTTATTCACTTGATGATAGATCAGGCTTGTATTGTAGAAGGTGAGGAAGGAGCATGTTTGGTCAAAGTCAAATATATGAGGTACTGAGGCAGGTACAAAATTTTTTTATAACGAATATGTGATTTTTGCAATAAGTGGGAGAACACTAGAATGAAATAGGATCTTCTGGGCTGTTTCTGGAGACAAAGCATGTTCCTTGTTCAGTATTTGACCTATAAATTTTCACAGCTCAAATTGCAGTGATCAGCATGAAAAGTGACAGAATATGGCTGCAGCCTTTAAGAAAGTTTGCTCATTTGCGAGCATTTGGTGAGCACGGGTTCAGCAGGAAGTTAGTGTCCCAGAAAAGTAACAGGACATCCCATAAAATATGATTGTGCTTATTGCTTAACAACATCTAATATTGTCTGACAAGAATCAAAGCTGAAAGATCATACTTGCTTAATCTGCATGTAGCAGCTAGTAAAGCTAAAATTGCAAGCATATTATTTATTCCATCTCTTTATCAGTGAGGACACATACAGGTTTTACAGAGGTGATTGAAAAGCTACACCTAGGATCATGTGAAAATATGAAGTGGAACATTGATTAAATAGTTATATTTTAAGTAGGTTGCTTGAATATCCTCGTTTCTTCTCTCTCCAGTCTTCTTTCCAATTAAGTTCAGCATTTTTTTTACCATCTGGCTATTGAAACTCTTCAGAGAAAGCAGCACTTCTTTGGTAGTAATCAGAGGCCTGAATGGCATGAGATCGCTTCCCTGCTTTGATAAATTCTCAGATTAAAAGACAGTTGACTTTTCATTTTTTTTTTTTCCTGGGTTGTCTCCTATTATAATATGTCTGAAAAGTAGTTTAGGATAAAGTTTTGAAACAGAGATCCAGGCTGCAGTCAGAAAAATTATTTTGAAGGGTATCAGTGTGACTTGAAGGACAGGCACAAACTGAGGAGACTTCAAAGAACTGGGACAGGTCGCAGTAGGGAGAAGCAGCTTACAGGTAAAAAGGACAGAAGGATGAACTGAGAAGGTGAAGAGGACAATAGGTCTGCAGGATATAATACATAGTGAAAATTGAATCCATAGAAGATGGAAAGCAACACTGGAATAATAAAGATATACCACCTTTGCACTGCAAAATCTGATGAAAAATTAAAGGGGAGATTCTTTAAAAAAAAAACCTATTTGAAGACAAAGTGTGGGTTATAGAGAGAATTTTTGTAGAACATGATCAGAAAGCTTAAAAAACATGGGAGGAAAAAATAAAAGGGAAGTCTCTGAAGTAATATAATTGACAAGGTTGACAGCCTTCTAACCAAACCGAAGAAGATAATGAGCATGTGGAGTTACATATTTTTAAATCTGTTGAACAAATGTAATCCTTGAGAATGCAAAATGCATTAATGAGCTTATTTGCAATGCCACTGACCATGGAAAATTTTAGAAGGGAAACTAAGCTTTTCTGACAAAATATTGTAGGAAAACTAAAGCAAAATATCTTTGCTGTGTAAGAGCATAATTCTTACAAAGAAGTTAGATGACTGATTTTTTAAATATGTGTTGATTAACTAGATCAAAATGGTAAATGAAGCACAGATATTGAAAAGTAGTCATTCCAAGTACTTGCTTAAAGTTTCCTCATACAGATGGGGAATTAGGCACATAGCAATATGTACACTAAAAAAATGTGATGAATCTAAATTACATTTCAAAATACAAAATACATCCAAAATACAATTTTTTAAAGCTGAAGGAGGATTACCATCAAGCAATTTTATTATATTTTTTTGTGACTTTGCCACTGGTTTTGAGAAATATTAAAACTTGTTATGATGTTATTTGTTAAACACAATAGACATCAGTGAGTGTCATGTCACAGAGCAAGAAAACATAGTTTTTACACTTTTGGTAAGAATCTCCATTTACTGAGGCCAGTTAAAGGCTATTTTTGATGGGCCTGGCAAGAGTGCAAAGGTAGAGACAGGCTCTTTTTAGTGTTACTCGGGTGACAGGCAATGAACAGAAGCTAAAACAGAGCTTATAAGGAGTCTCTGTGTGATCTTCTCTCAGATGCCACTGGGATTTGTTTACATACATAGGTGATGTATCGTGTTTATTTTTCTCACTAGAATTAACCTTTCAAAATCCATCAACAAATATTTGTATTCTTAGGAGAGTCAAAATTGCAAACTGTCTTCAATGAATGAAGATGAAATTGAATATCCAAAAGGTATTTGATGCAGGCCTGCTGGGGTAAAAGGGACGAGCCACTCCACAGTAGGGTTAAAGCAAAATAGCCAATTTGTTAATATGGACGCCAGCTTAAATAGGGAGAGCGTGGAAGGTACCAGAACACGGGTGGAGTCAAGGGAGGAGTTTGGGCAGGTCTACATCAACTAAGGAAAAAAGGGGAAGGGCTTCCACAAATAAGGAGAGACAAGGGAGGAGCAATGGAGTGGCTAGCCATATATGGTGCAGGTGCACTGCACCACAGGCCAGCCAATGAGAAAAAGGGAATGAACTGGCCAATGGCAGGGGTGTAACCGGGGTAAAACTGGGGTACATTAACCAATCAGGGTAAAAACAGTTGAAATAAAATTATTCCTATTCCAATGCATTATATATCTAACTAATTATTAACTTTGCAAACTTTAGACTCTCTTCAATGGTCAGTGGACGGTCTTTCCTCGATCCACACAGATGTTGAGGCTGTGGATCTCTTTTCCTTGTTTGGCTTTTTCTTTTTCCATGATTGGTATTCATTAGTCCTGACCCTGACAGGTATTTATATGAGCAGTATCTGGTCAAGCAACCTTAAAACAGTTGACTTTGTTTGGTGCTAAATGAAATTGATATATAATACTTAAGATGATATCAATCCCTTGTTTCATTTTCAGAACTTTCAAGTTGACCTGTGCCCTTTTTTGCCTCATTTCCTTTGAAATTACAGTGGAATCTAAATACAAAGCTAAGGCTAAATATTTGTGGTTTTTTTCAGTCAAAGGTGAGCTTACATGATGATAAAGTGCTATTCACTCTTGACCCTTTTACTTAATTTTTTCTTCTTTGCAAGGTGCCTAAACTTTTAACTAGTCTTAAAAATTACTTGCTGATTTCATCTTCTTATAGATAATAACAGTACACAAAGTGAAATTATTCTTTGAGTTTTCATAGTCATCAATTTTTACTCCCTTTTCCTACTTTATTTTTTATCCACATCCCTAGAGCACATAATTTTGATTGAAAATATTCTTAATTTCTAAACTCTGCATTCCGTGAATCTCAATCATATTTCTGTTGATGGTTTAGTCTTCTTAATGGTTATAAATATTTAACACTGGGTGCCATTAGACTAATTAGTGGTATACAGTCTAATCATTTCACATGTGGACTCTTACAAAATTTTCCTGTTTAATAATTGATACTTAAAATCTGTAAAAAAAAAGAAAAACAAACAAACAAAAAAAAACCAAACAAAAACACCATAAAAATCTGAATCTGTTCTATGAATAACTTCTTGCTATTGTACTGTCTCTCAGCTGGGCCATCTACAACCTCAAGATTTGAAAGATACATCTTTGCATATAGAATCCAGCTTTTCTTTTTCAGTAGCCAGCTGGAAGTATAAATGTTAAAGCACAGAAATACGTCTACAAACTAGGTTTGAAAGTTGTGCAGTCTGTTGGCTGCTACTCCCCAGCTATTAACACATCAGCTCAGGCTGACACAAGCCCATGGATGTGCACGGGCCAACAGACACCCTTGCTTAATGCTCAGTTGCATACATGAAGTGGAATGAAGCAGCTGTTGATATAGAAACTTTGACACAGAAACAGCAAAAAGGTGAAAGTACCCTGATAAGGTTTTATATGTGTTTACCTATTTTCTATGCATTTCACAATTTTTCCACATAGTACATGTGGAATCTAGTCGGAATTAGTCAGTAATTACTGCATGTAGGCAGCATGGCACTAACACTCTGCAAGACAATCATCGCCCCTTGTTCACCAGGAGCCATCCATCAGAATCTTGTCTGAAGCCATTTGCTTTAAACTATTGAATGGTCTTATTTTTTCATGTAAACAAGATAAGCTTGTTCTAGATCTACCTTTTGTGGTGTATTTGGTGTCTGCCTAACACTTAAAAATACCAGTCAGAAAGTAGTCAGCTGTTTGTTCCTCCATGTTTGCTTTTCAAAATCATTGCTGACCTTTAATAACTGAATTCAAGCAGTTCTTTGCATAGCCTGCTTTACTGAGCCTCTGCACTTTACCTCTGTTTGGTGAGATAAAGCAAGCAAACATAATTTTCCCCTGTTAGGAGTCAGTGAAAGCTGGCTGGGATTCTCAGAGGAGCCATGTGGAGGGGGTGGGAGATCTGCAAGGTTGTAACGGGAGAGGAGGCAGCTTCTGCGGTCAGAAGTGATAGTAATATATCACATCACAGGTGTTTTGGAGGGATCCAGGATACCTCTTGAAATTCATATGCAACTATTTGATGCCTAGGTTTTCCTGCTGCCTTTTCTAAAATTTCAGTCTTTCAAGAATCCCTGTACAGTGTCAGATCATGAATTTTGCATGACTTTCTTATCTTCATTCCTTAATAATACACTTTACTAAGACACAAAGACCTTATGAAATCAGAGCTGTAAGAGCCATTTCAGTGTGGCTTTCTCAGGTGGCAATTTCAGGTACCTACAAGTATTTGTGAGATAGGAACTAATCTGATGTTTCAGGTACCCTAGAACTTTATGTCAAAAGGATGAAGACGTGCTCAAGAGAGAGTGACTTCTTGGGGAAAGGCTGAAATGGTAGAACGAATTTCCACATAAAACAATGACAGTTGTAGATGTTTCCTGTTCATTTCAATGACCCTATTTAATTTCAATTATTGTATTTCGAAGTGTGCATTGAAATAAAAAGGGAATGAAAAACAACCTGTTTAAACCCTTCTATAAAAGCATCTTTTCAGACTAACAAGCTTACTTCAGGCTTCGTTTTGAATGTACACCCCCCACCACCCAAAAAAAAAAAAAATTAACCTACCACCAAGTACATAAAAGTGAAATCCAAGTTGTCTTTTAATACCAGGACTGATGAGTCATGAAAGAGAAAGAATCAATTGTGACACACAGATCTTATACTTTAGTTTTCAGGGCTGAAAGAAGAAAAATCCTTCCCAGATATCAAACAAAAATATATAGCTGGGTTTTGTTTGATTTCTTAACATGTTGACTAAATTGCTAGTCATTCTCAACTCTCAAATCATGGTCAAAGCTTAATATAGGTTTTGTATAATTTTGATGAAGCATTTCAAAAAAACCCCTATCAAAATCAAAATTGTAGCAAGCCCACATAAGATTAAATGACAAAAGTTCTATAGAGATGGCAGAGAACATTTTTTAAATTATGCTTCTACAATATTACGGAAAGTTACACATTTCAAAAGCACATATTTTTTACTAGGCAACTTAATCCTAGTTTCAAAGCCCTTAAGGAACCTTAATCACATGGATTTTCAATATCACTTAGGGCTAACATACATACAGAAGTTGCTTGAGGGCTGTATGTTCTCAAACCTCAGCTGCTATGCAGTAATTGCCTTTATTTGGCAATAATTGTGATTTAGTTCACAGGAAATACATGGCCTTCAAAGATAATTTGACCCACAATTCGAATGCCAAACGGACTTGACACACAATGGAGGCAGCAACTGCCAATGCCACTGGTATCCAGTAATTTCTTTTTCTTGTTTGTATATACTAAGCATAATTCTAAACAATTTCCATTCCAAAAGTTTTAAGCCATGCATACTCCTTATAGAATCAATAGGTAAGTATTTTAATTGCTTTTTGAAAGTAGAATTTAAAATTATATTTATTTATTGCAGAAGTGCATTAATGTTTCCTTTTAAACCAAACATTTTACTCACTATGTCGGAAAATGAAGAAATCCTTACACAAGAATGTAAATACCATGCAAAGTTGCATTTTTATCTAATGTTGAAGATACATTTTCATAGTTTAGCACTGATTGCTTAAATCTCTAATATTAAAAACAGTTGATACAAGTTTTGAAGTGCAAATGTCCAAACTTTAAAAATTCCCAAAAACTTATTAAATTAAATTTAATTCATTAGTTAAATTAAATTTAATAAAAATTGGTCCAATTTTGTAAGTTAGAGAAAAAAAGTTTAGACTATACCAGGAAAAACCCTCAACTTTTTTCCACTATCAGTCACAAAAAAATCCTGCTTTCAACAGAACAACCTGTTAGCTACAGAAGCAAAAATGGGAACATTGAAGGTTTTATGGTGTTTGGCTCTGTGATTAATGTTACAATCTATCTGTTTTATTGTGGAAAATATTGCTAATGATGGAATGGGAAGCTTAAGAATCATCAAAAACAGTAGGGAGACCAAAAATATCACAGTATCTACTGTATGTCCTGTTCCAATACCGGAAATTTATAATTATTTTTTATTGTGTGATTTTTTTTTAACGTTCATCTTTACAATGCTATTGCAATATTATTTCAGTTAAAAAAATGTTGGGGGGGGGTTGTTGTTCAGGGTTTTTTGTTTGCTTGTTTGTTTGTTTGGGGTTTTTTTATGGATTCTAAGTGTGTTGAGTTTTTCTGCACCTATGCCACTTCCAGTTTTGATGCTCGCTCTGATTTAATGTCCCAGAAATCACATCAGTGAGGAATGGAGATGTCTAATTTTCTTTCTAGTTCAGATCCTTGAATAATGTTAAAAATATGTTCCAGAAAAGCAAGTAATCAAGTACCCAGATTAAGAGTCTTAAAGCACCCATCTTCTTCTATGAGAAACAGGCGTAGGGAGTGTGGTTTGCATATTTCTAACCTGTCACTATCAGTCAGGGGGGCAAAAACAGAGCTTTGGGTTCCATTTACCACCTTGCTGCCTCAGTGTGAGATGTGGTTGGTATTCTGCATAAACTTGATTCCAAATTTCTGCCCAGCCTGAATTTTTCACACAGATTTAAAAGTTGCCCTCATGCAAAACAGTAAAACAATTTTTAGATCTCTGCTTCTCACATTTATTTATAGAAGGAGTTGGAAAGTCAAGGTGTGTCTTTAAATCTCTATTGAAATTCAAATAGTGGCAAATTGCAGAAACAGCTTTCTGAGGAGTGATTTTCAGAGTGCTGATTGTGGTGGTGTCAGCCTTAACCACAGGTGCCCTTGCAGGCCTCATCCTCACCTGACCCGAGCCTTTGCATCTAACTACAATTACGTTAATTGCAGTTTCTAGAGAAAAGCAAAGGCTTTAAATACAGAACACTTAATGAGTTCTTGTAGTGGTATGACAGGGAAACTGAGTTGAGCCCGTGTGTGTTTTGGTACGTGGCTGGATGACAATAATTGATGTGCTGTCATAGTTGTCAGCTATCTCTCAGTTTAAGCATATGGCATCTGACTGAGCAAACAGCCCAGCAATACGTCACTGTCAGTGCCGGGGTGTGTCTTTCCTCAGTGCATGGGCTACCTGATGAGACACCAGCATCAAATTACAGTAGGCCTGGGAGCTGATTCTCCTCTTGATTAATGACACTAATTGAAGTTAAAGTCTGTGCACACATCAAGGGCAGAATGGAACCTTCTCTATTTGTCTCTTTGTACACAGCCAACACCCACTCTTCATGGAGAAGTTCCAGCAAACGTAGGCTTATAAACATTTATAATTCCTGCTTTCTTGGCATGGGATGCTCACAAATTCCACCATCATATCAATTTTGATGGGAGATATTTGTGCTCTACTTTTTTTATTATTATTATTATTTTAATTCTTTTTATTTTTTTAAGGAAAGCTCTGGGATCATACATTTTGCATTCTGCTAAGCATCTAAAAAAAATCCAAGCTTTACTAATGATAATAATAGTGACATCTTAAATATTAGCTGGTTATGTTGAAACTCAAAAGTTTGGATCAGAGTTATCAACATACAGAACAGTTTTCAAACCTGTCAGTAAGAACTGATTGGGTTTTGTGTTCTGTTATGTTTGTGGGTTATTTACTCATTTTTTGGTTATTTATGGAGAAAGTGCAAGTCTCTGTATTGATGTTTGTCTATGACTGGAAACTGTTCAGAATTTATAAGAAAAGGGAGGTATTGTGGCTCAAAACTGATGGAACTTGTACTGCTCTGATTTATGCTACTTAAAATAAAACTAGATAACTAACAATTAGCTGTCATTTAAAAGGAAACAATGAATAATGATAATGTCTGGGTAGCCTGAAATCTTTGCTATTGTACAGTTCGTGTCTTCTTTACCAACTTGCTTTTTTGAGCAGTGAAGGCCTTTCACAAAAAATTATGAAAATTTTAAGTTTGGACCTGTTTAAAGTAGTAAGTCATAACTGCTATTAGCAGAAGTCTGAAGAAATCTAGAACCTCTTAAGACAAAATAATAATTACTTCTTAACCACTCAAACTCAAAGCTTTTTGATCTTTTTTTTNTTTTAACCCCTCAAACTCAAAATTTTTTTTTTTTTTTTTTTTTTTTTTTTGGGCTTACCCAAACAAACCCCAGATTAATGTGAAGCCTGCATAGACTACAAATCTGAGGTATTCTAAAGGCCTTGGAAAACTGGAGTTTTACAAAAAAATATGGTTTGCAACTACTGTCAGAGCAAGACTTTTCACTGTGAGGGTGACTGAGCCCTGCCACAGGTTGTTCAGATTCTGTGGAGTCTCCTTCCTTGGAGATATTCAGAAGCCATCTGGGCACAGTCCTGGGAAACCAACTCCAGGTGGTACCTCTCAAGCAGAAGAGCTGAACAAGATGCCCTCCAGTGGTCCCTTCCAAACTCAGCCATTTCGTGAATCTGTAAGTTATGTCCAACATGTTTAAGAATAAATGTTTTACCTGTTCAGGGACACTTCCTCCAGCTCCTTTGGTAGCAAGAATATGTGTGTAGCAAGAGGCCTGTTATAAGTGTTGCATTTGAAAAAGGAAAAATGTATGCTATATGTTATTTTAACTCCTTCATGATGTAAGCACAGTATTATGTCAAACCTATGGCAATTCTGTTTAAATTTGTGTGGTTTTTAAGAAGAGAAGAGGTTGGTATTCTCAAATTTACTATAAAAAAGTATAAGTTGTTTCACTTATTTCCATAATATCCCTATTCCAGCTGATTAGAGATTAATATTAAAAACTAAAACTAACTGATTTTAGTGCTTCAAGTAGTGAAAAATCAGATTTCTGTAAGTATTTAATTTCATCAATATTTTTGGTACTGTTTTCTGGACTACCAATTAGTCTTGCAAGTCTTTGAAAAGCATACAACTTATTAATGCTCTTTCTACAAAGCAGATCCAATTGTGGGACGCTATTTTGGCAATAGTATCATTAGTAGTGATGTCAGTACTCTTCTCCTGTTCAGTATGTTAATGTGCCCTGCATACAGCTTTATTCTGCTGCTTAAAAATGAGAATTGTAAATTTTCACATATATAAATGTTGGTTTGGGATTTTTTTCTGTGTTAGGAAGAGATTCAGAGTGGTATCATAAAGATCATCAGGTGAAAGAGGAAGTAGAGTTGAAGAATGTTTTGTGAATAGTAGAAAATGTGTCCATCATTAGGATGTCTGGGTGCTTTGTCAGACAGTTAAGATAAGGTTACTATTCTATAAAAAGTTAAAGTTTATTAGAAATATTTTTCTAATAACATTTTAGCTAGAACTTTACCTGAGTTTTTTTCTTTAAAGTCACTGAAAACTCTTTGGATACTTGAATTTTCTTTTACTGCCTCCTGTAGTGACAAGACCTAAAAGAGCCTGAAAGTTAAAGTCCTCTGTAACGAGGGACCAGAATAGCTGGACAACATTGAACCTGAACACTGTGAAATGTGAGTTAATGGAAGTGGGTAGGAATTGTCCAGTTTTCATTAGTGAAGTCAAGAACAATATTAGTACAGCAGAACTTGATAAAATAAGGTGCCTTATTCAGAGTAGTCTGTACTCCTGTCTGTTTAAGGAGTCTGTATCTATCAACCTTGCTGTAGGACAATTAAGTGGCAAGAAAAATAATCACCATGCCTGCTGCTAAGTTTAGAAACATAACCTCATTCAAACCTAAGCCAGAGATAACAAGTGCCCTGAAATGCCTAAAACAGCAATAGTGTCCCTTGGGTTTGTAGCTCTCTGCTTTTGCCTTTAAAACAGATGGAAATCCGTGCCCTGCATTTTTCACAGAGATGGGCTGATTATCCAGCCATGGGAGTCAGGGGCGTTTCAGTGGTTTCTAGGAGGGAAGCAGAAGGCAGTGTATGGATTGCAAGGAGAAGGAGACTGTATCCACCAAATTACTTCTTTCACATCAGCACATATTTAGACAGGCAGTGTGTTGGTACTTTGAATTACTGCTTGCTGCACGAGAGCAGAGGTTATATTCCCCTATGCATGTATTATTACACAAAGGCATTGGTTCCCATGGTGGCTATAAATCAGTTTTTCACATTACAAGCTGGCAAGTATTGTCTGTCCAGGAAGTTAGTATGTTATGCAGAACGGGGTAAAATTATTGGTCAGTTAAAATTATGGTACAAGGCCACAGTGCTGTAGGATTCCTTGTGAAGACTTGTTAACCCACCTCCACTGACAACTGCAGCCAGACCATTTATAGGAATCAGATGTGCAAGCCCTGCAAGTCTGATACACCAGTCTGATATCTGTCTGGATCCACAGTATTAGACATGAGCTAATATTTGTTATATTGAAAGAAAATTTATAAAATTCATGGACACATGGTTGCTAAGTCTGTGTGGTCCTAAATTATGGAATAAATTAACCTAGAAAAGTCTCTAATAACTTCTGTGTGGTGCCCTGTTCTGTTCTGTTTTAGGGAACGAAGTATCAGTCAGAAATAGTGCACTATAAATTCAAATCCAATTTACTGAACATTAAATATTCCTACACCAAGTAGATTTTGGTTGGTTTGGCTTGTCTTATTTTGAAGGGGTTTTTATGTCATCTACAGTATCCCTGTGTGGATGAGGCATATTCAAGAAAGGCAAAACCCCTTATAGTTAAGTGATAATATATAGAGACATACAGAGAAGGTGCTCTGCCTCAAAAGCTCTAGTGAGTAGTGCAATAGAAAAGCATAAAAACTGTAGGAATTCAAATGTAAAAAGGAAATTGGAAAATAAGTGAAAACTTGAGGAACAATTAGCTAATAATAGAAAGAACACTGGTAAGTATATCCAAAGCAAGAAGCCTTTTGGTTCTGTTGCAGAGTTAAGGAAGTAATTATAAATGATGAAAACATTACAGAAAAATACTTGATTTATTTACACAATTGAAAACAAACATCCTTCCTCATTCTCTTAGAGAAAGAACAACAGCAGCAACAACAACAAAAAAGCAATGAAGAGCTACTAATAACCAAAACTAGGTTGTTTGTTTGTTTGTTTCTTTCTTTCTTTTAATTCTTGGGGTTTTTTTCCCTTTCTAAGCTCTGAAGGAATGCAGAGGTAAAACAGCTTTTGGTATATGGATCACCCAGACCAGTGACATCCCACCAAGAATGAAATCACTGGCATGACACTCACAAAGTGGTCTGGGATTAAATTTGCACAATAGGACCAAACAGCAATAAAGAAGACATACAGAAAGAGGTCGCAACTTCTAAAGAGTGTAAAATCACAAATGGACGTTTTTCTCAAGACTCTAATATTAAAAACTGCTCTTAATAAGAGGAGGGAAAACAGATTTAATATGAGGGACAAAAGCAATTTCTGTCAGTTAAGTATGAGGACAAATCTCCCAAGGGAAAATGATGATGGTCCTATCACTTTACACTTTTGTAACTGGGTTGTGTAACATGTTCCAAAGCATAAAATACTGAAGGGAACAATTCTGCATTGTCAGGCCATGAATTTGTTACTTTTAATAAACCTCTTCTGTATTATGGCTATAAAATGTCAAATGTACAGATACTTTTCCTTCTTGACACCCTGAGCACTTCTGTTGTGTGTAGCACTTACACACATGCAGTGGTCTACATACATAAGTTATTTATCTGTGTAGAAAAATGAGCCACAAGTGCTCTCAGTAAGAGAATTAATCAATAAGTCTTAGAAAATACCATTGTGAAAGGGATGTTGTTCTTGCTGACTTCAAGACCATCCAGGACTTCATCAGTTTGATTCTTTCAAAGATATTGTCTGAAGAACAGACTCACCTAGATCATTTACTGCATATAATTTGAATTTGCCTGAATGACGTTGACATAAATGATCAGATAATGATGTGCTTAACTTGTTTTAGAGGTTTTTAGTACAGCATTGATTATATGTTTCTTTTGGGGCTCAAAATCTAGTCTAGATAAATTTGTTTTCACTGAATCTGATTATGCCAACTTCATAATCCTAAAGACAAAAGATTTCTAAGGAACTCTCATTTTCTCCTTTTGTTCTATTAACCACATTTAATTTTTTTCAACTATCTAGCACAGAAGAGTAAGATTTCAGGACTGACTGCTATAAGCCAAATTCTTTACGTTCCCCAAATAAAAGGAATTTCTAGTTTGTACTAGTTAGAGTAAGAACCTAAGGACCTAAGGAAAATGCCAGCAGTTATGAAAGTGAAAAAAAGTAAGCATGGCTCAACAACTAAGACTCAGATAAAGATTACAGAACATTTTATACCTTATGGAGCTAACCAAATGGACTTAAGCTTTTTAATTTTTAATTAATATATTTTTTAAAAAAATTTTGCATGTGTATCATATTGATCCGATACATGAACTCACAAGTTGGCTGGCAGCTGGATACAGAAAATTGTATAGTTTTGATTTTTGCTATTTGGAGCCACTCTATTTATTTTAGTTTGAATTTTTAAAAGCTTTTTCTTAATGTTATGAATGTATTTTTAGAATCAGTAACAATTGAACTTGTACCAATTTTTCATTTTCTTTCTCTTTCCTGAGACAAAGCTTCCTATACAAAAGGAATGCAGACTCATGTTATATGCATGCTTTTACTTCAGTATTCAAGAGTGAAAATAAACAGTAACTCATTACACAATAGGAAGGAAAGAGGAGGGGAATTGGGAAGGAAGATCTATAGATTTTTGACCTTGACCTCTTTGTAGTCATCATTATATTGTCAATCATTGTGGTTTTTAATCAGTATATTAAGTTGTGGAAACCTGAAGACATTACTGAAAGGAAGAGCCTTTCTGTCTTCTCCCAATAGTATATATGTAGAAAGGGGCTTGAAATCATCTCTGTACTTACTGTATTTCAATGCACAGATGAATGATTACTCAAATTGCGTATTGATTATAACTAGAGACTTGCACAGCTAATTACATAATATATTGAATGCATGTATTTCTGCTTAATTAGTTATGTACTTGCTAGATGAGATGTTTGTGTACATTATATTGATAGAATACATGACAAAATAGGAATCTAGCTTCTATGAAAGTACAGACTTTAATAATAACCTAGACAGTAATGCCAGCATTAAGTCATTAACACAGAAAGCAAGCCAATTTGGTCTCTTTGTCAATGGTAAGTGGAAAATATAGTTCCAATTTATTTTAAAATAATCACAGGGAATAATTTCATGAAATGAAAAACTTAAAGGAATCTCTTACTTTCCTAATGATTGTAGTGTTCCTTCTATTATTATACTGATTATATTACTTCTTTTTTTCACCTTTATCTTTTCCTGCTTGAATTTTTATGTAGTTCTACACAGAATACTATAGAACTATATAGAATACTATAAGGATCTATGATGCTACATTTTATACTAATGGAATTGTTCTTAATTTGTAAAAAATCAGGGAAAAAAACAACAAACAAAACAAAAATACAAACATATGAGAATACAATATGAGGTTCCTTTCTCTTTAGGGTGCCAGTACTGGCTTGTAAATCAGAGAATAGATTTCATGCAATAAAATGTTGATTTTTATGCAGTGTTGAGATTTTCCTACTAGGAGGCTGCTGGATTGCATGGAGCAGGCAATGTAAGGAAGCCTGAGATTTAAGGTTGCCTCTAAGGAAAAAAAGACTTTAACTGGAGGAGCACTGGAGGAGCCTGCTGTGCCTATGGTTAACAAAGCAACAGAATACTTTACACTTGGTACATGCAGCAGGTTGGAGTAAGAGCATTTTATTCTAGTCACTTAAGCAACTGGAATCTTAACGGGAGATACCATATTTTCATGCCAGAGAACCTACACATTATTTGCTCATTTTGGATTTTTTCTTAGTCTCACATCCTATTTTGATCAAAATTTCCTTTCAAGCAAATGGTTGTTTCCCATTTAAGGCCAAAAATGGGTCTGGGTTGGAAAGCCATAGTCTCTTCTGTTCTTTCATGTAAAGGAAGATTCAGAGATCATCAAAACTTTCACTCTCACAAGTGTCCACTCTCAAAAGAGACCATAAATGACAGCATTAAACAGCATCCTCAACCTGATGACCCAAGCCCAGTTACTATCATACTATATCTTGAGAGATCTGAAGGGTATTTCCTGATGGCTTGTGAACCTTTAGCTGTCTGTAAAATTGCACTTGAGAATAGCTTCAAAATCCCTATCTGAAGCTGTGATCTGGTATTGTGTGACTCAATAGGTCTTAAACTCTGGCCTCTTAAATCAGCAAGTTCCATTTTTAAAATAGTATTGGTATATGAAGCCTAATAAAGGTTGTCTTGAATGTGAGTGAGAATATAAGGAATATTAGCATACCTCTCAGCCAGTTCCATTCTGCTGCCAAAGACTTTTACTTGTCAGAAAAACCTATACAATGTGATTAAGGCATAGATATGGTTCTTCAACCAAAACAAATTATAAACAAATCAAGCATGCACACAGATAGTTGCAAATTTTTGCACACATAAAGTAATGATAGGAAGAACTGATCTTAGAACATTCACTACAAGCAATCACTTTTTCCTTAGGAACAATGCATTTATTATGATTGTGAATTGTGAAATATCATAATTACACAAGCACTCAGTTTTATTTGCAGTGGTCTAATTCTTTAACTGAAGGACTTGGAATCTGCCTGGTGTCTTTTCAGATACTTAGAAAAACTATAGTGCAGTGTGCTTCCTAGAATACTGAGAGAAATGCATAACAGACTTCTTGTGGGTTGATATAAATACAGTTTAACAGGTAAAGCACGATAAGTAATTCATCCAGCACTTCCCATGGGCAGGGATCTGCAGGAAAGCAGGGCTCTCAGTTGGGATCAGCTGTCCTGGTTGTGTCCTCTCCCAACTTCTTGTGCACTCACAGCTCACTTGCTGTCAGGATGGTGTGAGGTGCAGAAAAGGCCTTGGCTCTGTGTAAGTGCTGCTCAGCAGTATTGAAAACGTCCTCGTGTTTTCATCACAAATACAAAAGGACAGAACACAGCCCCATACCAGCTACTGTGAAGAAAAATTACCCCACCCAAAACCAGCACAACAAGGGTTAAAAAAATGAAAATTATAGTCAAGAAAGAAGTTGTCTTTTGAACCCTTTTTGAGAGGTGAAGATTGGGGTTTCCTGCTTGGTGAAGGAGCATCATCGTTTGAAAACAGGATCGCCTTTGAAAACAGAGGAGATGCTGTTTGTCTGCTGAAAATTCTGGTTGAATTACACATCTGAAACATCATACATGGGAGAGCAGCCCCTCTGTCCTTCCTTGGGGAGAGCTTGGTTTGCAAGATAAATGCCTGAAAATGGGGTTCCTGTAAGTGAGTCAAGGCACAGTTTCTAGGAGCCTTGACAGTTTGCTACTAAACACTCTAGAGAGGTTTAAGGATTGTGATTTAGCTTTTCATCTAAATTTTTTGATCAATAATGATTTTAAGACCTTCGTCTTTTGGATCAGAAACACATAGGTCCTTATGATCGGTGGATATAGATCCTATAATTTTGTTGAAACATTAAGTGAATCTCCTCTGTATTAGTGATCTGAATATAATATGTTGTAATAATTAAAGAATAAAACATAAGGGTTTCTTAATAGACACATTGACATGTATTTTATTTAACACTGAATATAGTCCTATAACCTGGAGTGGGATTTGATGAGGTCGTAGTGAAAAATAACTGACAATTAAATATTGTATGTTTCTATTGTTTCTGCTCTTTGTATCTTTTAGATATTTTATTTCAAACATACTGTTTACAAATGTAAATTAAGGCATATATTACATGCCTGGCATTGGTCAGGAGCAACAGAGCAACAAGAACTGCCAGTATGTTGGAGACAATAAAGAAAAAAGGTGACAATGAAAGGCAAATAGTAGCGAGGAGTTTTAATTTAATTTAATGCAATTGCCTGGGCATTACAATGATAATAATATAAATCTGTTTCTTTAGTTGAAACCAAGCAAACAAGCAAGCTTTGTTTGCTAATGAATAGAGCAATATTTCAGTTTATCACTGTCCTTTTAATAAGGCACTTCTTAGTGTTGTTGGGTATCATTTAAATTAACCTTGTTGAGACCAAGGTTAATGAGAGCATTTATCAATGTGATCTAAGAGGAGAATGTTTTGTTCAGAATTGCTTTCTAGTTTACTACAATAACTATGATAAACCATTTTCTTCCCACTTGAGTGTAAATTTCTGAATGGATATGTATGTGTATTGTACTGAGTATTTATGCACACTTTGAATGTCCTCACTTCTCAACATTAGAATGAAGCCTGTGTGTATGTAAGTATGGCAATGTATTTTTCCTTGGCTTAAACTCCTACTGACTTGAGGGTTTTACAACATGTAATTTAAGGTGGTGCTTGAGCTACTGTTTGTTTAATTTACACTTTTTTTCTTCTATGAGTTATTTTTACCCTCTGTTCACATTTTTCATCAGTGCTCTGAACAACCTATACCTTCTTCATTCTCACAGAGTATATGAAGTTATATTTGAACTCATGTTTAGAATACAAACTAATGCAAACGTTATACCCTTGAGAAAGAACAGTAGTGTTATCAGGAATAATTAGGTTTTAATTGTCATTGACAAGTTGCTCTTTATATGACTACCTCAGACCTTGTTTATTTGTTCTTCATGCTTGCTTTCTTTCCTGTAGTCAACATCCCAGTTACCTCCTTCTGAATATACCAGTTTTGATTTCTTGGATAAAACAACTAAACTCACACTTACTAAAAGTACTGGGAAAAAAAACCCAAAACCCAAACATGAAAAAAACACAACTTACTAGCATCCTTTTCTTATTCCTCCAGTTTATTTGAAATACATGGTAGTTTAATTCTATTAACCAGAGTGAAGAACAGAGAAGATCAACATATGCTGCACAGAAATTCCATAAAAGTGTTAAAGACTTTTTCCCTTGGCATTGATACCAAATCAATATCTGGTCAGATTATGTGTTCTTTCTGGGGGGAATATGGTGATGAAAAAAAGCTTATTCCTTTTATAAGTAATTATTTGCTTAAAAGGCTCCTTTGGCCCTTCTAAACCTGATTGGTTTCTGAGTGTCATGCACAGTCCACACTTACCTGTTTGTCTAATCAATAGGTACTAGATGTTCATCCAAATCTATTAGCTGTGTCAGCTTTTAGGTCCCTATTCTTGGCTAAGTTATGCTACTGTTTTACCACTTGAGGAAGGCTTTTCTGAGTGCTGTGGAGCTGCTACGTCCCTTTTCATTTGATGCCACTGCAAAAAGAGTGTCAATATGCTACCTGGTGTAAGAAAAAATATTACAACATTCTGGAGCCTTCCATCATGTCATTCTCCTTCAGTGTGCAGAGATTCTTAGTTGTAAAGCCAAACAAGGCTGTGGCCTATGAACTAAATTCCTCTCTCTACAATCCCTGTTTTCATCCCTGCTTCAGTGCCCAGCACCAAAAAGGAGAGAGAAAAAAGATTTAAGGAATAGTCGATGGTGCCACTGGTGTTTGGCATTTAGCCATTTCATAGAGAAAACAGATTCCCAGTCTCAGAGTCCTAAAGAGATACTAGAGATTAGAAGGGAAAATTATAATTAATTTTGTGTAAAGTCCAAAGGTGAAATGCACTTGAATTGGGGG
>VWZF01006446.1:13869-67739 GCA_013396755.1 Sclerurus mexicanus | reverse complement strand
TACGTGCACTGGATGGGGGGGGGGGGGGGGGAATTTCCTATTTCAAGTGCTGGCATTCTTCAGAGTGAT
Source organism: Sclerurus mexicanus (assembly GCA_013396755.1). Classification (NCBI taxonomy): domain Eukaryota; kingdom Metazoa; phylum Chordata; class Aves; order Passeriformes; family Furnariidae; genus Sclerurus; species Sclerurus mexicanus. The sequence goes on along the minus strand of VWZF01006446.1, from coordinate 67,670 downwards.
GATGGGGACATATACAGGAAGAGGAGCTAATGAGCTGATGTTTTCTAATCAAAGCAGAAAAATCTAGTAGCAAAATAACAGGCTTCCCATTTCAATGTCACTTACAAAATGACAAAAATAGCCCACTGCTTTACTCAACGAAGAAACAGTTACGAAATTTAGTGTTCATGAACATTTTTGTTGTCGCTTTTCTTAATAGGTCAAATGTATGTGTTTAGTTTGATGTATTTTGTGTAAAAAATGACATATCTATCACATTTCTTTATTGATTAGTTGGAGAAGGCAGGTATTGATAGATACTGTCTTTTTTCACAAGTTTTTCCAGCTGAGAAGCTCTTCCGGTTCCACATTTATGTATATATCAATATCTGCCTGCCTGTCTTGATTAATAATGGATATATGATATAATTAAGAGTAGAAAGTTTTGTGCAGCAGTGCAAGATGACAGTTTATTGAAGAAACTGAAAAGAAAATATTGGGAAATGTTGATTTGATCCCTTATGGAAAAACAGTCTGCCAAGATGATACAATTGAAAACTACCAAATGCACTTTCAAAAATTTGAGTGCAGAGAAATAAAAATGGACAAGAATGGTATATTAACAGAAAAACCTAGAAGGAAAAGCATGTTCACCTAGGAAGATGTTGTTATACAGAAGGAGACACAAGATAAGAAATATGTTGAATAGTTTTGAAAAATTGCAAAGTAACCTTGACTTCCTAGATCTATTTCAAGTAATTCTTCAATAAATGCTCTGGTTTATTATTATTTTTCTTTATGTCATCTGTTCCTTTATTTCATGAGTTAGTTAATCAGATAAGCAAGACTGATGAGTAAATCAAACTGGAAATCCTAGGAAAGAGCATCTCTTAAGGATTCTTGAAAATCTAACACTGCAATGTGAATTCTACCCTTAGTTTGATACCCTCACACTAATGACTAATCCATAAATTTTATGTTTTAGATAGTTCCAGGAGCTACAGAATATTCTGACTTGGAAGAGACCCACAAGGATCATCAAGTCCAATTCGTAAGTGAATTGCCTGTATTGGGATTGAACAATAAATGTTGGTGTTATTAGCACCATGGTCTAGATCCATGAGAATTAGGTTTCAAATACATCTGTTGGGTTTTTTTCTTTTAAAAGTGGTGAGAAAGATTTAGACAAGATATGTGAAAAGAGTGAAAGAACCCCCACCTTGATCACCACTCCAGAACAGTAGCATTAAACTGTAACTGGGAAGTCTTGGTGGGTGACAAGTTGACCATAAGCCAGCAGTGTGTCCTTGTGGCCAAGAGGGATGCCCTGAGGTGCATCAAGAAGAGTGTGGCCAGCAGGTCAAAGGCAATGATCCCCACCTGTACTCGGCCCTGGTGAGGCCTCACGAGTAATATTGTGTTCAGTTCTGGTCTCCACAGTGCAAGAGAGACAAGAGGCTCCTGGAGAGGGTTCAGTTAAGGGCCACAGATGATTAGGGGTCTGGAGCATCTCTCTTATGAGGACAGACTGTGCGAGCTGGGTCTGTTTAGTCTAGAGAAGAGAAGACTAAGCGGGAATCTCATCAATACATACAAACATCTCAGAGGCGGGTGCCAAGAGGATGGTGCCAGACTCTTTTCAGTGGTGCCCAGCAAATACGCAGAGTAATGGCCATAAACTAAAACATAAGAAGTTCTACCACAACATGAGGAAGAACTTTACTTTGAGGGTAGCAGAGCACTGGAACAGGCTGCCCAGGGAGGTCGTGGAGTCTCTCTCTCTGGAGACATTTCAAATCCACTTGGAAGCATTCCTGTGTAACCTGCTATAGGTGACCCTGCCTTCCCAGTGCAGTTGGATAGGATGATCTCCAGAGGTCCCTTCCAATTCTAACATTTCTGTGAAGATGGAGTGTCTCTGTACATCTTGGCTTGGTTTAGCTAAAGTTAGGATTTAGCAGTGAACTAGTTTAGATTCAGAATGAGATTTCATAAATTACAGGAGCTTTCAGAGTTTTGCTGATAACCCTTGTTCATGCCCTGAGTCTAACAGCTGAAAGATCCGGGGTAACTGATCTAAGTTTGTGATATATTTTGCCATATATTTCAAGTCTATTTTTTGTTTCTTCCCAACTTTGTTGTTTGAAATGAACCTTCATTTTGCTGCCCAATTTTTCTTGTGATTGTATCTACTAAACTTGGATATTCTAGTTTTACTGCAATGTTGTAATTTTTTCCCAATGTACAGCTGCCTGAGCAGGCACTTCAACTCTAGTCAATTTTTAGTCTCTGAAAAAGTAAGTGTATCTGTATGATTTTTGTAACCGCAATTTAGCTTCAAAGAATACAAAAGGCACTGGGTGGGACAAAAACAATTGTCTGCACCAATTTCACATTTAATAAGAATTTAGTGTTTTCTTCATTGGGTAAAACAATTCAGACCTATTTTGGAACCTTCATCTTTCTTTCAAAGGTACATTTGCCTTTTGCTTTTATACAAGTGTCTAAATTGAAGTATTCAGTAGAAGTTCAAATATGCATAGGCTGAAGATTATCTAGCTGGTATGGCTCCTTGTTTTAAACAGAATGAAATGGCTTTTTGCTCCTGTATTTGCCTAGACAATTTTATTACACAGATCAGAGATGTTTTTCAAATATATTCTCATGTGTGTATGGTTTACATGAAAGTAGTATTTTAAGAAACATGAAAAATTGAATCAGAGAATGTTTAACTGTATCAATGTGAGGTGTGTATAGATGCACAAGTAACTATGGTGAAAATGTGAGTATAAAAACAGGACAAGAAAACCCCAACATTTTATGTCAGGCTGCACAAGAAATATACTTTTAATGAAATGATGTGCCTTTGAAACAGCTCTCAGTTGTACATGATTTAAAACTGAGATAAAATAACATGATTAAATGTTCTCTATGAAGTGAATTTGCTAATCTAAGTTGATAACCATAAAACAAACCTTTCCCCCCAACAACATTCTCCTTTTGTTACCTTCACCCTATCATGATTAGGAGATGATGTACTCATGAGAGGTGCAGCAATCCCCACAGGTCAGGCAGCAAGGAGGTTCCTAAAAGTAACATGCTATTGACATGTAGAAGTGATTCACCTCGATGCCAAGCAACTAATAGCAAAATGAAGCAGCTCTCAAGAAAACTTCCTTGAAAGTCTTCTTGTGCTGCTCAGATAGGAACAGCAAAATGCAATAGGAAAGTCATTCATTTCATGTGGGATGGGGAAGCAACAGACCTACAAATCTGTTAAAGGGGCTTAGTTAGAAGTGTTAGGAAGGAAAAATAGGAGGAGGGGGAACAAAACAAGAGCTATGTGCATGGAGGTACAAATCACTCACAGGAAATACTAAAATTAAACCAGTCTGGCATGGGCATATGTGCTTTGGAGGTGCTGGAGCATGTCCAGGGAAGGGCAGTGAAGCTAGAGAATGGTTTGGAGCACATTTTATGAGGAGTGGCTAGGGGAGCTGCGGATATTTAGCCTGGAGAAAAGGAGACTCGGGAGACCTTACCATTCTCTAGAACTGCCTGAGAGGAGGTTTGTAACCAGGTGGGTGATGCTCTTTTCTCCCAGACAGCAGTGACAGGACAAAAGGAAACAGCCTCAAATTGTACCAGGGGAGGTTTAGACTGAATATTAGGAAAACTTTCATCACTGAAAGAGTTGTCAAACATTGGAACAGGCTGCCCAGGGAAGTAGTGGAATCACCGTCCCCATCATTGTTCAAAGACTGTCTAGATGTGACACATGGGGACATGGTTTAGTGGTGAACATGGCAGTGCTGGGTTAATAATTGAACTCGATGATTTTAGAGGTCTTTTCCAACCCATGATTGCCTGTCTTTCCAATTACAGCCCAAATGTTGTTGTTAAGGAAGTTGCTCAGAATGATACTGCAGGACACCATCTTCTCAAGGACCCATGGGTTTTAGGGATTAGATTGCTTCTTGGTGATGAACCTGGGCAGTTTATAATCCACAAGTATAGATAATGCCATTAGTCAGATTATAGAATTATTAATACCTTATTGTTTGTTTATCAAAGACCCATTGAGTTACCTACTCAGCCCTCAAGTTGATATTCAGAGGAGACATACAAAGGGCTATTGTAATGAGTAGAACTGACAACAGTGCCTATTGAGTAGCACAAGATTTATGTACCCTGGGTATTGATTTAATTCATACAGAATCCATATGCATATATAAGAGGTGAGAGAAATCAGTTATTTGTAACACTAAAATAAAGTTTCTGCCTTTAATTTTTATTACTCTTGTACATCTTGTGGCAGGCATATATAGTGAACTCTAAAAACTGAGATAAAATAAAAAAGACAGCTAGATTCTGTCAGCTAACATCTGAAAAGAATGACATCTACAGAGCAAAAAAAGCTAATAGCCTAGATATTGACATAGTAAGAAATAATTTTTTCATGCCTGTTTTTACTTTTCTCCATAGAAAAACTCTGTGATGTATCATAAAATGAAGATACTAATTAAAATTCATAATACTGAGCCAGCTGATGCTACTGACCTTCTTATTAAAAGGCAGCAGAAGCAACTATATAGAAATCCAGTCTAGGAAATTGCAAATTGGTAGTAAATTAGAATGGCACATACTGTAATGGTAAATTCAGAGTTGCAATATTAATTAGGAAAATTAATTTAAAATATATTTTCCCATCAGTCAGTTCCTTGCTGCCAATGTGTGTTTGCAGATTTATCTGATTAGAAAGAAGTGTTGAACAGTTTTATTTAAAAGTTGATTTAGAAAAAAAAAATACACTTGTCAGGATACGTATAATCATGCCCTCCAAAATATATGCTAAGCTATTTTATTCCTATAACACTTACGTATATTAACCTAACTCTAGCCATGTAGATCTCTAAGATGCCAGTATGTCAGGTTCTGACTTTTATGTAGTTATTTGATTCCTACTGTGGACTGAACAAATGCCACCCTAAATCCCCATATGTATTAAGAATTTGACCTCAAATTCGCCTCAGGCTCTGATGGTGGATCCTTCTAGTTTTAGATAAACAAAAGGGTGAAAACTGCCCTTCCTCATAAAATAGTGAGACGGAGGAACAGAGTTTTCAACAACTCAGAGTGACATGAAGGCTTGTATAAACCTTACTGAAAGTGAACAAATATTGTCTGGATAAGTATGAGTAGCTTTAAACGAGACACTCATGTAATTACAAGCAGTAGCTGTAAAGTTGGGACCATATGAAATCAGGTTTTTTGTCAGTATACTTGAGGGGCTACACAAATGATTGGAAGGAAATACTGGACAAGGCTTGGCAAAGATATCACTTCTTTTTTTTAATCAAAAAAAATGAAGCTAAATCCATCTCTTTCTCAAAATACAGAACAAATTTGTCAGATCCACTGTATGCAGCTGCTTTATATTTTTCATTAAAACAGTGGATATCAAACATCTCTAAAATAAATAGAGAGAGATATCTCCATGCCTCAGTTTCTGTAAAACAAATAAGTCTAAATTTAGATTTATTGTTACAGTTTTTGGTACTCAGCTTTGTCAAAGTAACACAAACTGCCCTTAACTCTATGTCTATTTACTTGGAAATAAAATGTAGCTGTACTAATACTGGTAAATTTTTCAAACCCATTACAGTTTTTTGTTTTGTTTTGTTTTGTTATAAGTTAAAAATTCTGCTACTTTTGTTTGTTTGTTTGTTTTTTGTTTGCTTGTTTGTTTGGGTTTTTTAATAAGGGTAATTTGTCTTCCAGTTTCAAAAAATCAGAAGAAAATACATACAAAGAAAACCAGTTCCAGCTTATTGGGCTTGTCCTTAAAAAAATGAATCTTGACCGTCAGCATAGCAAATAGTGGTAATTAAAAGAGAGCCTTCAGGTTTTCCAACAAACAAAATTCTAGAAGAAATTAAGTTACATTTAATTTACATTATATTTTCTATAATAGAATTTAAGAGTATTTTTTCAACCTGTTAGTAATAGTTTAGTATTTTTAGTAAAAAAAAGTTCAAATGTCTGTGTTTAATTTAAAGGATAGCTTAAATATAATTTTATGCTACAAAAATATATGCATTCCTACACTGTGTAGGGCTTTCTACTGATTTTATAGTCTTTTTCCTGAATTCAGAACTTTTTGGTCTTATTGTTGGGTGTAACTTTACCTTATTTTTCCTATGGAATTTATTTTGCGTGATATTTCCAAAAAGGCACTTATAGATGCAGTCAAGATACTCCCATTTGATGACCTGAATTTATTGATCACCATCTGCCTTTTGTGTTAAGAGTCTTTTCCAGCCCTATATTCATCTGTGGCTTTCTTCTGAACCAGCTCTGACACAACAGCATCTTCCTGAATCAGCTGTTAGAGCTGGACACCGATTTCTGGGAGGGGTTTAGCAGTCTCAGAGAGGGATTCACAGTTTAGTCCTCCAACCTCAGTCTCTCCCATTTGTATATCCAAATGAACCGTTGGCCTTGGACTGAAAAGTTCTGCTGAAAGATTTATGCCCTGCCAATTCTTAGGAGACAGCCAGTGACTTCATAGTTTTGTTAGTGGATTTTTTTCTGGCTTCTTCACTTCCATCAGGCCATTCATTAGGTAAATGTAATTTGCATGTATCTGCTTTACCACCCTTTTGTATTCTTTTACCAGTCATCAGTCTTTATTATTTATTATTCCCTTCACATATCTTTTTTTTTTTTTTAATTTGATTTTGTGGATTCTTTTACTTCAATGCTAAAAGTCCAAGAGGGAGCAGGAATCCCTTCACGTAGACTGCTAAAAGCACTTCTACTTAGCAACAAATCATCTAAAAAAAAATTTGGAGCCCTAAACAGTCAGATTTTAATGCAAATATTATTATGTTTTCCTAGAAACTTCATCAAAAGTTTGTCTGCACATATTGGCAGTTACAGAAATGCGACTATCTTTGTCACATTTCTCCTTTTCCTATGTCAAAACCACAATGGTTTTGTAGCATTTTTTAAAATCTGCTCACAGAGACAGGAATTAATTCTATTACCTCTTCGAATTCTTTGAATTTTTATTATTTGGCTTTTGTAGCATGCAATTTTTTTTGGGTTTATTTGGAGACTCATAAGCTTGTAATTACATACCTCATCCTGTTTATCTTTTCACATGCACATTATCAACATATTAGTTTTCCATCAGTTACCTAGTTCTTCCTCAGTAATACAAGACTTAATGGAAAAGAACATTAGTGGTTGAAAGTGGTTCCTGGAGAACCCTCAGATGCAAGTTTTCTAGACTTACTGACTTAATATGGTTTAACTGTTTAACTAATTCATTCTGTAGAATGAAAAGTACTTTATCATTGTCTACGACTCATTTCCTTCTCCAACAGCAGAACAAATTTGTTATCTACTGATGGCTGGTAGTTGCCACTTATCTGGTATCTCTTTTTGTTAACAGTTTTTTGGGATGTTTGCTGTTGCCCCACACAATACAAATATTTTTTGATTCTTCTATTTTGCAAACTCCTCTGCCTGCAAGGAAGATCACTTTAGTGACTAATTTATATTATAAGTTTTGATTGCTAAAAAGGAGCAATTAAATACTCTGTCTTGAAATCTCAGCAGTGATTAGGGACTTTTGAGTAATTTTCTCATTTCAATGCATTTTTTCATAGCAAAGATGACTGCCTTTACTTCTGCCCTGCAAATTCAAGACAAAACCACCATCATGCACTGACCCTCAGTCATCAGGTAGGCACAGCTACCAAGTACTTTTTTTCATGGCATTGCACATCACATATTCAAACTGACACTGATGAGTCAAGAGAGTCTGCTGTTTATGATGAGAAGCACAGTCATGAAGCCAAATGATGAAATATATTAATTTTCCCCCTTTTAGAAATAAACCAAGACCAGTGTCAGCCATCTGAAGAAGCAGTGGTGTACAGAGACCTGACTTGACACAATGGCTGGGAAACGTCAGTCAACATTGAGTACTATTTGTAGAATTTGAATAAATTCACCAAAATGTGACAACTACATAAGGATCATATAAAATTCCTGAATATTTTGATGTTTGAGAAATCATAGCACTTGAAGTTTTATCTGAACTTGATGTTTTATCACCTTCTGGAATGGGATAAATCCATACCCTGGTTCAAAATGTATTCAAATTGCAGACTGAGCTAAACTTGTTTTCTTGTCTTAATACTGCAATTTATATTTATATAGGGAATTTTATACAGAGAGAAAGAGAAAAGATTTCTGCATTTATGAAAATATTCTCTCAATGCTAACAGATGTGAACATTTCAGGAGCAGTATAGTGGAAATATCTCTGATATTTCTCTGATTAACTTCAGTATCAGACTAGATTTATTAGCTATAAAGCTTATAACACACTTTTAAACCTTTTTCTTTTCTTACTTGTAGGCAATCAGGGAGGTCAATTTCAGTCCTTGTGGTGTATCAGTTGGATTATTTTTGTGGTTTATGCTTCTGTCTTCAAACAATGGATCAAAATGATCTGCTTCATTTAATTTAAATGAAATTTTAATTCCTTTGGGCCAGATTTTAAGATTTCTTTAAACATTTTAAAATGCCTTATGCCATTCCTATCTTTAGGCTTTTGAGAAGCCCTTACAATGCTGACTTAAAAGCTTAAGTAATTTCATAATACAATAGTTTTATTATAAAAGACTGGAAAAATTGCATTGTTTAGTGACAGTCATGTCTGCTAGCAACTCACTGTGGGATATTGAAGGTTTGCAACCTAGATGAGGCCAGCAACCAGTAAAGAGGCAAAAATATGGAATTCCTTTTAACATTTTCTCACCTATTGAACCGTGAGCTGGCCCTCCAAACATAGCCAGAGCAAGAAGCGGTCTGGATGCCCAACCAGAATGGAAGACTACTTGAGTGCAAATAAAATAATATTTTGGTATAATAATCAGATCTTTAGCATTTCAATAATTCCTCCTTGTAGCCAGCTTTCAGGTGACTGAAAATAGTGCTACCTTTCATGTCTAGCACTTTCAGCTAGATGAAAGTTTCTCAATTAGTAGCACACTGAAACATAAAAATATGTGCTTGCCTCTGATGAATGGAGGCCTTCACCATAACAATTTGTTAAGGGTTTGTTTTATGGAGAGCAAGCTTTATTAGCAGCTACCCCGTAATGGTGATTTTCCAGAAAAGGCCCTATATTAAGAAAGATTCCTACCAATTTAAATATCTCCTTTCAGTAAAATTGGGAATAATTTTGACAGTAAAGAGAAAGCAGGTGTATTGTACATGAAATTAATGTAATATTTCATTCAATCAATAAAATAATTCCTAATTGAATAACATCATATTGTGGGCACTGCAAAAAAGAATATGGCCAAAACACTAAATAGCAGAAACTTAACTACCCTCTGTCATATTAGCTTAATGAAGAATAATGCTAAGCAGCTTTTCAGAACTGAGTTGTGGCAATGTAAATCATAGAATGGTGCCAAAAGCTTGCAGAATGCTTCATCACAAAAAGCAATATGTTTCTATTATTTGAAGGGAAAAATTTAAACCCTTCCTTTCTCTTTCTCTGTTACTTCATTAATTTTGACTTTTGCACAATGTTCTCTAACATTGTGCTGACTTCTGCACCTTGCCAGGGCTCTGCTTGATAAGATAGTATGTGTCAATGAGAATCATGGTGTCTTAATAGATTTAATCAGTTTTGATTCTTTTTCTTTCTTTCTTCTAGTCTAGGGAACAGCAAAAAGTTGGATTAAGTTCTATTCTTTCTCCTCTGTTTGTTCTGGGGGGCAGGTGAACAGTTTCATGCAAATTTCAGTATAAGCTGCAGTTACAAAAAAAGTCAGGACAGTTAACTGCCAGCAGGAGTAGAAAACAACAGAGTTATACCAGCAAATTTGAGACAGAATTTTTAAGTAAATTCCACCTTCATGAAGAAACTCTGATAGCAGTTATATCTCTAAAGACTATCAAAGATTGTGATGTATAATGTAGGTGAACTTCAAAGACAGAACAGATTGCACAGGTGTTTCTAAGAGTTTGGTCTGGCCATCTAAGCCATTTTTGTGTTAGTAAGAGTTGAATAATGCGTTAGAATACTCACACATGTGATAACTCTGGAAAACTTTCTCCATGAATATTGACGAGTTCTGCTTTATTGTATTCAACGTACTTGACGAACTGTTTATTTTTAAAAGCATTCATTTTATTCTTTGTTCTTTTGGTGTTCTTTTCTGTTCCCTGTCTGAATGGTTAACAGACTAGACAGAAATGTTGATGCTCTCTGTGGAAATACTGTCTATACATTCATATGTATTTATGCATGTACCTGTCTGTAAACAGCACAACTGTCCTTGAGTTCTTTTATATACTTCTGGGAAGCCCATTCTAAAACTAGACCTCTTTCATTTAAGACCTCATAAATGGTTACAGTGTTTCATCCTCTCCCTGATTGAGACACCATGGGAGCTTCTCCTTCCTGCACTTGACCTGCAGCTAGACCTTCTCTGATCTGAGATAGCTAATCATTTCTTACTTTGCATTGCACTTAGTGGTTTCATTTCCCTGTATCACAATCCCTTCCTGAAATCCTACGAATATTTTTTCAATATTTCATTATCTTGTATGTAATCAAAACCACAGTACATTTGGGTGATGAATGCTGAGGCATGTAAAGATGCAGTCCCTGTGTAAATGGTGAAAAACCTAATTTTCTCTAAAATGTTTAGTCCAAATATTTTCTGAAACAGAAAAGCAGAATAAAAGAATTTTAGTTCTATGATGGTACAACACATAGCTGAGAAAGGTTTCAAAAGGTCAGAAGCTACATTTTTTTCAGTCTCACAGATGAGTCTCCAGCCCCACTCGGGCTTTCTGCCTCTGTCACCATGCAAAGAAGCCTTGCTACTGTTTAAGCAGGGAGTCTTTTGGGTTTATTTTTCCTGCTCCAAAGATCCATTTGCTGTGAGCTTATGCCTGGTAATATAAATTGATACGATATTTTTAAAGGAAAGTGGTCATTGTTATGGATTGTTTAATAATCACTTCTAAGTGGAAAATAAATAAAAGTAATAGAACATCTGATTTGTGTCACACATGACACAGAAACATTAGTCAAAGTAATTGTATGAATTCAAAGAAAAATGCATTAATCATTCCTTGCTACTACACATTAGCAAGATATCTATATATGGATAAAAAGGTAACATTTGCTTGTGGTGTTCCAAACTGCAAGACATTAGTAGTTTATCTTCCTTTATCAGGAAAAATTGGAATAATTAAACAGTTAAGTGGATTTACTCAAATTCTGACTGAAGAGATATATGTGATCTTCAGATTAGGTCCCAAGGTACACAGCTATCCAAACCATAAAATACGAAAACTGTGTTTTTGATCTAAAGCAAACCCTCTTCCCCTTGTCTCCCTTTCCCCTCCCACCCTTAGAATATGACATTGCACCATATAATTGCACAGGAAATTAAAACTCTTTTCACAGATTTAATAATAGATGAGATATAGGCCTTACAATAATTGTTTTTATTGAGCTCTGCTATTCTCTAGCACAGCATGCAAACTGTGCCTTACAACTTGCACCTCTGTCAGCTCAGAGATGGATTAGTAAAAACAGTACAGGGTTCCATTTGGAGACCACAGGATGCAAACAGGTGCCAAAAGCACAAACTACTCTTCTTTGCTGTTTTTTTATTTTTTTCTGATTTCTTTCTTCTTGTTTTGATTCACTTAAATTCATCTGGAAAAAGTGCTTTGTAGAGGTCTACTTCATGGGCATCAAGCTCTTTAGCTCATTGCTGCTGAAAGTCAAGTATCATCTGGAAGCTCCTGCCTGTTTTCATAACCTGTTTTCATCAAACTGGCAAATACTGCATGATCAAGCCCAGATATACTTACAATCCAAACCCATGACTGAACCTGGGTTTTTTGTCACTTCTATCATCTTTGGGGTGTGCTTTTGCCTGTGGATGAAGACTTCTAACAAAAAATGACAGTGAACTTTAATATTTGGGGTTACACACAGTATTGTATCTTTCTTACTTGTATAATTAATAGGCAAACAGAAAGGCTGCCTGTGCATAAGCAAGATTTACTACACGTGTAGTTTAAATGCTGGCTCTTGGAGAACAGTGTTCATTAGGCTCCAATTGTTTCAAACTGTTTCTTTTTTTCAGGCCGATTCTCCATTAAGGAGGATCTTTGGAAAGGAGAGCAGGCAAAAGAAAGAGGAAAGAAAGTCAGCTTTTTAGCTCTGTGCATTCAAGCATGTTGCATTGGAAATTGGAAAGTAGAAATGATTGGAAATTGTCAGTTTGGGACATCCTTGTGCTGTCACAGCAATTACACATCACACTATGTGCATCAACCAGTAAAGAGCTCAGTAGTTTAACCTGTTTCTGGGGTCAGTCTTACTGCCCTTGTTGAATTCACTGCTGAGGATAGTTGGCACCAACTAATACAGACACATATATATATGTATGCATGTATTTACATAGTCTCAGAAAAAGAAGAACTGTCAATTATTAGAGAACTCATGGGGAGGAGATTTGGCAGCCTCTGTAAGGATTTGGAACTTTTCAAAAATAAAAGAAAGTGAAGTTTCAAGAAAAGCTACAGAAAAAAGCCTATATATGAATTACGATACTGGTTTTTTGGTTTAGTATTTTAAACTGTTTTTCTTTTGATATTGATGCTCACTGTCAAGAAAGATGTATCTTTTCTAATCACTGCTGTCATTGTTTCCAGAAGGAAAGGAAGACTGAGCTTAATTTATGCTTAGTGTTAATCTAGAGGCATACAGCGAAAAGGGACTTGTGTGAATCTGCTGTAAGATTATTACTGCATGAATATCTAGAAATATGTGTGAAAATCTACAGGGAGCCACCCTTATTTCAAAATTTTGGTTGAATGTGGCAGACCTTGAGTTAAATCATCTACACTAAAGTGGAGTGCTGATTTTTAGTGCTTGATACTGTCATGCTTTAGCTGGCCAACAGTTATTTCTTATTCAAAGATAACATGTCTCAAAAACCCTATTTTTTTTAATCTTACTAAAGTGGGACATGGTATAATTTTACTTCAGTGCAGTCTTATCTACATTCCGACAGAGCTCTGAGAATTTCTTCATGCTGTGTTAGTGTGTTTCAGTACATTTTAATAGCATCTTAATAAATGTACACCCTAGAATGACTTTTCAAGAACCATAAAATTAATAATTTGTAGGCTTAAATCAGAAAAAAAGAGTATGTGAAGTAAGGTGTGTTTGATTTCTCAACAGACCTCTGAAAGTGTGCTGGTGTCTGGTGTCACCAGGACATTAAGGATGGAAAGCACAGGGATTTCTTTCTTCAAAAAAAGTCACAAAGCAACTGATAAAGTTTTCTAAGCTGCTCAGTCTCAGAGTGTTGTAGGTACGTATATGCAGGCAGGACTGACACAGCTGAATGAGTATTCAGCACCAGTTCAGTGGTGTGTGTCAATTCCCAGGAGGTGCAAATGTCAGCCTCGCAAAGTAGTTTGTGAGGTTGAGGTCAAGTGCAATTATTTGTGGCCAGGACAGCTGGTAGCAGGGGCAGCTACTTCTTTGGCAGATTTCTGCTGTGAAAATTTGAGACCAAATATTGAATTTTATTTTTTTTTTCACACTTCTTTTACTGGAAATCTTTTGTATGGTGTTCTCTATTCCCAGCTCTGTGGACTATCCATGGCTTAAAGAATTATGACTGAAAGCTATAGGACTCAGTACATGAGTGAATGTTGTGTGTTCAAGGTGTTCTCTTCCACTCTGAAACTAGTTCAGGGATCACAATGCTAAATCAGTTTCTGGACATGGTCTTTTTTTTTGGACATGGTCTGTTTTCCATCTGTTTCTTAAGCAAACAGATTTAATGATGTAGACTCACGTTATGCATCTGTAATTCTGGAGTAACACCCTTATTTGAGTGACATTTCTGTAGATTTTCCATTTTAACAGTAAGGGTGATTTTCTCAGCAGATGCAGAATATGTTAATGATTTTTCTTTCTTTCTTGTTTCAAAATAAATAAAATAAAACAAGTTGAAATAAAAACATTGACAAACAGGAACTAATGAGAAAAATATAAAAATGAAATTTTAAAGCATGTGTTGAACAAGGGATTTATAAAAAGACAACACACAGAAGAGAAAGATGTTTTAGTTCTAATAGCTGGTAACTACAAATTCCAGTTTGGATGAATGCAACCTGTAAATAAAGTTGAGATTTTCTCACATGCCTACAGGAATTAAATATTGACCCAAGCTTTATAGCATGTGTGGTAGACTCCTTGTTAGCTGATAGGTTTAAATGTTTTAAAGTGTAGAGATTGTTCTTACCAGTGGTGCTGGAATTAATTTAAAAGTTGTGGTTTTAATGTAAGAATCAGTTGACAAAATTGTCCATTTTTCACAGAAAGGTAAATCTGTGTGTGTGTGTGTTTTCTGGGTACAGGGTGTTACATCAGCAACAAAGCTGATGAAATGAGTTTTGTTGATGCCATTCTGCTTACAGAGGAAATAAATTTTCTGGTGGAAGGCATTACTTTTTGGGGTTTACATGTTGCCACAGACATTTTGATTTACCAGGTACCCAAAGTTACACTTGCTGGGAGGTTTATGTCTAAAGTCCATCAGGCTGAGCAGTGGGAATGATTATTTTATAGCACTGTACAAGAAGCCACTTTATTCCAATCAAAAGTTGGAATATTTGATTTTAGTATAGGTCTATGCATTTAATAATACCAGTCTATATATTTATATATATACACAATAGTAGAGTAATTTTTATATCAATATTTATTTTCTAAAATAAAATCAGAGTGAACATCTGCATTCTCAATCCATGCCTTTGACCTGTGTTGATTTGTTGTTGCTGCTAGAAACACAATTTAGAGTTAGCTGAGTGCCCAGGCCTGTTTCTTTCCTGTGTATTATTAGCAAAGAAGTGTCTGTGTGGAACTTAAGCACTGTGTAGGCAACATAGATGATTTTCCCTATGCTGATTTGTTTTATAGCCATACACTTCTTTCCCTTTTTCCTTTTGGGAGATGATGTTTTGATAGCCAGGAAATGATTATTGTAAGACCATAAGACACAACATGTCATTGTTGGCAGATGACTAATTTTTTTTTAATTGTCTGTTCAAAAGTGTAGGTGAACAGAGGCAAAGGGCAAACTGCCTGTTCCATGGTTAGGCAGGTTCTTCTGATTAGGATAAGATAAAATACTCCAGGTATTTTAATACAGTTCTACAAGGTTTGAAGCTGGTCCTGAATTTATTTGGTAGCTGTTTCCCTGGAGATAATATGTGTGAGCTGACTAAATTCTCAAGAATACATGCTAATAAATAAATAAATATTTTCATAATTAATGGGGCTGACTGACCTTGGCCTGGCTGCCACATGCACCCTTCCTCTGAAACAATGATTTACAGTTCTTGCAGACAGCATTTATTTGGGGGGATCTTTAAGTTACACTATATATTGTAAATTATTTATAATGCTGTGGCTGTGATTATTTATTGGGAATCCAAATGAACTGAGTAGGGATTACAAAATGGTTGATATTACACCCTAACAATAAATTTTAAAATCAGGGATTTTTTTAGGATAAATGTTGCAAACTATGTTATTCATAGATGCCTGGCAGCTGATGCTACTGCACTAGCATTAAAATTATTATTGTCTTGGAATTCAAATAGAAGAATTGTTTGTAACTTAGTTCTCTTGTAGTCCATAGCACATGCTTGTTTGTACTGACAAACAAGAGATGATGTGACTGATTCTTTTTTCATCTCTACTTTGTAAACCAGGGATCCACAAAAGAGAGCACAGCTGTTAGTCTTTATTTGCTTCCATTTTTTTTGCAATAAATAATTTGGGGATTAAACAAATACAACCTGTAGCTTAGGCAGTCTGCCACCTTCCTTTCCTGCCCTCCAGGAGATAACGGTATTGGCCTTCATTGCCAGGGTTTCGATTGAAAATATCTCCATGCAGATGAAGCCTGTGGTTTTATGTGTGGTGTAAACATACAGAAAATATAAGAAGAAATTTGTATTTCTATTGGGTTGTCTTTCCATGGGAATAACTATGCACACATTACACAGAAAAGGGCTCACCTCCAAGTAGAGGCTTTACAATGAGTGGTATTTTGAGTGATTAAAGCACAACTTTAGTGACAGTAGCCTGATAACCCTGGGGTGCTTTTATAATCAACTACAGGGGAATGGACGGGACACCACAGCCACTAAAATCTGGACTTAACCTCAAGCATTTGAAATCACTATTAGCAAAAAGCCCTTATTCTTTTTTCACTGACTATGGAGAGTGAAAAGGGGATGCCATCATCGTCAGTAATCCTGCTGTGTGCTGCTATTCTACACGTGCAGAATGGAAGCACCGCATCCATACCACAAATTAATGACATACTTAATGACTGTTGTGTGTTTTGCCTGGACAAAATGAATGAAAAACAAGTGATACCCATAATATAAATTTTAGCTATCTTGTTATGAAAGGAGGAAAGACTGGAGGAGGTTTGATGATTTTGTTTGTACTGAAGAGTATGCCTTAGGATATGATTACAGATTTCCATTTTACTCTGGTTTTATGAATTAAACAACGCAGAGCAGAAACAAAACAAATAGAAAACCTTGATACACTGATAAAGCATGTGTGTAGACCTGTAAATCACTGAGGACAGGATGAAAACTCTTTAAACTTACAGTGCAAAATCTATTATATATTTTAGTTACTTTTTTAACTCTCCACTTCTTTTCTGCAATTTATCACAGTGTAGAAGAAAAAGGAATCAAACTTTATTTCAAAGTGTTTGTTAGAAACATATTAATTTATATTGAAAGCAGAGATTCCATTCTATCTAGAATCGGTTCTTATTCATTAAATCTGTATCACTAGGCAAACACTTCGAACAAGTTTATTCTTCACATAGAAGTGAATCAATTTTTTTAAATTATATCAGACAGAAAGCTTTCTATGATGGAGCACTTAAGGTACCCATAAATTATATTAACATGGTATCTAGAAAATTATTTTAAATGCACATTTTGCAATAAAGTCAATATATAGATCAGTCAATTAATAAAAAGGCATAACAAATTATATATTTTTTTGTTTTCTTTAATACATGTCCATTAACTGTAATCAAAATCTTTGTGACTGTCATATAATTTGACTATACACACAATAAGAAATCACATATGCAGGGATGTGTTTGTCGTAGAAGAGGTATATCTTCTAGCAATGTCTTTGGAACTTGTGTTTCAGGTTATCATGGAAATATACTCTGGTTTCATTTTTTATTGTTGTTCTGATATGAAATAACATGAACTCTAAAAAATTGGAAAAAAATTAATTCTTGTTCATTGCAGTTTATCTTGTGTCTCTGATGATCTCTCTGTCAGTAGCGAAAGTTGTACTTATCTGATTAGCTTGTTATTGCAGGTCTCTTCTGAAAATAAGTTCAAGTAATATTTTTTAAGGTTAAAAAACTCCCAGAACTTTTGCTAAGTGCATATTATTCTTATTGATTGTTCGAACAATGTTAGTCTTAATTTTCACTGTTTAAAAAAATTATACAAGAATGTAACTACAGCTGCGGGAAATCTGGTGTTTTTAAGTGGTAAGCTTGCTCTCAGATCCAGCAAGTATAGAATCTTAGCATTTACTGAGGCTTTTTGTTTGAACCATTTTAAAACAAAATGCAGAGCTGGAAAACTTTTTTTTCTCTGTTTTCTTTGTGCTAAGCTGTGAAAAACCTTGATACCTTATTCTTCAAGAGAAAAATAATAAATCAGTCAAAATTTACAAATGGGGGTGTGTTTGCTATAAAACTCCACAATATATCTTCACTGGATAGTAAAAATCATGAACCCGATAGACATATTCTTTTTATGATGCGATCATTTCCCCTCTCCCTCCCAAAGTATCGTGTCATGCTTTGCCAGCACTAAATCTCCCATCCTTTATTAAGAGAAACTATCTTATCGCCTTTTCTCATTTCCTCTGTTTCAATACTTCTAAACCCACTTTTTTTCTTAGCTGTTTCCCAATTAACATATCTATTTTATCTCAGTGTTCTCTGCTTACATTACCTTTGAAAATTGATCTTTTTTCTTTTCAGCCTGGGAGAAGAATGCATATTGCTGAAAGACTGGCAATATGAGCTTGTCTAATAAACATGTTGTCTTTTTGAGGCACTGTCGTACCTATCTATAACAATTCTGTTAATAATAACATTGCATTCCTACATAGTGCTTCAGTACTGCAGAAAATTTCAGAGTGAAATAATGTTTTTTTAGTTCAGGGTTTCCTACTGGAAATAAATTTTATGCTTGATAATTTTCTGATAGTGTGGAAAGTCTTACTTATTCTGATATTAATGGGGAAAAGAAAAGGATATTGTTGAGATGATGTAAACTTGTCCAGCCTCTGGATATTGTTCCCTGCAAACTGATTTGATGCAGCTTCCAAACCTTATTTTCTTTTGTGGTTGTTAAATTGTATTAATCTAAATATTTAAATCTACTTATCCACGTAGTGTGTTTTATAATACAAACTTCATATTAAGTTAGAGGAACAAGTTAGAGCAAGTAGAAGGATCAGCTTTTTATTGAATTGTGATCACAAGAAAGAGTTTTTTTGATACGTTACCTTTCCTACCATAAGTCTATACAATGAAAATTTAGATCGTTTCTCATTTCAGATTAATTTCAAACTTAGAGCATGGTTAAGTTTAGTCATATATTCTGGCTATATAGAGTTCTACCAGTTCCTAGAAACCTGTGAGAAGTATGTGATAGGACATTACTGAGGAGGTAAGCACACTATGTTGTTACAATATATTTCTAATTTCAAAAACGATGGCAATGGTTGTTAAAAAAAAAAATCAGAGAACTAAGGATAAAAATGAAAGCTGGAGAGGGACTTTTACAAGGACATATAGTGATCAGAAAAGGGGGAATTTCTTTAAACTAACAGAAGGCAGGTTTAGATTAGACATTAGGAAGAAATTCTTTCCTGTGAGGGTGGTGAGGCACTGGAAGAGGTTTCACAGAGACGTTGTGGATAACCCATCCCTGAAAGTGTTCAAGGCCAAGTTGGATGGGGCTTTGAGCTACCTCATCTAGTTGAAGCTTTCCCTGGTTGGAACTAGATGATCTTTGTCTTCCAATCCAAACCATTCCATGACTATGATTGCATACAGTTGAGTGTTATAAGAAAAAGAAGGTGGTAGAAAATTATGAGTCAGCAAGACAGAGTTAGTTACTGCTGGAGGAACACAATAACATGGGCTGAGGGTTGAGCCAAACAGTGTGTGTGGACAGGGAGTTGCCAGCAGAGATACAGATGAGGCTTTGCAGACTATACTTTAGATTCTAGGCACAAGATGTTGTTTCATTGTGAGGAGTCCCATTACTGAATGATAGAGCAATAAAATGGCAGATGAAATTCGATATTGATAAATACAAAGCAAAATTCTGGTGGAAAAGTAGTTTTAAGTTTATAAATGGTGGTGAGCTCTAAATTATCTATTCCTATAGAAGATGGAGTGACAGTAGGTTTGACAGTTCTGTGAAACCATCAGCTCAGAAGCAAACAGTATTTAAGAACCTTATCTGAGGAACAGATAATGAAACAGAAACCAACAGTTCCCCTGTTGTCCTCAGTCCATGAGATAACATTACTTGAATATTGGGCATCTCTATGGAGCCTGTATTTTGAAAACTGAAAGTTAAAAGTCTACAGCAAGAATTAAAAGTCTTATAAAAGTTAGGAGTTGCTTTCTAACAGAGAGAGTTTATTTACACTAAGACTCTGTTCTGAAAAAAAGGAAGTCAGTCATGGTAGGGAAAGCTGTATGTTTCTAAAACATCAGTGTTTAAAAAAAAAGTGGCAATCAGGTGCTCACAATCCAAGTACAAAGCACATCAAATGAAACAACAGATTTAAAGCAAATAACCTGTTTATAAAACAACCAATTAGCTTAAAACAAATGAAGTACTTCACATCAGAGTGGCATTAAATTGCATAGTATGTTTTGAATGCTAAAACTTTACATTGGTTCCAAAAAAAAGAAACGCAGATTTTTGAAAGGTGGGCAGATTTGCTGAAATATAAATATCACTGGTGTTTTTCTTTCTGTTTCTACACTTTCTTTAGGCATCAGCTCTAGCCAGGTAGGGCACAAGATGACATGGACCTTTGTTCTGACCTTGTTTTATTGTTAGCACTTCATGAAATGCAAATAAATATTTTTTTGCCATTGTACTTTGAAAGCCTCTCTCAAAAAGTAGAGATAGATGGTGATCCTGGACATAAAATATAAATAATGGCTAAGAAAATATGTGACACTACTTGGCAATTTCCTAGTACATGCATCATATGAATCCTAATGTTTCTCAGTTTCTAAACTCTCTCAGAGTGCTTTTGAATGTTCTGTACCCCCTTTTTTAATATTTCTGAATATAAATATATTTTGCTATTATTGCTGTCTGACACAGAATTTGTAGAGCAAAGGAATATATAATATAAAGGCAATTAAAACAGAGAACACTGTGATCCCTGATGCCTCTGACTTAGCCCATGCACTTTGTTCCATCTTTCCAGCACAATTGTCCACAATATGATTTCAGAAGAGATACAAAACTGAGAGCTGTTTTCTGCTGATAGGTATGTGCGATGCTGCTTTCAGGATGGGAAATCAGCTAACTGGAAAACAGATCTGAAATAGTTTCACTGACCATTGCTTACCCAATTTTGGCAGATGACTGACTTTTTTCTTTTTCTATTTCACTTTAACTTTGACTGGCTTTTACTATTTTTTTCCTCAAGATTACTGACTTGTGCCTTAAATACTCCATTATACTGTAGTATCAAGAGTCAAAGAAGTCAATGACTGTTGGAGGTATCCAGAGCTGCTTAAATTTTACTCAAAAAACTGGCAAGATTAAATCCATAGGGAGAAATATAGATCATGTTTGCCATAAGCTATTTTCTCAACTTTCCCTACTGAACTATGAATTTTTGAATCTTGCTTGACAAAATAAGTTCTTGTTCGATATTTAGATCTTGCTCAGACATGTTTCTTTGAACTGAGTGTCTGAATTAGAACTTGAACATCTTTTTCATTAGGTGAAAATGTCACTTCGATTGGAAGCACATTTGGTAGCAAATGTTAATAGGCAGGAAGTAGGATTTTGTAGTTACACTGCATTTCTTCATATCAAAAGGTTACAGAGTTATAAATGTTGTCGACCAAAAGTCCTGGAGCTAAAATTCTTCATTTGTCCTTTACTTTGACTGACATATGTTGACAAGTCTATAAATAAATAATTGAGGTTCTTTGCAAGGTTCATTTGCTGTTAAGACCAATCTATGCCTTGCCAGAGTGTCTGAGTGGAAGGTAGTTTTCCCTTTGAATTACTCTGAGCTATACAAATGTATTGATAGGAAGGTTCTCTGCACTGCTGTCCTCAAGCACAGCCCTTCTGTTCTGCATCTCAAAGAATAATAAATGATGGGAAAGGTGTCTTTTGTGCAAAATACTTGAACTATTCTTGATGCATTATTTATATAGGCTAATCTTTCTAAATCAAAATATTGAAGCCTTTAGTGGTGCACTTTAAAATCTATATCAGCTGCTACCTTTGCTTAGTGTTTTTAGCTTAAGACTTTTATGAACACACAGACTGCTGATGAGGCAAAATTTGAGGTTTTTACTCTTTAAGATGCATGAATTACTTACAAACATATTTTTTATGATGCTACTAAGGGTCATGCTTGGAAAGCTGTAAACATGATTTACACAGAAATGAGCAATCATGTTAATTCACTCATTTAAAACTTGTTCAGCAAAAGACAGTTTTTAGCAGGAAGACGAAACAGGAAAATTGTATACAATGAGGCTAATTGCCATCAGCTTCTTAACCCTTTCGGTACAATAATTCATGATCCTGGAAATGCAGTCTTGCTTTTAATAACTTTTGTTATCCAGGTTTTCTGGTACAATAAATTCAAATAACTACTCAAGGGAGTTAGTCTTTTTGGTTGGCAGGAGCTGGAACTTGTCTCTTCATGTCCTATTATTAGTGGGTTTTGTGTCCCCTTTTGCCATTGATTGTCTGTCAGATCTTTTTACACTGTAGAAGCCTACAAATCACTTAATAGTTCTTCAGACCTAAGAGGAATTTATAATTACATGTATATATATATATTCGATTGTATATATATATATATATATAATGGAATAATTGAAAAATGAATATATATATATTTTCTCCTTTTTATTTAATTATTTTACCTTTAATCTTTTCGGGAAACAGTGAGCCGTGCCACATGGACATAGGCTACATGTATAAAATAACTCTCATTTTCTCCTAAAATTTTTGGCACAAGTCACACATATTTAATTTTTTTCTTAGAGCAATTGCCATTAGTATACCTATACTCTGAAGCAAAAGCTGAAGTGAGTATTGGATTAGGATTTACTCTTTTAGGGTTATAAAGGATACATATTTGATTATGGGAAGTGGTGGGAAAGACCACTTTGCTGGCATCTGTTGATTTCATGGGATTGATATGTTTCCCTCTTGAAGATGCTGCAGGCCCATGGCCCAGGGTTTCCAGTTATGCTGGCTGATGCAATGAAGTAGAAGGAGAGCAGGAATGCATCTGTGCACTCCTCAACCATTCTTTCTTTGCCTGGCACTGGGGATAGGAAAGACTCTGCAAGCCCCACAATAACAATCATATGTTATGGGGCAAGCATGAAAACAAGGTACAGTTCTTTCTTCTCTTGATGTTGTAATCCTGTCGGTTTTCATTCACTTTTTTAGAGTTGTAGCTTTATGTATGTATGTATGTAAACATGTTTAAAGAAGCCCTTAATTTCCTGCCTTGTAGAACTTCTCAGCTGCAATTCTTCTTCTCTTTTTATATTGCAAAATTTACACCTTAATTAAGACTGCTAAGAGAAATTCTACACTGTCTTGTGGATGAAGAAAGAGTTATTGTTAGGAACAAATTAATTTCTCAGCTACTAAAGCTGAATAACCCCTATCTGAGTGTACTGTCACTGTTTAAATATTGCTTCTTTCTGATGAACTCCTTGATTGCAAGTGATTTATAATGTGCCAAAGTTGTTAAAAAACACTTTCACTTGAATATGAACATTCCAAGAATAATCACTTTTGAAGAAAGAAAACATGAGAAATGAAAACCACAAAAGAATGAAAAATGATCATAAACCTATGCAATTACTTCATTCATGCCTTCAGTTCATCAGGTTTATTTTATGGTGGAAAAGAATTTGTTGTCACCTAATCTTGTCACCATAACCTTAGTTGAGCAGACATCTGAACAGAGAAGAAAACAGGGCAATCCTTAGGCAGCCTCTCTTCAGGAATGTGTAGACATTCTTGTTCCTGGAACACTCTTACAACTAGAAAAGTGCTATGGTTGGACTGCGCTCTCCTCCAATTTTCTCTTCTAGGGACTCTGTACATGTCTATTTTTAAAGCACATTTTTAAATTGTTTTAAAATTAAATAACATAAATTCAGAAATGATCTGTATTTATCACATTTTTGCCAATGTTTTAAGACTGAGCTAACTCTTATGGAATACACAAATATTCTTTTCCTAACATCAGCTCTTCTCTAAGTGCACAATATTGTCCTGTAATTTCATGTGTTGAGTTTATCACTAAATTCTGAACCATCATTGTTAATATTCTCCATGAACACAAGAACAGTGTTGATAACTGTCTGTGCTCCTCAGAATTTGCACAGCAGTGTCCTTCAGACTGAAAACTCATTTGACTAGGCTGTGTGTTCCTGATAAACACAGCAAATTCTAAAAATGTGATATGTCACAAACAAATATTCTGTAAACAAACAAATGATCAAACAAAACCAATTTAAGCAACTCTCCCCATCACTTCCCCTCCCTCACCCAAAAGCTGGATCGCATACTTTGAAAAAGGTGAGTCAATAAATCCTCCATCTTTCTCTTCAGATGTAAAAGTAAAGTACAAAATGAAAAATCTGGATGTTTAATGATGGTCTAAAGATTATTTTATATTCATATAAATGCCAAGGTTAGTATAAAAATATTTTTTTTATTATTATTATTTTTACTCTGGTGTACTACTGTGGAGTTGTCTGCTCCTACTGACACACCTAAACATGGTGAAGAAAAGAACAGCAAATGCTTATCCTTCATATCCTCATAGCCTGATGACCCGGGAGGTCTTTGATGAATATCACAAGTGACTCTGCCTTCTCCCCAGAGCAGATATATTGTCTCATGGGGCTTCCCAGTGTTTCTACTTGGCCGCTGTAATTCTGTATTCCTCTCACTTTGAGTTTAAATCTTACATTCAGCATCCAGAAAGCTATAAATTTTTACATAAATTACAACTTTATTAGTGACATAAACATGAAACCATAACAATTAGTACCTATTTTATCACTTCATTATTTGCTTAAAACATGGAGTTACATCTGATGCTCTTGTTAGAGCTTTGTGTAATAAAGTATAAGAAAAAACTATAAAATCAAGTGTGGGATAAAGTGTGTACTCTAGTAAATAAATAAGGAGGCTGTTAAAATTTTGGAGATACTAGAAAACTTAAAGTAATTTTCTGCTTCCATTAGAAAATATATCAATTTAGCTTTATATTACATAAGATTTTCAATTTAAAGAAGAAAAATATCCTCCAGCATTTTTTTGTTTTTTCCCCCATACTACAGATGAGACTAAATGTGAAAACAAAGTGTTTGATAAAATTCTAGTTAATATTTAATGCTTATAAAAAGCTCTGAACTAAAGCAAGCTACAGGTGCTTTAATCAATATTTTAAGATGGGCTGTGATAAAATGAGGGTGAGTAAGTATTCAGTTTGATATGTCCCTGCACATTCAGGAAATACTGTTACCAATCCCCATTCTTTGTAAGAAGAAAGGGGGCAAAAAGGTGATTTATGTCTTTCAGATTTAATCTACAGGGAAAAAGCCCCAGTATTGAATATACAGTAGATCAGGTTGTTTATATAAGATAATTTATTGCAGAAGGGTGTAAGTAAATCAACAAACACTTCATTTTGTCAGAATCACTGATTTAAAATAAATGAAAAGTAGATGTCAGGGACACCTTCAAGAATTATTCCATATAAGTCATATAAAGGAGCATAAGAAAATGGTTTCATACATATGCCTCGTATGAAATTCAGAGCAGAAATTCATGGAAACGGATTTTCTGACATGGTAAGAAAGTCATCTTTGTTTCATAATCCTGAGCAGGGGGGTGAAATTCCCTTAAAAAGCCCAGAAAAGTTCTAATACGTCAAAACTCTTCATTTCTCAGTTCAGTTTTTCAGATAATTTAATGTCTTTGCAAATTACAGAGAGGTTTTGACTGATGATGTGGCATTAAACTGCATTTTAGTTGCCAACAGAAGATGCGGCAACATCATTACCTTGAATTAAAGAGCACGAAGAGCATTCTACTGGGAGCATTACGGTTCCTATAGGAAGGAAATAATTCATGAGTGCTCTTCATGAAATTAGCTTTTTACTTCTGTTCTAGAATAAATGATAGAATTGTCTACAGAATCTGTCCTAAATCACTAGAAAGCTGCTCCTCCTAAATCTCAATAACTGTCTAGGGTAATCTTCAACAGCTTTGTGCTGTTAGAGTTTGTACTAATGGTTATAATGCAAAATCCTCTAACCCAGAGCTTATTGCTACTTATCTAACATGTGCTTGAAATGAGGTGACATAGTAATGAGTTGATACAAATTACTTTTATAACTTTCAAACTGCTTCTAGTCAAAGGCAAGCAATCTAAGGAAAGATGCTTTTTTGAGAAGCCTGAATGTTTTCCATTTGATTGATTACAGCTCTTGGTTAAAATAGTAGAAGAAAATGTATCAGTGGTTTATATCCTCTACCTCTCTTTTCTCGCTCTGGTTACACATAAATACTTACTAGGTTTTACCAAAATAATGATTTTTTGCTGATAACAGCAAACCAGACTTCTGGATGGTGCATGAGCCCTTGCTATTATAACACAGCCTAACTATTAAATTAATTTGCAGCTCTGTCTGTTATCTAATGCCAGTTGGAGTGACTTTTCTTATGGCACAACAATTCATAATTAAAGAGCATACCTGCAGACACTTTATACTTCTTAACACAGCAAAGCACTGTCATAAGCACAGCAAGGCTTATGTTCTTGGTGCCTCCCTCATTTAAATCACTTGGAAAGAAGATTACAATGGTGTAGAGAGCATTATTTGAAAGCAGATGCTGTACATGACAAGCCCTTTAGACTTGCTTTTGCAGAAAGAATTTGACAGACAAGCAAGTTTTACATATGCAAGGAGTCACTGTGAAAGAAGCATATCTTTTTCAGTTTTGCAGACTTGTAAAATTTACTATTTGTGCTAGACTTGAGTGAATAATTTTCACAGAATGATTTAAGTATATTTGGCTGCTTTCTCTTCTTATAGCTCAGTCTGTAATTTCCCACTAAATTATTATTATTTGATGTTTCTTTTCTCTGAATATTGTTCTAAGTTGTAGGAGTTTCAAGAATTTTTCTTCTACTATTTGACACTTTTCAGACTATGTGAATTACTGGATCAGATAAAATATGAGAAGAGACTGTGTTGAAGATGGGACTGATGACATGCGCAAACACTTTCAGTGTGAATCTTCTGACCATGAGCTAATAACTTCACAACTATGAAGAATTTTTTTTGTGTAGAATCATGATCATCATCAGTCTTTTCACTGTTGTCATGCAGGCCCATAGAGCTTCCTGTGGATGAACAACAACATGTAAATAACTATGTGAAAATGTTTCCCTGAGAGGTAATTAGAACCTAAAATGCTTGAAAGCTTTTAAAAACTGACCTGGTATCAAATTCATTGCTAAGTTGGAAGAGGCAACACACAAAGTAAAAGAAGCAGCAGTTTGTAATGTGTTTGATCAGTGTTTAAAGAATCAGTTTAGTCAAGATTTATCCACACCATATGGGCTTTCAGGGGCTCTGAAGGACATTGGATCACTTTGGTGATTGTGCACTTCAGGTTAATTTCCCAATTCCACGTGCTTTTGCCTGGCATTCAACCATACAACCTGAAGGCAAGCACATACAGGATATCAGGGGTTTTGACCACTCTTTACAGAGCACATGGGGTAACACAAAGGCTCAGGCAGCTGCAACCCTCCTTCTGTCACTCTTTCTGGACATATTATCAAAGTGAATTGCAGTTTCTAAGTATCTGAAGTTGGGAATTGTGTTTAGAATCCAGAGCTTTATGGCACAGATGAATAGAAGGTCTGGCAGTAGGTCTTGGGTTTTGTCAGAATGCAGTAAAACAACAATGCAAATATGACCTCAGGTGCCCAAGATAAACTTTTCTCAGTAGTTTTAGAGTTGTGGACGAACACATGCAAATTCCAGATCCTTCTTAGTAGATAATATATTCCAATTTTGAATTCATTGCTCAGCATTTCTAGGTATTCATTCAACATTGCTGTCTTAGCTTTATCCAAGTGCTTTATTAAATCTGGCTCAACCATTCCCCTGGGCAGTCTGTTCCAATGCTTTATAACGCTTTCAGTGATGATATTTTTTCTAATATCCAATCTAAACCTCCCCTGGGATAACTTGAGATAATTTCCTCTTTTCTTATCTTGGGAGAAGAGGCCAAACTCCATCTTTCTACAGCCTCCTTTCAGGGAATTGTAGAGAGCAATAAGGTCCTCGCTGAGCCTCATTTTCTTCAGGCTAAACATGCCCAGCACCAACTGGTGGTGAGAGCAGGACAAACATGTATCAACACAGCCTTACAGTAGTGGGTAACTTATACTGATTTATGCCAGCTTTACATTTACAACTGATCTTAAGAACTAATAAGTGATATTGGATTTATACTGACTAATTCCTTTAATGGTGCAGAAGATTGCAACTTAATAATAATAGGTTGAAATACCATAGCTAATTTTAGTTCAAAGACTCTCATTTTCTAAATGTGGTAGTTGAATATCTTTTTTCTCTTCAAAGGAGGAGAAAATAGGCAACACTTTCTATGAGAATAAAATAATGAAACAAGAAAATGGCTCACAGGAAGAATTTTTAAGACACTTTTATCTGAACTGATACTGACTCTCGTAAACCTTTTAGCAAAACTGTCTTTCAGAAAACAGAGCAAAAAAATAATCCCTCAAAAAAAATGAAAAAAGAAATCTCAAACCATTTTTTACTCCTTATTCCTTGAATAGTTCACAGGGAGATACAAAAGTACTTTTCCTGGGTTTTTTGCTCTGTGTGGCATATGTGCCTTTTAGCTCTGTAATTTTCTTCCACAGCATCTTGTTCCCTCTCTGCTATTTAATGACTCCCAATGTCCTTTGTCATTCCATCTGGTTCACTCCATGTCTCTGAGACGTTATTCCTTTCAGACACTCAGTAACAACACCATGCCTAATTTTTTAACCATATGTAACATTTTAAAGAATCAATTGTTCAACACTTTTGTCAGTGGAAAATAGGGTTAGTCTCTCTCAAAGAGGACAATGGCAAATGAATTAGAGAAATACTGTAACTCATTTTTTGAAGTGTTTTTTTATAGTTTGGTCTTTATGTATTGGTGTTAACAGCAAAAATTTTAGGATCTGGTGTCACTGAAAAATTTTGTATTGTTTGTATGTAAAAACCTTTCCAGATCTTATATTCCTGACTTAGACAATATTCAGAAAAGGGAATATTCCTTGTTTATGGCCTTTTGTGACCATCAGTCAGCCAAAAAGTGAGAACTTGCCTTTAATGCTTTTTTGGAGACATGCTGCTATACTTGTTGAGGTAGTTTTGTGCTTGTTAATTATGTGGAATATTTCTGCTTGGTCCTCTAAAATAATTTAATAATTCTCCTCAAACAGTGATTGAACCATGCACATCCTTGGGCCTGGCTAGCTCCCAGAATTATGGTGTTAGGGGATGGGAAGAATGGTATGTTGTGTCAGAGTTGTCCAATATTTCTTGTTTCAGCTACCTAATTGCGTGAAAAGGCTTTTAATCGTTCTTTACATCTGTCCTAAATGACAAGTGACTGTTAACACCCATTGCTGTCAGCAATTCATAATAATTTTCATAACCTATCCATAACATTAAATATTTAATCAACGCTATAATAAATAAGTTATGCACGAAGTCAAAGTGCAGTCACTCACATTTACACTGAGAAATAAAGAGAGCAAATAGACTTTTAGAATAACTTGATATTAAAAGGAAAACTGGTAAAATTAAGAGCTCAAAAGCAATCAAAAAGACCTGAAATTCAGTCATAGTGACTCATAATAAGAGATTTCTTAATTGAAAATTAAAGGATTTTTCCACGTTTTCATTACACTTTCAATCTTTGTATTACTTTTAGACCAGTATGTTTCTGCTTTAGTCAGTAGGCGTTAGACAATCCATTTACTTACTGTTTCCAGACAGCATATTAATGATGGCTTGAGACTATTTGTTCATACTTGTCATTCATATGTTATTTTTTACCATTATTCACTCTTGGTTTCTGTTGCTTAATCTGAAAAATATATTTCATTCCTTCCAAACTGTAGATTTCAGAAAATGTCAAAATGAGAATAGCACTCTCAGAAATTCATTCAGAAGGGGTCTGTTTGAGTCAGCTTGCACCTGAAATGAGTGTAATGTTAAGAATACAGAGTTGTGTCCATAGTTATAAAATGCACAGGTATTTAACTGGACTTTCTGCCCAAGGCTGGTTGTCTCCATGGTGCAGGACCAGCCTTTTTGGACTGATCAGCCTGTCTTGCTTGTACATGTACCTCTTTTATTTAAGTTTCCTTAGCACTGCTGCCTACCTAAAAATGATTGTCAGTAAAGAGCTGAGGATAATACAGGTGGCCTCAAAGAAGAAAGTTACATTTATTTATAGTCAGTCTAGTCAATATGATAATACCAGGTCCTTCTTGCAACCTGCAGCAGACATACTGCTCATTATTTCCATAACATGCCTCATCTGTCAACTAATCTGACAAATTATTTTTATTGATTTTGTACCAAATGTTCTGAACACTAGTTCATCATAGCATGTAGCCACTTGTTTAACTCTTAATTCTGTAATGTATAGCTACTGATATGCTGCCTAAGCATAAGTTTTTCTTCAAGACTTTAAAAAAAATTTCTGTATAATCTTAAAAGATACTGTGCCCCTGGGAATCTTCCTTTAGTATGTTTTAAAGTGATTTCAGAATGCGATAAGACATACACTAGCTGTGCAAGATGAGGAAGTGATCAGATTTCTAGTCTCTGGGCTTTCACGGAGCAAGTATAGTCAGAAAACATTTAAAATTTCTGAATTTCATGTCTAAGTTACCTAACTTGGGACATAGACAACATTTCTACAAGCAGGGCTCATGTGTACTAGTGTTCATTGGCATTGAATAGGAGATGCACCTGATGAGTTCACTGTTCAAGTTCAGTATATATCCTGGGAATATTATTTGCTCTTACTGATGCTGGTTACTGAAAGAATGAAATTTCAGTATGTTACGTATTTACCAAAACCCCTCATTTAGTACTAAGTTAGTATATATATGTGGATATATGTGCCTTCCTAAAGTTTAGGGGTTGACATAACAAATAATGTAGCAATTATGTTTTATGGGAAATATTGATCACTACTTGTTTTTCAAGCATAACTTGAGATTCTAATTTGAAAACAGGATTGACATCTCTGTTTCATTTACTACTGAGTAAATGTAGTATTCACATTTGGCATAATCCTCTCTGTTGTTAATAAAGATTGTTTCTGTTGCTTCTGAAAAAAACATTAGCAAAAAGTCAGTTGTGATTTTTTTTTTACATTTTCCCTTCTCTTTCCTTTAACTATTGCCCACACATACTGCAAACCCCACACTTAACTCTGTATGGATCCATTCTGGCAAGTAATCTTACGTGGTTATTAATATTTCAGGCAACTTGAGAAAGCAGACAGTTATTCTGAAACTGCCTCTTTGATTCACCAGGCTAGCTTTTGGCAAGTCTTCATCCAGGGGAGTAAATGTGGGTAAAATAGCAGTGGTGTTAAAACTTTGCAGTCAGCCATTCAGTTTAGTAGCAATCGTAGTGAGTGTTTGGTGGCTGCAAGTGAGGGAAACCGAGGAGGAAGGAACAGAGCCTGATGTCCTGCTGGACCTCATGGGGCCAGCAGTCAGTAGCAAGGGGTCCTCAAGGGCTGGAAGGAACGTCCAGTGAGGAGAAGCTGAGAACTCTGGAGCTGTGTAGTTTGGAGAAAAGGGGGCTTGAGGGGAGACCTCATTGCTTTCTGCAGCTTCCTGAGGAGGGGACATGGAGAGGGAGCTGCTGAGCTCTTCTCCCTGGTACCCAGTGATAGAACACACAGGAAAAATCAAAGCTGTGCCAGGAGAAGTTTACACTTGACATTTGGAAGTATTTCTTTACCAAGAGGGCAATCAAACAGGCTTCCTAGGGAGGTGGTTGACACCCCAGGACTGTCAGTGTTTGAGACATTTGGACAATGTCGTTAATAACCTTAATGTTTTGTCAGGACTGGATGATTTTTGTCGGTCCCTTCCAGCTGAGCTATCCTATTCTATTCTACTCTGTTCTACTTTATTCTAAAGTTGAAATTAGAGAAATTAATACAGTAACTCATTTATTTGACAGATTTGAAAGAAAGATGGATATATAACCACAGAACTCCTGTTATCAAAAGCTGGTGAGTGGAAACTATTCCTCTTTGCTCAGACTGTATATTTAAAGACCACTATCAAGGTACTACCAGTGCTTAATTTTTTTTAATATTCTATCAATAGATTTCTTTTGTAAGCTTCCTGATCTTTCAATAAATCTTCAAATTAAGCTTTATGTTTAGAGTTTTATTAGACTCTTTCCTAAGGGACCTAAAGAAAGACCCATCTTGGCCTTATTTTGCAAAAGCTAGAAGTCACTTCCTCAAAGGACTTGCTTTTAGACATTAAGTATTTAGAAGACAAAGAGATGACGTAAATCTCCAATAAACTAATGTCACAGCTTTACTTTCAGTCAGATTTCAACCATCAAAAACATTAAAGGACATTTGCAGATCCTTAGAACTGTAGGTCTTATTAGCCAATTTAAACGAAAGTATGAACCTCTGTGGGATCATAGGTTATTAGATTATCTTTTCAATATTGACAACAAGACTTACTCCTAGAAGGTTTTTTTCTTAAGCAACTCCCTTAACTCTGTAGCTTCTGGTTTTGAGACCTAAGATGATTAGAGCCAATGAATCCCAGTAATGAAAGAATACTAGAGGCTGTGAGTTTTCAATTAAGTAAAAGATTTGTTTTAGCTCAACTGCTTTTGGTTGTCCACATTCTAAGCAGAAAAAAGAGAGGAGAAAAAGCATACATGTGTTTTAACTTGGATGGAAAATTTTGATCATTGCAAATGTGTGATGTTTTCCAGAAGAATAAAAACAAGGATGGATAAGAATAAGAATAAAAATAAAAAAGCAAGATGGATAAGCATTGGAAAAAATGAGGCAAAACCAGAAGAAAGAAAAGCCGTTTTTCATGATCAAATAAAGCTTCCTGCTCAATAGCAGGAAGAAGCAATTTCTGGGATTTCTGTACCATTGTATTTGTGGGATTTCTTCCATCTCTTTCTAACAGAAAGCAACAAACAAGCAAAAAAGGCATTTTGTAAGAGCTAGTATATCTCACACAGAAGATAGGAAACTCAAGATATTTTACTTTATATAGAATCATAGAATCAGTTGGGTTGGAAGAGACCTCCAAGATCATCAAGTCCAACCCTTGATCCAACACCACTGTGATTACTAGATCATGGCACTAAGTGCCACATCCAGTTTCATCTCAAAAACCTCCAGGGACAATGAATCCACCACCTCTTTGGACAGGCTATTCCAATGCCTGATCACTCTCTCTGTAAAAAATGTCCTCCTAATATCTAACCTAAACTTCCCCTGGCAGAGCTTAAGCCCATGCCAAGCTGGTTGCCTGGGAGAAGAGACCAATCCTCACTTGGCTACAACCTCCTTTCAGGGAGTTGTAGAGAGTGATGAGGTCACCCCTGAGCCTCCTCTTCTCCAGACTAAACAACTCCAGCTCCCTCAACCTCTC
Organism: Sclerurus mexicanus; assembly: GCA_013396755.1. Classification (NCBI taxonomy): domain Eukaryota; kingdom Metazoa; phylum Chordata; class Aves; order Passeriformes; family Furnariidae; genus Sclerurus; species Sclerurus mexicanus. Next base: position 34,439 of record VWZF01006446.1, on the reverse strand, counting down.
CTCATAGCACTTCTGCTCAAGTCCCTTCAACCAGCCTCGTTGTTCTTCTCTGGATCTGCTCCAGCACCTCAATATCATTCCTGAACTGAGGGGCCCAGAACTGAACACAATACTCAAGCTGTGGCCTCACCAGTGCCAAGTACAGGTGATCACTTCCCTCATCCTGCTGGCCACACTATTCTTGTTACAGGCCAGGATTCCATTGGCCTTTTTGGCCACCTGGGCACACTGCTGGCTCATGTTCATATAATTGGCCCATGTTCATCACTCAGTTGTGAAAATTATATTCAAGAAAAAGAAAGCTTAGAATTTAGACATTGTCCTTTATGTGAGTTGATGGGCCTATAAACTTCTTTCACATACTAATAGCATGTCCCTACGCTCTCAAATATGTGTACAGGTTTGTTTGGTTTACTTGTTTTCACATTGCTGTTATTTATAATCGAGTTCTGGCTTCCTTGAATTGCCTACAGGAATGTTTTTTTGGCATCAGGGTTTCTGCATAATTTTAATTCCTCTATATTATCTTCAGTTCTGAAAAAAGCCCTCTGATGTGTGAGTTAAAACTTGTTTGTATTTGGATTTTGTGAAAGGTTTAGAGAGACTTTAGCAACTATTAGGGCTCCAGAAACAATTACATTATTCCTGTATCATTGATATTTGTATTTATGTTAAAAAAACCTACAGGATAGAAAAAAGATGAGTATTCACAAGAAAGAGCAATGTAACTGCCAACTTTAAACATACTGAAGCAACTTTGAAGCCATGGGAAATTAATAGTTGCATCTATGATGGTCTATTTTCAGAGTGTGCCTAAACTTTTATTAACCAAGGTTTTCTTCTGACCAAAAAGAATTGTTTATTATGAATTTATGCTTTTCACAGGAATGACACTATTTCTTCATTTTTCATTGGATATTGTAGAAAAAGGAACCATTCATCTTACATGAAAATATTTTGAACATTTGCTTTTCTTGTTCAAACAACTCAAAAGGAAGAAAATTAAATACTACAGCCTCTCTGTTATTATTTGTCAATCCTTAAAATCTTACTCCAGTTTTACAGAGATTCATAAGCAGGAAACTAAGGTTAACGCAAGGCTGAGTATAATTATGTTCCTAAGTTCCAAAATGAGATAGAAAAATCTTGTCTCCACATATGAAATGTGTACCCTTAATATATGAATAGGCATCTATAGGTTAGTCAGACTTGATGTAAAGAATTACTAGCCTTTATTTAAACTTCTGCAGTGTTGAAATTAGCATGATGATTTCGTTCATCAGTTTGTCATAATAGGCAAAATAACTCTTTTTTTAATATAAACAAATGCTGTATCTGTGAACATCAGAGAAATATGACTGTACTACAATTACAACTTCACTTAAAAAATTTAAAACCAGTGTAGTACTGAATTACAAATATAACATTTATGGTAAAATAGTAGCAAATGTCATTCTTTAGTTCACACAATATTCTGAGGAAGCTGCTCACAACTGGCACAATGTTCCTGTTTTTTACTTGAAGCCATTATCATGTCCTATCCTGTGTATTATATTTAGCCTATATCAGGATAGGAAGAAAACAGCAAGTATTTAAATCTGATCTACTTCCTTCTGTGTGTTAAAAATGCTGTGAAGTTGGAGGGAAAAAAAGGGCAAGATTTAAAAACATTAAAAGTGAGATCTTTTTAATGTTTCACCAAAACTCTTTGCAGACTCTTTTGTTGCCTGAGGGAGATACTTAAAAGAGTGCTGTAAAAATAGGGCTAAAATGAGTTATACTTACTTTGTTTGCTGTGACTTAACGGAGACAATATTGCTTTTTCTGTGGGGCATTTACATTTGAAAATTTGAGTATTGCAGTGCACAGCATTGCTAGTGTAGACAATTGTTCAAGGGCCTTGTGCTACAATGACCTCTCATGTTTAAGGCAATGTATTTCGTACATTCCTGTTGAAGTCAGTAGGTGTAATGGGAACACTTAAAATTACGCACATCTGATAAAACTTTGAAGAGCTAAATATCCGTTCAGTTTGTGAACAACGTCATTTTTCTTTGTAGAAGTACCTCTAGACATGGAAAATTGACTGAACCTTGGTACTAAATGAATAAAAAGAGTATCTTCTAGCTACAGCAATATTATTTATATCCCAGATGTTTTAAAACAGATTCAAGTTTACATGGAATAGAGCACAGTTAACAAGAGAGCAAGACATTTTTAAAGATAATCTTGTTTATCCTCAAATAATTTAATGTTAGATTAGGACCTGATGGCCCATGAGAACATTTGAAGTTGTAGGAAGACAAAGTGAACTTAAACCACATCTGCTCAGGTCTGTGTTTAGTTTGTGCACACATCTTTCAGTGCATGTATATTTAGCTTTAAATACACTGGAATCAATTCGTTGGCAACTTGTGTTTGAGACCAAATTTTCTTTGATGTCTGAATAATGAAATCTGAGGCTCCATGCTTATTATGTTGCTGAAAGGACTTTGTTTTTGTAGAGTGAGATCAGTGGGAAAAGTAAAAAGGTTTTTAAAAACCCCTCCAAAACAAACCCCACAAAAAACAACAAAAAAAAACCCACAAGAGAGCAAACAAAACCAAACCATCAAAAATGAAATTAAATAAGCTCAATGAGATGAGGTCTAAGAAAGAGGGTGGCAAGGAGTCACTCAGTATGAGAACATCCAATGGGACAGCTTCTCTTATTAGGTCTGTCAAGGTTACAGCATCACGATGTTCATGCTGACATTTGGGATTGAGGAATTGCCTAAGGAGAATGGGGTATTGAAGTGTCTGGAAAGGCTCACTGACTGCTGCCCCTGGTATGGGTTTTAAGTGCACATAGGTAGACCCTAAAGGCTACTAACTGAGTGTATAGAGCAAGCAGCATTTTTGGCATAGGCTAAGTTAGGTCTGCAAGATGTTATAGTGTAGGATTCTTTGTCTCTTTCCATTTTGAGCTACATTCACTGGAGAGAATTAGTATTCTGGGAAGAGTGTTTAAAAAAACCCACCTGCTGTGTCCTGCTGTGCTGTTTAGTGGCAGTGTCAGTAAATAAGAGGGTGTTTCTGTTTTGTTTCTGTTTTGGTTTTTTTGGTGTGAGGACATGAAGGTATTTCATTGGGGTGGGTTTCGAGTGCTTTTTTCTTTGTTTCTGTGACCAGGTTTTGTCTTGTTGTTTTAAGGGTGTCTTTCATTAAGCCAGGGAGCCCTTTTTTTCAGATTTATGCAGTTTGCCTAGAGCTGATAGCTGTGGTCTTTATGCTGTTATGCTGCTGCACTGCATTGCATTTATCATTAAGAAGATTGCATGAGGCCAGGTATCTAATTAACAATATTAGAAGAGCACAAGTTGAGGGAGAAAGGGAATACAGTCTCTGATGAAGTCAGTTTGATGATCTGATGTTCTTCAAGCAGCCTTGCACTAATCCATGGGACCAAATCCATACACCTACAGAAGAAAGGCAACTAGAATCTCATAAGGGTACGTATTCATCATGTTCACTAAAATAACATTGTTTTTTTCCATACTTGCCTAGAAGACAATACCTGCCTACTAAACAAAAAGCAGAATATTGGTCTTTTCATGTGGTATTATGGCTAGTATACTTCTTTCTCTAAAATTACAGTACATTTTGTCAGCAATATGTTCAGGCATTTTTGCATCATGTTGTGTTGTCATCTTGTCTTGTTCATTTCAGGCTTTTAAGGGAAAAAGAGTAATGGTTTCCAGTAATTTGCATTTGTGGCTGGCTGTCTGTTTATGCTTTTGAAATTACTATTGTATGTCTGAGTCTAAATGAGAAATTATGTTGATAAAAGTATTACTGGAATAAAAAAAATCCCCGCCTTTAAAAATTATGCTTCGCTTAAAAAAAAAAAAAGCTTTTAAAATATATTTATTGGTCATGAACAAATGATAAAAAAAAACCACCAAAAGATTTTCTATGATTTTTATTTTATGAAAGGAATACACAGATTTTTACCTTTACAAAATTGAAAACATTTTAACAATTCCATTGTACACACCATAAATACTTGCTGAATTCTTTCTTAATTCTCTATCTTACCCTCTTTTTTCCTGATTTTTTTTTATGCTATCACCAAGTGCTCAAAACCCCACAACTTGTAAAATGTTTTCTGTTTCTTTTTGTGTGCCTGTGTGTGCTGTTTGTGAGGTGCAAGGGATGGGACAAGGTAGATAATGAAGGAAACACTGAGGGTAGCAAAAGTGACCTGACTTTCCCCTGTGAACTGCCACAGATTCCTACATTGCTTATGAAAAGTGTGTATATGCACTGATGGTGGCAGAGGTGGGGGGAATGCAGGGGACTTCATTTTAACGAGGAAAATGATAGAGTGGAAAAGACATCTTTATTCAAAGCACTGGTTACAATTTTGAGCAACTGTAAAGAGACTAACAAGCAGCTTGTGGAAATTGGAATCAGAAAAGCGTCTAGGTCATATCCACCCCTTGTGAAAACATGCAGAGCTGGTCTGTAACTGCTTGTGTATGGCTGGACTTGCAGCATGAGAGCAAGGTAGCAATTATTTAGCATTCTCTGCCCTTGTGGTGCTGGCAAACTTCCTACTCTCTAGCAGTCAGTGGAGATGGAAGAGGGTTAAAGGAGTCTGAATGATTTATGTACTGCCTGAACAGATTTCCAGCAAATGGAAGAGTTTCTGGTGCCAGGTCTGTTCTTCAAAAAGAACCATTAGTCCCAGTATTGATATTTTTATCACTGTTGCCCATGTTGACATGAAATGAAGTTGTATTCCTGCATGCTGTTCAGCTCTTTGTGGTGTGGGAGCTGGAATCTGGTTAGACTTGTTTTCTGTCTTAAAAGTATGGTCTTCCTCCTTGCATTCTTCTTCTAATTCCTTTATCCCAATTGCAGCTCTACAGCACTTGCATTTTGGCCCAGCTCAGGCAGTCACTATGTTCTGTGCTTTATCTTACAAAATTTGTAAACTTATTTTTTGTACTCTTAAACTAAGAATATCTAAGCTGTGTCTGTGTTTTAGAAGCAGTGAAACAGGCAGGCAGGAAAGAGGTTTCCTCTTCCCTTCAGGTAAAACAGTCAAGGTACTACCAAGTGTTGTAGATTGTTATAGTGAAAAGCAGACCAGACAGACAGTCAAGGAATAATGCCCAGCAGTAGCTGAGCGGTGGAGAGTATGGTAGTGACTTACTGAAATAGGATGAGGAGCTGTAAAAACTGTCAGATCAAAGCATTTCAGTATGGAAAAGTGGGCACAAGAACACAGCTGCAGTTTCATTTTCTCAAGTGGAAAATGATTTATAGGTAAAAGAGGAGCAAGCCATCTGGATTTTTTCCTATTAACCTGACTGTGTTGTGTTCACACAGATATTTTTACATTTATGCCACTGATTGTCTCCAGAATGAATTGTATGTGTAGACTGTCTTTGATGACTAGTTGGACTGGGCTTTGAGCAAACTGGTCTAGTGGAAGGTGTCCCTGCCCATGGGTCACCTCCAACCCAATCCATTCTATGATTCCATGATTTGCACAACCCAGTCTCAGACAAAATATTATTTGGAAAATAGTGTGAGTGCCTGTGACAACCTGAAGTACCTGAACAGGCACTTTATGCCTTTTTTGCTATTGGGAACTCTTTGTACAGGTCAGAAACCCAAGGCCATTCTGAATAAGATTGTATCCATACTTGTCTTCCATGTATTGTAAGTTGAAGCCTTCAGGAGCTGGGGATTTGCTGCTTCCTCTTGTGTACTCCTGTTGCAGTACAGGCACAGAAGCTGTATAGCAAACTTGAGTGCAAAAACCCCTTCCAAAACTATGGAGTGGCAATAAAATAGATAAAGGACATCACTGATGCCCTAGGTTGATGGAGCAGCAAGAAGGAATTTGTTAGACAAAATTATCAGGAGAACCTGTGAAGTTAGCACAACTAACCCTTCAAAGTAGGAGAGAAAACAAAAATATTTTTAAATTGTGGCAGTTCAGCCTGGGAGAAAATTCTTTTGTAGCCCCAACCTGGTGAACCCTGAATGCATGAACAATCTTGGAAATTCTCAGCTCTGTTTCCTGCCTTACACACTTTGTTCTCCACAACTGTATTTAAAAGGAAAAAAAAAAACCAACAAAAAAACCTCTAAACCTTGTGTTTTCAAGTAAACAAAGGAAAGGTTGCTGCAATTAGCTCATTCTGTTGTGCAGCTATATGACAGGAAAGTTAGCTCTTTATGTTTCCTGTTGCCTTGTAATAAGTTAACAGATGTTCTATCTATATAATTAATATTATTTTGCAACACTCAAGCAAAATAAATATTTTACGTCTTTTTTATCAACTCACGTCTCCTTTTTCAAGCTACAGAATATACTTCTGAATCAAAAATCAACTCTAAACATTGTCATAATCAAGGATACTATTACAACTTTCCTGTATTAAAAGTTGTTGAGCTGAAAATGTCTAGGTTTTTCACTGTATATTTTTATGTTCAGATTATGTAAAGTCAAGAGGAGCCTTAATTTAGTACAGAATGAGAGAGGTACTGATAAGGTGATTAGCTAAACAAAATGACAAAGCTTGAACAATGGACTAGGAAAAAATACTAGCTCTTTATTTGCAGTTTAACTGACAAAAATATGGAGAAAACAGAGATGATGGGAAGGAAGAGTTTGCTGCAGCCATCAAGTATGAATAAAAGTTGCACTATTCTAGGAGCAGAAGTGTAGAAAGCTAGACTAGGAAGTCGGGAAGGTCTAGGTATTTCTGTTTAATGATTTCTCTTTGACAAGGTTTACTGATCCAAGCTAGGACCATTTAAGAGGTTATCACCTCCAGCTGTCCATCACATCCATTGAGTGGCGCTTATAAGTCCCAAAACTGGCTAAAGAGCACTGGGTCTGGTCCTAAAGTGCTGCAATTCAAAATTTAGCTTATTAATGCAAACCACCATTGATTTTAGTCTGTGTTAATATATTGATCTATGAACTAATGTGTCTAAGAGCTCTGATTCATGACGATTTGGGGATTTAGCAGCCTTTAGGGGCAGAAGTCAATTCAGGCATATCCGCTGAGAGCAAGGAGAGGCCAAGAAACTCCAAAATGCCACACATTTTTGTAAGGAATAATTTTAAGTAAAAAAGACATGATGTGTGTTGCTGAAAGCTCAGCAAAACAAGTCACCTTTTACTTTTCAGTTAGTTTTTGAAGACTGAAATTAAGTCGATAGCTGTGAACTGAAAATAGTGAAAGCTTACATTCTGTACTATTGATATTAGGTCTTGCTGTTATTTTCATACAAAGTTGTGTTAAAGGTGACCTGAAACTGGGTAGAGCAGTATCACTTTTTAAATTTTATCACATGTAAAAGTGGACTAAAAATACTGTCAGTATATCGCTATCTGTTTACATACAAAGCTAAATTTCTCTCACTCACCCAAATATTTCAGAGAATACTGCTGATAGATTCTGAAACGTTTCAGAAGTGAACATGAGAACAGATAAGCATTCAGGTTGAAATAAGTGAAATAATTAGCTAAGAATGTTCTCATTTGCCCTCTAGAGGCCATGAGGTTCCTTCTTGAGGCTTGAACTCCCCTTGTCCATCATCATCATGAAGCTATCATAATCTTCAAAGGGAAACCATGAGAAAAACACCTTTACTCTAACAATGAACTTTGGCATGTAGAATGGGATGGAATTGCTCAGAATTATAATTGCAACTTACATGATGTAGCACTCTATTAATTGAAGACCATAATGTTTTTTTTTTAATCCAAAGGTCAGAGGGAATTATTCTTGTTTTACTTGTTTATTCCCAAGAAAACTCTTAACTTTGTAGAGCAGATATTTCTTGAAGTGGCTTGCCTTTCATCTTCTGGTCAGCTTTTAGTATATCATTATTCTATAAGTTTTTTGTTCAACTCAGTAACCAAACTACAGTGAGAAAGAACAAGATCCTTCACACCTTTGCTCTTACTGTTGATTTTTCCAAATAGACTTTTCTCTTGCTATCTATCCAGTCACTATGCTTTTGCAATAATAAAAAGAAAGAATTCTACTTAGAACATTAGATATTTCCTAATGTGGAAAAAAGAAATACAGAACTAATAGGATCATATTTGCGAAAAAGGCACGCTCAGGTCACTGAGATTCTTCTTGAGGACGTTTCTTACACTGAAACATTTGCAGTTTTTCCCCTGCACGGTCTGGGACTTTAAATCAGAAATATCACTGCAGTTGCAATTAAATTGGAGCTATACAAGGACATACTTATTTCAGAATTCATATAGTGAAAATCTCTTGTCTTTCTTTATTATGAAAGGTGATCATGAAAAGCCCTGGAAGACTCAGGACTCAGAGGCAAATAATAAAAAGAAACTTTAAAATATTAGCTTTTAATTTTTGTTAGTGTGATGTTACTGAACAGTGGGTTTTTCAAAGGGATTGTTTTTTCCTAATGAGAAGTTTCTTCTACTGATTTTGAAATGAATAGTCTGCACAGCTTTTTTTCTTTTTAATATAATAAAGAAAATACTAATAATCTCATAAGCAGGGTAGCATCATTTATTGCATAATACTTTTCATTTGCCAAACTTCAGAAAATAAGTATAAATATGTAGGCTTTTAACAGAATGGCCAAAATACAGTAAAATTACCTCTCAATAATTCATTTGTGTAATTGTACCCTTAGGCTCCTTGAATTATGGCAGAGACTAATTCAGGAGCTGTTATTAGCTTAGAATGAAGAAACATGCAGCTTTTCACTCCCCTGAGAAATCCTGATTCTTAGTCCAGAGAAAGAGGTAAAGAAAATTCTTGGGGAATTTGGAAGAGAATGACAGCGTTTACTAAATCTACAAAACGTGAAGTGTTTGGATATTTGCTTTCTTAAGAATCCTTCATGTTCTGGAAGTGAAGGTGATTCTGATGTATAAAGAAACATACATCTATCTTTTGGTGTAAAGTTTGCCATTGGTACTCCTTTTTAATTCAACTGAATTATTTGTATACCAAAGGAAAGTTTGTATACCATTTTTGAATATGAAAACATGTTTTGTTTCTGGGATATAGCAACAGAGGACAGGGATTTGGAGAGAAAGTAGAGATTTTAACAGATTTGCTGTTGAAAGTGCTGAAGTGTAGCTGCAATATTTTCTGTTGTCAACAGCCACTGTAAAATAATTCAGGATAGAAGCTCTTTGGATGCAGGACGTTCTCTTTTAGCTTTTATTCAGTGTTTTGTTTTCTAATTGTGGTGGTCACTGAGTATAACAACTCAATTTATGGAAGGACAACTCAGAAGACCTAAGAAAGATTTTAAGAAGTTAATGAAGGAATAATACATTCCAACAGGTCAGGTATTTGGTTTGGGGATTTCCTTAGGTAAACCCTTGTAATTCAGTTTTTAAATGTTTTTATGTACCAAAACCCAGGTTTTGTTTGTTGACATGTAATAACATGACCATGATAAGATGCATTTTTCTGGCTCCAAGGTATGGAACTTGTATGGTATAGAATGAAATGTGAGACTTCCTTGCAGCTAAATTTTGTTGGATGTCTTCAGATAGCCACTGCTGATCTGTAAGAGTTGAACACATTTGCATGTATTCATATTCTTCTTTAGCAGTAACACTTTTCTATCCCAACTATGAAGGAAAAAGGCTATTTTGTTATTCTGTTCCCTTCCTAATTAATCCAGCAGAACGGTATACTTTATTAATTATTCATTACAGGGCAATCAACCATGATTTTGAATCTTAAAAAGAAAGAGTAGGAGAAATGAAATGTTAAGTAACTTATGAGCACAAGGTTCAGGGTCTATCAAATCAAAGTTCATACAGTAAATTAACTTTCAAAATGTAAAAGTTCTTCAGATGGAAAGGGCAGTGATGAATTGTTTTAAGTGAGAACATATGACCAGGGCCTTCTAATAAAAAGGCCTGACCCATGAATGCTCAACAATCTGCTGATCTCAATTGAGTGGAAAGATTGGCAAATATAAAATTCATGGGCCAGATGATTGAGTCTAATTTCCAGCCTGTACACATGGTGGAAATAACTCTATTAGCATTCATATGCATCAAAACTTCCATGTTTTACAAGGCTCTTCTTCAAGGATCTGGAGCAGAGCTGTTAACATGAGATGCTCTTAAGAAGTACATCTACACAATTTCAAAATGGTTGCAGCAAAAGTATTAAGGTTCAATAGGGAGAAAAAGAGATATTTAATTATGGTACACCAAATGCATATTACAACATTATGTGTCCTTAAATGCCACATCTACACGTCTTTTAAATACCTATAGCAATGGTGACTCGACCTTTCAGGTAATTGCAGAGACCAATTAGGTATTCCCTGAGCCTCCTCTTCTCCAGGCTAAACACCCCCAGCTCCTTCAGCCACTCCTTGTAATATTTGTGCTGCAGACCCTTCCCCACCTCAGTTGTCCTTCCCTGGACATATTCCAGCACCTCAGTGTCCTTCTTGAGGGGCCTAAAACTGGTTGCAGCCTCACCAGTGCCAAGTACAGAAGGACAATCCCTTCCCTGGTCCTGCTGGCCACACTATTGCTGACCCAGACGGGCACACCATTGACCTTGGACACCTGGACACATGCTGGCTCATGTTCAGCCACTGTCAATCAACACTCCAAGTCCTTTTCCACCAGGCAGCTTTCCAGCTGCTCTTCCCCAAGCCTTTAGCATTGCATGAATTGGCAAGTAAGGAAAAGTAAAACAAAATCCAACCAGCAGTTGACAAAATAAAGATTTTTTTTTACATGTGAAAGTTAAATTTACACTTTTAGTTGCTTTGAGTGAAGTCTGATGAAATGAAATGAAATGAAATGAAATGAAATGAAATGAAATGTAATGAAATGAGCCCAGACTCCTTGGACTTTTTCCTAGCCTGAAGGTATTCTTAGCATTTATGTTGACATTTGGAATAGATTTAGACTTTTGCAAGCCGTGTAACAATAACCTGTAAAGATGCTGTACTAGCATATTTTCAGTTAAGTTACGCACAAAAGTGTTTATGAAGAACTTTCTTCCAAAAATCAAAGTCTGCTGAACCTTTAGTGTCTGTTAGGACAAACAGGAGCTGTGTTCCTTTATCCATGTGGGCAAAATGGAGACAGTATGACTGAGGCCAACTAGCATACATAAATAGTGTCGTAAACATCCTGTTCTGTCTCCTTAAACTAAAATTAAGGCTTATATTACTTCTGCTTACTTAAAAGTAAATTAAAACAACCTATAGAGTATTGCATAGAAACTAGCAATTGTTGAACTAGAACAGTGCAAATTGTCCATGGAGAAAGACAGCTGCAGTCATACCTAGGTTATTTTGTGTAAAATAGGCATGTCTAGAAGAGAAAACTTGAAACAACATGAAAAGTATTCTGAACTGCACTTCACAGAGAAATCCACTAAACAATTCCTCATTAGATTCAGACAACAAAAAGGAAAATAAATGCTGAGTGCTGCTTAAAAATCTACAAAGGATCAACATACCAGCATGCAATATAATCATTTTCCTTGGCAATCCAGTAAATCTATGAGTACTTTAATTTCAAATATGAGGGTTTGCACATTATCTAAATGAAAACATCCCATGCCATATCTTAAATAGAAATAGACTAGGAACAAAGATATTTTTCTGAAATCCTGAAAATTATGGTGGTAGCAGACCATAAAAATAGATATTTCCATTAACCTTGTGGCTTTTGTAACGGTATTGCCTACCATTCATCTGATAGTGTGTAATCTTCTTACCTTTAATGGAAGTAATGTCTATAAGTTCACAGCATCAAGTGGCTTGTTCTCTTGGTTCAAAGAGTGGGGCTATGTCCGTCAGCTCTTTACTGGGGAAAGACAACAAAATAAGTGGTGCATAGCATAATTATCTGAAATTGTTACCTTGCTCAGATCTTTCTTTGACTAGTTATGGCTGATTTAATCTTGTTTTATTTTTATGCTTTCTGTTTCCTCTCCCTCAATGCTTCACACTAAGACTTTGGCTCCTAATTTCACATTTCCTTCAGTGAACAATTTTTTTTTGCAGAAGTCTGTGCATTTGCAACTAGGTAAGAAAACCTGGTGATGGTGAATTAAAACTGTGTCCTCTGCAATGCTCTTAGGTGCAAAAAGAAGAAGAGCTTCTGCCTTGAGAAGAAAACTACAAGACAACCCTAATGTAACAGAATTAAAAAGTACTGATGGGAAGAATTTGTTAACACAATACCAGGCAAACAAACAAACAAACAAACATGAAGGAGGGAGTTGCCAATGCACTCATCAGTGGCTCTCAGCCTCTGGATCCTTGGCTGTTTCAAATTCCTTGAAGAGAGGAATAGGTTATAATAGGAGAGATTATATGCCAGGACCCAAAATAACGCATTTCACCTTTCAGCTTGACCTGTTAACCTACCACTTTGTTTTCTAAAGCCTGAATCTGCTGACCTGCACAACCAACAGGACATGCTGGAAAAACTAATTTGATATTTTTTTTCATTTTTCAGCTTTGGAGGATTAGTGGGATTAAGTCCTACAGTTTGTTCTAGATTTGAAAACGGTTTTACAAAACCTCTTCTGAATCAGAGATGAGCAAATGAATTGCCAGTCAAATATTTGTAGCGTTCAGCAAATTTAATGTTTTGATTTTATCTAATTCAAACAGCCACTGTATTTGATCATTCTGCAGAAGCTAATATGTTGTGTTTGTATTGGAAACTGAATTAGGAGGTAGCAATGTCTCTGTAAAAGCCTCAATAAACCAACCGCAATGCCTGAAAGCCCTTTTTACCAAAAGCATATATCCTCAAAATGGTGTAACCAAACCAAAGACTAGTGCATGAACATGTACCTAGAAAAGCTGTGTGCTGCATTTTTCCCATATGCAGAACAAATAAGCAAATATTCATGTAGGTCCATGGTTTACTCATTTGAATACTTATCCTAAAATAGGATCTGCACTGAAGAAGTTTACAGGAATGATGTAGCTCAGTTAGGAGGAAAATACAGAATGAAATGGAAGTTTTTTCTTTTTTCTCCCCCTGAAATAAGATAGTAAGTGTTCTTACTGAGAAAATCAACAGGCACCTTGGAAAAAGTTGAAGGACACAGTTACAACTTTTTAATTTCCAATTATGCAACTCTTATTTTGGTAGAGCAACTGTGTTTCACTGATAAGAATGACTTCTAAAATATAATTGAATATTTTAAGTTTTAGTATATGCATAAGTTGGTTTATTATTTCTCCTCAGCCATAATATATAACATTTTACATTAGGATTACTTTTTCTTTCAGACCAGGTCTTTTATAATCAAACCTGTTTCACAATTTAATCATCATTATATTACAGTCCAATATTCTTAACATTTTTATTGTTAATTGGAAGCTGGCAAGATTCCATATCATGTAGTTCTTCCTTGTTTCAAAAGTACAATATCCCGAACCAAAAAATGAAAAACATACCTCTCTAAGATTAACAATAATTCTAAGAGAAAAATGAGGACAGGTGAAAAGCAGGGCTCTGGTAAAATCTCATGACTCATTTCATGACTCAAAGTCATGAAATTCAATGATTTGGATAAATGTTATTATTAGTTTGTTTTTTATTTGATAAATAAATCAGTGTATTAGATTGGTCTGAAATGGTAATAATTTTTCTGTCATATATGCTTCTTGCTACATTTGATTTTATGACTCACTATTGAAAATGGTCACACTGAAAGCTAAACCAACAAATGCTTTTGAAAAAATATATATATTATTGACTTTTCTTTTGATATTCTTCTTGTTCACCCTCTCTGTTACAGCTTGTACATTGGCATTTACTGGGTTTAATGTTTACAGACAAATTTGAAGGCAGGAGTTTGTAATGGGCTTCTGGGCTGACTTCTGTTAAATCAGTTCTTTCCCAACAGTTACTTATATAGTTCTGAGGGCTAACAACTTTTTAAATAAATTCAAGCCTCCTTAATACAGGTAAGTAGTTTTGTTAATACTTGAGAATACTAATGAATAAGAATGAATAGCTTTGTTTCTTACTCTGTCCCAAGTTGCTTTAAAGAGGTCAAAATAAATCCCATGTATATGGCGATATCTTTTTGGCCCTTAAATGGAATGACATTTGAAGCTACACATGGATGATGCAATGCTGATAGCAGATATAAGTACAGATGTTTCTAACATATTTCTGAACTTTTTGGGGTGAAAAATTAAAACTATCAGATCAGAGTTAAAGCTGCAACTGAAATGATGGCACTGCCTAAGACATAAAGATTCAACATTATTGCACTAAATAAAAAACAGACCATTGCTTCAACTATTCTGATACTGCAGATCTCCTATGGGTAACATATCCTTGACTAATTATACGTCGGGTTTAAAATCAATAGTGAAGACATATAAATCTATTATTTTCTACCTAAAGGATATAAAAAGAAGTCTTTGATGCAGCCTTGATAATTTGAGACTGTATGACATTCTTGTTTTAACTCTGCATGATCAGACATGGGTCATAACAATACTGTCTTAATTAACTGTTAGAAAACATATTCCATCCTTTAGGTTTGAATGTAAATGCAGGTATATTTAGTATTATAATGGCATGGCTGTTACAGATTGTCCACTTGATACCTAGGACAACCTCAAACATCAGTAGTAACCCGCTGGTGCATTAAATCATGAATGTTTTGGAATAGACTAAAATGTCATTTCTCATTTATCCATGATGTTATAAAAGTAAATGTAGTCTAAACGTTTATTATAAATATATATTTTCTTCACTGTAAGAAAAAGAAGCAGTGTGTCACCTTCAGTATTATTCCTTGATAGGTTTCTGTGCTATAGGTTTCTGTGCTATAAGTTTCAGTGTAAGATTTTGACAGAAAGTGACTGAGAAAACAGCTATTTTTTGTTTGACTAAAAGAATGATTTTGCCAACAAAAAGAGTAACTTTAGACAACTGTAAGTTTGCCCAAACTAAATCTTGTAAAAGTTTTATAGAATATTAAAGAAATATTTGCTGCTGCAAGAAACTTCACATCTGGAATATAATTGGTAGTCATAATCTGCCTACACATTGCATCTTTCAAGATGAGAATATACATTTGCATTTTTTTCAAGTGTAAAATTGAAAGCTGTAAGTGAAAAGAGAATTTAATATGTCATGCTACAACTGTGCCATCTAATTGTCTTTATTGTTTCATTTGTCCACAGATGCAGTGTTTGTGAAACAGCCTGGCTTGTCACATGTCAAAGTTTTGTACAGAAAATAAGAAAGCAAAATTGGAGGTAAACCCACATACATCACTTACTAATATCAAACACTACTTGTGGTGACAGACTTTTTTTTTAATTATTTTTAATGTCAATGATGGTTTGAAGAGGATCTCTCTTGATATCAGTGATTCTGTCTGTAGGACTCTTCAAACAAAGGGTCTGTGGCAGCCTTAAAGCTGGAAGAACTTTATTTCTCTCCAACCTTCCCAAATTAAAGTAGCTTTCATGATACTTTTGCTTTTTATATACATAGCATACTTGGGATATTTCTTAGTTACCAGAGATTAATTACAAAAAAAATATCACCCAGAGATTATACTGGCCTAGAGGTATCGGACTTCAGACTTTGAAACTTGAATTTACCTGAAGCCTTGATTTCCTATGCAGGATCTAGAATCCTGGACACCCCTATTTATCTGACTGGGATAAAAGAGTTAGGCTTTTACTCCTTTCTCATAAGAGGGTAGAGAGTTTCTGTATCTCTTTATATATGATTGCAATAAAATTCTCAAACACAGTAATAATTTTCTATTTAGTAAACAAATTAATTATAAAAATATTTTAATCAAAATACACATTTTGATATGGGAACTATTGATATATATTCTGAACATATCATTTTGGGTGATTTGATAAAATAAGATACTTTTATACTACAATGAAAATAACAGTGTGGTTTGTCAAACGGAATACTTTTACTTATTACAACTGAGTGATTCTACTGAGTGATCTCATTGTTTACAAATATGAGTAAGATCAAATTTCTTTTATTTAGCAACTTGGAATTCAAAAGACTTACATTGTGCTGAATAAATGTGGAGCTCGCTGGCATTTTATGAGTTATGAGAATGTGCTAGTGAACCTCATTATTCACAAAATATCAATAAACCAAACATTTATGCAATTCAGGAAACCAGAAGGAAAACTGAACTGTGAATTTAAATTATATGAAAATAAAAGGATATCAAATGATGTGTAAGTAACTACACATAATCAAGAAGAATAATCTCAGCTTTATTCCTTTAAATGTGAGATTCCTTAATGTTATATTGAATTCCCATATATTTAAATATTACTCAAGTATATAAAGTTAACCATGCTCCAGGTTCAGCAGGGGTTCTTAACTCCTATTTACTTTCCTAACCTTCTGCTGAAACTGTGATTAGACATTTGCAGTATCAGATTTTTTCACATGGTTTTCTATACAGATCATTTATTTACCCTTTTGATTTCAGACATAACATTGGCTTATTATCAACTCCAGGTTTTCAGAAACAATGAAGCACAAGTCCTCTGCTGAAATGCCAGTTCAGCATAAAAACTGGTTCTTTATACTTTTGTAGATCCTTTTTTTTACAGTTGCACAAACTTGAATACCACAAGAGGGACCTTAAGAAACAGATTTTGTCTCAAAGGGATCGAAATATCTCGTCTTACTACGAAATTTAAAACTTACTGTATACAACTTGAATACATAAATGCTGAAAAAGATTAACTCAAAAATGTTCTGATAGGAAGATAATTATTTACCCTCAAATAGCTAATTTCCTACTTAGTATTGCAATGCTTTTTGGTAAAGAAGTCAGGACAACCACATATACTTTAAAAAAATCTTTACACAGAATGCTGGTGCTTATCAATTTCTTCTTCCACTCTCTTGATTTGTGTATTCAATACTTTAGAAAGGAAGAACATAAATCTATGGGACCTGATGAGATGCATCCCAGAGTCCTGAGGGAGTTGGCAAATGTAGTTGCCAAGACACTTCTCATGATATTTGAAAAGTCACAGCAGTCAGGTGAAGTCCCAGGTGACTGGAAAAGGGGAAAAGGGAAAAAGGGTCAAAAGGAGGACCCTGGGAACTACAGACCTATTAGCCTCACCTCTGTGCCTGGGAAGATCATGGAACAGATCCTCCTAGAAGCTCTGCCAAGGCACATGGAGAACTGGGAGGTGGTTCAGGACAGCCAGCATGGCTTCACCAAGGGCAAGTCCTGCCTGACCAACCCAGTGGCTTTCTGTGATGGGGTGACTGCATCAGTGGACAAGGGAAGGGCTACAGTTGTCATTTATCTGGACTTCTGTACAGCCTTTGACATGATCCCCCACAACCTCCTTCTCTCTAAATTGACAAGAGATGGATTTGATGAATGGACTGTTAGATGGGTAAGAAATTGGTTGGACACTCCACATTGGTTGAACAAGCCACATCCAGAGGGTCATGGTCAACAGCTTTGTAATGGTCAGTTACACAGACTCTGTCTCAGGGGTAAAACAAAATCTGTTTATTGTGAACACATTTCAACATATATAGGGTTATTACAATTAAGAGGCTGGATTAAATGGGGGATGGATCATGGTAATTAAGGGAATACATTATGCTAACTAGGGGAGAAGCAGTTATCTACAGTTAATCCATTATTCATGAACATAAGGGTAGGGGGAAGAATACATGTGGTCAGGTGAGCTTCAATGTGGGACAGGGAATACACAAAACTGCAAATCTTGTCAAATGTAAATAAGAGTCTCTAGGCATGTCCAGAGATGGGTCAGTGTCTGCAGATTGGATTAGTTCTTATCTTCTTTGGGAAGCTTCCTGCATTCTGGTATTTTTCAGTTTTATATTCCTACACAGCTCAGTGTCTTGATGGACATCAGTGATAAGTGGTGTCCCTCAGGGGTCCGTATAGGAACCAGTGTTATTGAATACCTTCATTAATGACACAGACAAGGGGTTGAGCGCACCCTCAGCAAATTTGCAGATGACACCAAGCTGAGTGGAGCAACTGACACACCCAAAGGATGGGATGCCATCCAGAGGGATGTGGACAAGCTCAAGAAGTGGGGCCTTGAGAATCTCATGAGGATTAACATGACCCAGGTGCAAGGGTGCTGCACCTGGGTCAGGGCAACCCTCAGTGTCAATGCAGGTTGGGGGATGAATAAATTGAGAGCAGTGCTGCTGGGAAGGACTTGGAGGTGCTGGTGGATGAGAGGACACATATGAGCTGTGATGTACTCCCAGGTCTGAAACCAACTATGTCATAGGCTGCATCAAAAACACCATGGAGAGCAGGTGAGGGAGGGGATTCTGCCCTTCTACTCCACTCTGGTGAGACCTCACCTGGAATGCTGCATTCCACAGGCAGAATGTCAGACTGTTGGAGGAGGCCATCAAGTCAATTAGAGGGATGGAGCACGTCTCCTGTGAGGAATGGCTGAGACAANCACCTGGGTCAGGGCAACCCTCAGTGTCAATGCAGGTTGGGGGATGAATAAATTGAGAGCAGTGCTGCTGGGAAGGACTTGGAGGTGCTGGTGGATGAGAGGACACATATGAGCTGTGATGTACTCCCAGGTCTGAAACCAACTATGTCATAGGCTGCATCAAAAACACCATGGAGAGCAGGTGAGGGAGGGGATTCTGCCCTTCTACTCCACTCTGGTGAGACCTCACCTGGAATGCTGCATTCCACAGGCAGAATGTCAGACTGTTGGAGGAGGCCATCAAGTCAGTTAGAGGGATGGAGCACGTCTCCTGTGAGGAATGGCTGAGACAATTGGGTTTGCTCAGCCTGGAGAAGAGAAGCTTTGGGGTGACCAAATTGCAGCCTTACAGTACCTGAAAGGAGCTGACAGGAAAGATGGAGATAAACTTTTTACAAGAGTGTGTAATGATGGGACAAGGGGGAATGGCTTCAAACTGAAAGAGAGTAGGTTTAGATTTTTATAAAATATTGACTTTTCTATCAAAGTATAGCTAGCTATTTTTTTTAATTAATTTGCAATTTTAGTTTGACCTAGTATAACTATAGCTTAGGAGGATAAGACCTGAGATCTCTTATATCCTTACTATTTGTTCCTAAATTTCATTAGGTTTCTAATTTCCATTCAATTGTGAATTGAATCTCTTCTATGTACTTAAGTTCTGTCTTCATCTATTCAGACATCTATTCAGCCTTATGGCTCTGGTCAGATATTTCTATAAAGCTATCTTTTAAAATATTAAGGATATGAATCATCATGTTTAAGAAAACCCAGAAGAAGAAATCATTTAATAATAAAACAACAATAAACTCAGCAGAATAACATAAAATGACTTTGTAATGCTTCAGCAGCCCCATCTCTCCACTATCAATATAACAAGATAAAGGGAAATTGGAGTTGTGAATTATTTTCTTTTTCAAATATATACTTGGAAAAACTAATGCTGGAACCTGATTATAATTTTAAAAGAAAATAAGTTAGATTGTAACACATTCCAATGTGTATTCCATTTTGCACTCAGAGCAAGAAAGACCAAGCTGATTCTTATTTATTTTTTTCTATATCAAATATTCCTCTTAGATTTTTCTCTGTATACTTACTTGACAAATCCCATAATCCACAGTTCTGCAGATAACCAGAGATCTGGAAAATATAGAATATATAGGAAAAAAAAGTATTTTTATTTTTTAGCTTACATTTAGATGAATGGACACACAGAAAATGTAAAATTTGCAGTGTCAGCTTAAATTAGAAAAACAAAGGTACACAGGAAATGCAATTTCCATAAATACCAGGATTGACATCAAGCATCATATGTTGTTTTTAGAAGAAAGTGAAAGAAAATGTTGTTCCAGTAGTTGAGGAAACTATCAGTAAGTACTGCCAATGAAAGTTATGTAATTTTCACTTCCCACTAAAAATGTATCTAGTTGGTGCAGTTACTGTTGATTATAAGAAGAAAAGTCTCAAGCCTGTAATTAGAAACAAATTACAGGAAATTTAAGTTAGGTGCTCTCAAACTTACTGGGCGTCATCAGCTTCACCCTGAGATTCTCAGAGGTTTTCAGAACCTGAGTGGACATACCCCTGTGTTATCTTGTCTTGGTGTAGTGCTTTGAGCAGCAGGTGGGACTGGAGATCTCCCAAGGTCTTTTCCATCTCAGGGTATCTGGGGTTTTGTCCAGCAGGTTTTACTGTTTACTGGTTTTACTGTGCTCTCCATTGGAGAACTGGAATGAAGCAAGGTAACCGAACAGAGACTATAGAATAGCTGAAGAGAAAGAAATGGGTAAAAGAATGGGTCTAGAGGGTAAGATGGAATAAGTCAAGGATGTTAAGTCTAGTAAAAGGTGGTCTCAGATGTTCTCTCACTTGAGATTTGCTGCTTCTAACAGTACAGCCACACCAATATTTGCAATCAATTGACACTTTATGCAGAAAGACAATAGGAAAACTCCATCTTCTTTAGGTCCAGAAAGGTATTTTATGAAAAGAAAAACAAACAAACAAAAAAA
>VWZF01006446.1:956-13825 GCA_013396755.1 Sclerurus mexicanus | reverse complement strand
AAAAAAAAAAAAAAAAACAAAACAGCAAAACCCCTTCCAACCAAACAAGCACATTGAATATGTAAGTACAATAACTGAGAACAGTTTACTGCTCTTTTCCACTCATTGGTAGATTCTCTGAATCCATCAAACTTTGTGGAACATGCCTCTCCATTTCTGGATAATTTGTGTATTAATAGCTAAGTTATTATTCCATGTGTATTCTAAAAGGAGTTAGGATAGAATAATAATATTGTTTAGAATAAAATGTACACTGTCTTGTTTATCCACAAAACTCCCTTTCTTTTGTTTCTGTGAGAGTTGTTATATTATGTCAAAGGTCTCTTTGGGTCTTGAGGAGCAAGGGTTGAAGTTCTTGTCCAGGAAATTCAAGTGATTTAAGTAGAAGTATTTGATGACCATAAATACTCCTGAATAGACAGCTCTGCAGCCAGACTATGATGAAACAAGCCAATGATGGATTTGGAGACTAGAGAGGGAAAGGAGCAACACAGGGGAACCAGTGTGTCTGCTTACACTGGAGATCATTGCTTTCATTGCTGGACGACCACACAGTTTTAAAGATATTATCATGAAGACATTTTTATATTCTTTTGAGCTAAAGACATTGAGATGGAGACATTTTTATAATATATTAAGCTAAAGAATATCCCTGTAAGTGTTCAAGGCCAGGTTGGATGTAGCTTTGAGCAACATGGTCTAGAGAAAGGTGTCCCTGCTCACAGCAGGGGAGTTGGAGTTTGATGACCTTTAAGGTCCCTTCCAACCCAAACCATTTTCTGATTCTTTGATAAAGGTCAGCAATCAGTTCTAGCTGTCCTGTGGCCAGTGAAAGCATCTCTATAGCTCTTCCAATTTCAGTGCACTGAAGGGGGCTAAAGGAGCTACTCAAATACTATTCACAAGTTGAAACTGAAATATTGTGAGCCATCACCGGAATTAATTTGCCTTCAAAAGGTAATCCTCTTGCACACAAGATATTTGAGTCTCTACATTTGCCACTGAAACCAAGTGAAAATGATAATTCTCTGAGAAATACTGTGTATTATCAGTTTGGTGTAGAATAAGGTTTTTTACTGAGCCTGTAAAATTATGCAGCTGAGAAGTAATCAGAAGTGTTTCTGATTGAAAGCTAGAATTCAAAAGTGGCAGGAACAGAGCTGCAAATGTGCTAGCATGACAAAATTCAAGTGATGTTTGACATGCTGAATTTGCCAAGTTACCTGAGAGAATGACTAAAAAAGGGGGAGCTAAACCAGAAAGATGTGGGGTGACAAGAAGAATATGTGCTCCTTCCATGAAGGAAAAAACCGTGCTGAGTAGGTTTTTTTATTTTTTTCCCTATTTTTTTTTCCCAGGTGACTAGGATATGCTTCATAAGTTATAGAAAACAGTGAAGGGTGATTTTATATTCTTCCCCTATGAGGATGATCTAGACCCTGGCAAGCTCTCCGTGGAAGACAAAGATTAAGTTGAATTTTTGCAGAACTCTTAATAGGCTAGTTTGCTGTTAGAATTAATTGCTGGCAACCTTGAATCTCTTTTGTACTGATAAGTCTTTTGTGCTAGACTATTAGCTTTACTACACATTCAAGTGGAAACTTTACGTTCTTTTCCTGTTCCTTTTCTTTTGTTAAATAATAGTCAGTGATTGCTGTTTGTGTAAATCACTGCCTCCACACTGAAAAAACAGTCTCTAAAAATGGGCAATGTTAGTTGATGTTACTGTGTAAAAGGGCTTGCTACTTAAAGAGGACAATCAGACTATATGCAAATTACATCTTTAAAAAGTGGGATTCGGTGTCTGGCTCCTAGGAAGTAAGAGAAATGGAGCTTCACTTATTTAGGGCTGATGTGGTGAAATGTGCTTGCTCTGCTGACTTAGAGCATCACATATGTAAGTCCTCATGAATAAGTGATGCTTCTCTGTGCA
Organism: Sclerurus mexicanus; assembly: GCA_013396755.1. Classification (NCBI taxonomy): domain Eukaryota; kingdom Metazoa; phylum Chordata; class Aves; order Passeriformes; family Furnariidae; genus Sclerurus; species Sclerurus mexicanus. Next base: position 11,892 of record VWZF01006446.1, on the reverse strand, counting down.
AGGCTTGTGCTCCACTTTAATCTTCAGTTACAGTTCTCATCTTGTTCTGAGTGTCTACAGAGACAGGCATTTAAATTCCAGAGACTGGAAAGCCACCCTTGCCTAGAATAACAACTGTGCTGAAAACTGCACACAGGGGTGGTGTTTGTAGGTGCATGTGTAGGTAATATGGCAAAGACTGCATACATACAGATGCATGATGCACGTACACATGTACTTCAGCCCCCATCCCTAAATTGCTGTGTATGAATTTCTGTACATGAGCAATAATCAATCTAAATAAAAGGTAAATCTAGATTATTTCTGGGAAATGTCTGTGGAGGCTTTTCTAGTTCTGCTTGAGTACAAGTAGAATGCTGAGGGCTCACATGGATTATACATACAAATTGCTTGAAAACATTCTATTTTTGTTTAGAATTACAACTTACACAGGTTATTTTTGCTTACATTTGTATACAATTGATTCTTTTTTCTGTAGATTATGGCAAAAATGATGCATAATTGTATTCAGCTATATAAAGCAGTTATTGTTTGACCATTTCTAGAGATCACTGCAGTGTAAATTTAAATATTAAGATTTTTTTTAAATAGGCTTGCCCTGCTCCTTGAGAACTCAGGGTACTGAATGCAATACTGTATATACAACTGTAATATTACAGGAATATGTATTACATTTCTTAGTGCTGAACCCACTCTAAGAAGATAATCTGAGCATCCGTCATCTGTAATCAGGTTCACATGATTGTATTTTGTAGGAATACAAATTTGTATTTTGAAGGAACAGAGAACAGACCACTGTATGTTATACCAGAGGAACTATATGCAGAACAAGAAGTAAAAATGCCACATAAATACTCAGAGATAAAAAAGGATCTGGTTAAAAATATAAAATTATTTGAGATATAGATATCATAGATACCATGGAATCATGGAATGGTTTGGGTTGGAAGAGACCTTAAAGACCCACCCCTCACTGCGAACAGAGACACCTTTCATTATACCGGCTTGCTCAGAGCTCCATCCAGCCTGGCCTTGGGCAAATGTCATTGTCATTGGTATTTCTTTGGCACTTACACAGTAAGTTTCAAACTCATACTGTGTTTATAAAGATGGAGAGGAAACTTCAGGAACTGGCCTCTGCTTTCTCATAATTTCCCTATTTTCCTGTTTAATTTACACATGTATGGATTTTTTGTTTGCATTGAGATGGATAGCATTGTATTTAAATCACTAAGAGGGAATGAAGACTATATAAAGGCCACATAAAAGAAATTACCTATAAACTAAGAAAGAAATAATTAAGTTTTTTCCAAGGTATTATCAGCCAGAGCAAAGGTATGAAATTAAAGGATGGGAAAATTGGGTAGATGTCAGTTAGTCTTCATCAGTGTGAGAAGACCCAGTGTCTAAATAATTACTTTTGACAGGTGTGTTGCAAGGATCAAAAAGTTGAGAGCTTCGAAACTGTTTGTCACCTTCACCTGTAATTTCCCCACCCCACCCCAAAAAAAACCAACTAAAGTTGGAAATTTATATGTGTTTTAAGGTTATGAGCAAAGTTACCAAAAGCCCAGATATAAAGATTTCAGAGCTGTGAACAAGAAATGAAATGTTACAAGATTTATGAGGGGTTGAAGTTCAGTGAATGTGCATTTTAAGAAATGACTTGCATTTTAATGAAGTGTATTACACTTGAAAGGCAATAGCTTGGTTATCCTCTCTGAACAATGACTTTGACTGTAGGTGGCTGTCAAAGAGAGCTCATTATAAACAAAGAAGTTATAATTCAACTCTACAGATTGATATGATGGCCTCCAATTTATGGTATGCTACTTAAGGCAATGGGGCCAGCAGTGAGGGGCATCCAAAATGACAGCTACTTGTGGAAAATAGCTTCATGGTTTCAACTTAAAATTCAAGGGGCTTTTTTTTTCAAGAAAAGGTCTCTTAATTCGGTCTGTAACCTAAACCTCAAGGCTATCCCACATCTTCACAGAGCAGCTAAAAACTTTTGAGTTTGTCATACTGTACAGGTTGAGAGAAAGTGTTTAACATGCTCTAAAGCAGCAGTAAGTAATTTCCGTTATCTTTATAAATATTGTGCATTTGCTTCTTTACATGTTTTTCTGGCTGGTAGAATTCTTGACTACTTTGTTTGCTTGCTTGTTTCAGTAGTTAATGTTGATTTGTGAACCTTAGTCTTAAAATCAAGTTAGGATTCTTTTTTTTTTTAAGGAATTTCTATTTAATATATTTTTCTCTCTGTTGATGCTGCTATAGTCCAGGAGACTTTGCTTGCTTGAACTCTAACTGATCACCAGCTATTTCTGCTTTCTGAGTAGACACCTATAGCTGCATGTGTATGAAACTATGAACATGGGTAAGAAGATATTCCCACTGACACGTCTATTTGCAAGGAGCTGTTCTCCAAGCCTTAGACTAACAACAAATGTATCACAGTGATATTCCCTGCAAAATAATAGCATAGCAAAAGAGTATATACAAGATTAAACAAAACACTACTTGAAATTCTAATACAACTTCATAGTTCTGAGTTTCTGTTTATTCATTCAGACTTATTCTTTGTATAGCAAACTCCCGTTGGGATTTTTTTTACCTTCCACATCAAGGAGTTAAAGGAAAATCACAGAACAAAACCAGGCTTAGTTCATATGTTAATGAGTCAGGATAATTGCAGCTTTCCCTAGGTAATCTCGGTGTCAATTATTCATGAAGGGCTGACAGCAGACATGACATTTCCAACTGTCAGCTTTCAGTCATTTTGTTTACAAGTATGAAATCCTTAAAGATGAAACATTAGATAGAAGCTAAAAATCATGACTTTTTTTTTTTTTCAGGAAAGACAGAAAAATAGGAAAATAAAAGAAAAAATGGAGATACAGTGAATTTTCCTCATAAAGTGCAGAAGGAGAGCCTATTCCTAACTAACTTTCACAGTATTGTTAGAATGAAGCTGTTGCTCAGGTTTTAGGATCCATTGAGCTCCAAAATCTGCACTGAGCCCAAGTAACAATATTATGTACCTTCATGGCACAGAGTGCTATGCTGTTAGAAGGGGGAAGAAGCATGGTTTGCTTCCCATCCTCTATGCTTTATTCCGAGCTAATGCTGTAGTTAATATCACCTGTAACACATCTTGAAAACACCACCAGGCTCCCTGCTTCAGGTCTGTCCTTTGCTCCACATCCCTTTATACTTTCAAAACAACCTAACAACAATGGTAGGAATATTCTTGTCTTTCTCTTCTGTGAAACTGGGCTCCCCGAACTTAAAAAGCTGCACAGAAGTGAAATGCAAACTTTACTGCAGTTTATAGGTTCTCTCACAAAAAGTTAGATTTTACCCACTAAAAATTAAATTCCTGTGTATCTTCAGGTGTGCCTTTGAAACAGTCTTATTTTCATAGAATCGTTGAATCATGGAATACCAGGTTGGAAGGAGCCCTCAAAGATCATCTGACCCAAACTTCCTTGGCAGAAGCACAGTCTAGACAAGAAGGCCCAGCATCTTGTCCAGGTGAATGGTCTGTTTGCACTATCCATGGCAGTATCCCCCCAGCCACAGGACATGCCACTGCTGCCCCTCCATGTTGCTCACCAGCTGAGAGGCTCTGTCTGACCACTGTTCTTATACCTGTGAGGAAATGACAATATTTCCAAATACTAGCGCCTTAATTGAAATCAATTGACAACAGTACAATAGGGAAAGACATTTAAGTGCCTAAAGATGCAGATAGTTACTTAGTGAGGTTTTTCAAAAGATTCTATGCACCTGACTCCCATTATGAAAAAGTGTAAGGAGTCTCAGTCCATTAATAAGCTATTTTAGTTTTCCAATCTTGATACTAATTTTGAGATGATTATTTTAAGGAAATGCTCAGGCACCCAGGCTGAACTTTTTTTTCTAAAGGAGTTCTTTTTCATTTGAATATACATATTTCTTAACATAACAGACAGATTTTATTTTTTTTTCCCCCATAAGGGGGCTGGAGAGGCATAATGGAAAAATTTGATTTTAATAATGATTAGGGTTCGTTGAGTAATTGCAGTGGTTGAGTGCATCAAAATTCAACGTACAACACCTTATTTCCAGAAATCCAGTTTCAGCTGAAGTACGGCACCCCAGACATGGACCCAATTCTCTATTTTCTTTTAGTCCATTTCCCCATGTTAACTCTAATTTTGCAATTTGCACTCATGATTCACTCACCTAATCCTTCATGGTTTACAAACTCTGGTAGCTTGTACTAATGCAGGTCCCTCTGGACTCCCACTGCTTCTACTTTTTCAAGACATATTTATCTTCCATTTCATTATTTAATTGACAGTTTTCAATTGTCAGACTGAAAAGAGATATGTGGAACTTACCAAAAGCAACTCTATTTTAACACTTTGTCAATTTGTCCATGTTCATACAATCTTCTATAGTATGATTTTCATCAGTCCTTTAAAAAAATGCTATTTTTCACTTGCCCTTTTTTTTTTCTTTTGTTTGTAATTTAAAGAAATAGGTAGATTTTACTAGGTCTTTTACTAGACAGCAACATTTAAAAAAAAAATGTTTAAAATAATTCAGATGGACTATGCAGGAATATAGAATATGCAGGAACTTAGAAAGCATCTATTCCAAAGCCTCAAAACTTCAGACACACTTTCTTTTCTTTTAGCCACCTCAGTTTTTATACGAAACCATTTGTGCTTAGCAAATGTAGATGTAATGGGTAACTTATTCTCATCGTGCAATGTGCACTCTAAAGTTCCTCTCGTGTCAGTAGAACATGCAGCAAGAAAATTAAAAGCAATCCATGGTATATATTGCTTAAATTTATATCACTCAGCACCCTCTTACTATTTTTACATGTATATGGAACTTTCATGCTGATTTGCATTTTGAAGACAGAAGGGGAAAGAGAAAGAAAAGGGTCCTCATGTGGGTTTTGTAGATTTTTAAATCATTTGCACCTCAAGCTGCTGTTGCGCTACAGTGCCAGATACACTAAAACAATGATTTTATGAAATCTTGATTAAAATGCAGAAGGAAATAGCATTCCTTCTTAGAAAACTCAAAATATCTTCATGTTGATAAAACAAACTCTTTTCCTTGACTTCTGGTATTGATTGAATGACTTCTAAACCACTTGATAGTCTAGAAGTATTTCAAATAAAAGGCAAACATGACCTTTTGCCATGATTATGTTCCCCAGATACTTATTCCTGTTTGCATGCACAGACAAACAGATACTGTACTGACTTTTAAAAATGTTCCATGGATACTGAAGAAAGAGGTAAAGTTTCCTATTCTAAATTAGATCATAATAAAGGCAACCCAAAAGACAAATGAACAACAATTGGAAAAGTTAAATCTCTCAAGTATAAAGAAAAGCTAAATAGTATGAAAAATAGTCCAAAAGAAATTTTTTATTTTATTTCATATTCTTAACAAATGATCTGTGATTAATCCTGCCATATAAACACCTACCATCACCTTCCTCAAAGTGGAAAAAAGTTACCCTTTTTTCACAATGTTCCCTATTTTTTAAATAAATGGTGCAGTGAAATCACTATTATCCAACGCCAAATTATGTAAGCTGCTCAAGAAGCACTTGTTTAAAACTTTTTACAATTTCTTTTTAACTATGGTGAAGTACTAGTACATGAAGTACTAGTAACTCCATTTTCTTATATTACTGTCCCATCATGCATCTATCTTATATTTCTGATCATTACCTATTCCTAAATTTCCACAGAATTTCATTTTAAGGATAGCATGTCACAGAAGTTTTCTAAAGCTGTTTCAGTCCTTACCTTTTATTTTATAGAATGTCATTAAGACATGTTTCTACAGGAGCCTATGCTCACCTTTGTGGATAAAACACTTCTGGTACATATACAGTACCCTTCAAATTTGTCCATGTTTCAAACAAAGGTCTTTAAATAGATATATGGGGCTTCTTAAAGTTTCTTCATTAACACATTTTCCCCATGGTCTCTGAAAAAATGATCAGATTATTGTTTATGATCAAGTAAGTTATTGTAGTGAAGTTGAACTCTTATTTGTTCTTGTTACAATGTCTGGATCAAGTTTATCTACCAGCTGCCTAAATAAAAAGCTAAAAGTAAGTACATCTAACATTAGTTTTGAAAAGCAAAAAATGTTTTCTGCAAATCAGTTTGCAAAATCCATGGAATTATGGATTTCCTGGTGGATTTCCTATTTTGAGTACCTTACTCTGATTAGAGCTTTTTCCCAGAGAATGTCAAATTATTAATTTGTTTTAACCACAGCTAAGGAATGATATGGAGAATTGGTGTGGGCTTGGCAAGGCAGGCTGCAATCTAATACATATGTATTTAAAAACCACGTATATATATATGTATACTGATACCTTAGGACTTTTATGTATTTGTAGATTTTTATGCAACTATGTAGTTTCTTACATTTAGAGTAGCTAGCAACCTCTAACCCTGTGCTAGCTGTCTTAAGGGTCAGATACCTGGAACACCATGCCTGGGAAACATGTACCAGAGCTAAGACAATTAGATACCATGTTAGTCAAAACAAGAAAGCAAAGCCCAGCAACCTTGGAGAAGCTCCAATAAGGGAAAGTGGCGTGAAGATGATGATGACAAAAAATCAAGTAAGGGATCTTAAGACCTACAACTCAATTCTAGGAGAGGCATGCCATGGGGTGGACACAAGGGAAGTTCTGGGTATGGACATTTTTAAGATTGGATGCAACCTTTAGATACGATAATTGAGTAGTGTTATAAAATTAGTATCCTGCCACGTAGGCAGCTAGCCTTTCACAGCTCTTACACCCTGTTGACATTCTCGCACACACACACCCACACCCCCACACCCACACCCACACACACACCCACACACACACACACACTCTCTCTCTCTGCGTGCCTGCCTTGCTTCTGCCACCCAGCCTGGTGTGGTGCCCTGTGCTCCCCACCACGAAAGAGGGAGGCGAAGCTCAGAACAGCTCAACATGGCTTCTGCTTGCAAAGGGGGGGTTTTCCCTCCCTTGCTCTCCTGAGGTGGGGAGAAGGTTTTTCATATCCCTTGTTCTCCGGGGCGGGACCTCAACAACCTCAAGTCCTGCTTGAAGGAAGACGAGACCGGTAATGGGAACTGGGTACCAGCATGAGCTGCTGGGGTAGCTGAGCACTGCAGGGCAGCAGCTGCAAAAGGGAGTTTCTCCCTCACTTATAGTGGGTTGGGAGGTGAGCTGACTTGGGCCCAGATGTTGCAAGAGTCAGGGTTCCCAGCCTATGGGTGAAACGGTCTTTCACCTGGGAGGGGGAGATCATTGTCCCTTGTGCTTTGGTAAAGACACAGCAGAGTGGTTCAGGGGTTGGTTGGGTACAGCTGGAATGAAAGGGATGCCTTTTGGATTAATTCACTCTGTGTGTTTTTGAAGCGGTGATGCTTGGAAAAAGAGCTCACATGGTATTCCTGAGGCCGTGAGTTCAATCCTAGCATCGGTCTTTTATATATTACTTGTCAACACGGGTTGTACTCTTTTATACTCTTTTTATACTTTATATGCTCTTTTATACTCCTTTATATTCTGTACCCCTAAAACCCTATAAGTAAACTCCTTTGTACTTTACCCAAATAATGTTGTCTTGGAAAGTTTTTTTCCTTTCCCTTATAAAAACAATGCATATGTTTATAATATATACATCGGAAAAAAAAAAGATGCCAGAATCTGGCATTCTTCAGCTCTGGATGCAAAAAGTATGACTGCCAACAACTCCACACAGGAAAGTGCTTCTCTTTGGAAGAGGAGGCTGTAAGGACAGTACCTATCCATTTTATTCATGGGTCGCGTAAAACACACCCTGAGGCTGTCAGTGTGCTTAGATTCATGAATCAATCAGATTTTTATCTGTATTTTCTATTAAAGCTTCTATTTCAGTAAAACACTTAACCACTCTGGTATCTCTTGTTCTAGTACATTCCTGCTGAGCAAACCATTTCTTCATGTTCAACGCAAAATTTTGTGACACTTTACCTTCTGTAGGAAATTTGGCTAGAGTGAAGGTATATTTGTCTGCTTAGCCTTAGGGCTTATCTCTGAAGTGATGATGAAGTAAGTGTAGAAGTTATTCTATATCAATTCCCTACGTGATCTTTTAAGTGTGCAATAACCCTTTCTGAGTCAGTATTAGTGCTGTGTACCTGTTCTGCCACATTGCCAGCTAACCCTGCAGGTCACCTCCCACGTTCTCTAGTAAGGAAATATCCCTTTGCTTTGGGTCTGCAAAGCACCTCTAGTCATGACTTTGACTCAATTCTACAAAAATAGCATTTGTGTCACAGCATGCAGCAATTTCATTTAATTATATCTTATGTTATGCTATTACAGATTAAAATATGTCAGAATCATAAAAATTTAGAAGTATACAACAAGATAGCTGTTAAAATACAAATTGGATTATAATTTTACTGGTTTACTGCAAGTATATTCTTACCTGTATTTCTTTTTGCAATTTCAGGGAGTTGTAAATTGTCAGGAAAACAAAATCCAATAAAATTATATTGTCCCAAATATATAGTTATAAATGATAATGAACTAACATTTCTTTTTCCAAAACTAACTAATCTTTCTTTATGATTTCTAAAAGAGCAGATCTCTACTAATTAAGATAAGGCTCAAAGTTGTTTAGTTAGTGTTGCATGCTTACCCTTGGATAGCGAGGAAGTGGATGCCATCACCCATTGGCTGTTTAAAGTGACTGACATGCTTTGATTTCTTGCTTGGAAGTGGAAATGTTTTCTGCTAGGACCCATTCCTAAAGTAATTTGATGTTCTCTGATTTATCTTCTTTCACTGAATTCACCCATTTATTTATCCTAGGCAAAAGATGTGGACACCTCAATCATGGGCCAGATTGCACTCATTCATATGAAGACAATACTTCTGGGAACAGAAATCTGTGTAAATGCACCTGTTTCTTGGCTTTACTGTCCTAGAGCTAGATTTCCAATAAGACTCAGATTTCTGTGACTACAATGTGCTGTTCAGAAGAACTACTGGAAAAACAAGAAAGTAAAATGTCTTCACTTCTGTTAAAATCATGACAAAACTCCCATTCATTTCAGGAATAAATCACTAACCCTCAGTGACCCCACAATAGCTGGAATTGTCTGCAAGCTGAAAGATTTTCTAATGTGCTTCTTAAAGCCCACCACATCAGGTCCTAATGTGCCACTACAAATAAAAACCACATTTTAAAGCTCATAATAATATGTTTATTCAGATTTCAGCAATAGGTCATGGAAATTTATCTGCATTCTATAAAGCCTCTGCATTATATGCATTGTTAAGTGTCAGGAAATTTAAGAATCAGTTATTATCTCTTGCGGTAGCTTTAGATAAACATGATAAGTATTTAAATTATATTTAAATACCAATAGAAATCAAAAATAACTAAAAAAAAAGAGAAATAAAAAAAATTACAAAGGAAATTTAGTTTCACATAGCAACACCTTAATAGAAAACTAGTTTGAAGCAATCATTTATATCACAAATAAAAAGTAAACTTATGAGTCGGTTTTAATTGCAGACTGTCAAAATTCCTTTCTCTTTCCACCTTTATTCCATTACATGATACCAGAGAGCTGCAACTCATCACTTCTTTTCCCTGCTTCTCACTTTGCCATTTCACTTCCTGCTCTTCCTTTATTGTTGACTTTCTTTCATGTTCTCACACTTTCCTCCTTCATTACTTTTTCCTTTTTCCTTCAATGTTGTTTTCACTCTTCATTTCAGCATGTAAATATTTAGCACTTGCAAAGCAGCCCTCCTGTGGTAAATGTCAGCCATGGTACAGTGCTGGAAGCTCTTTCAAGTTATGCTTATTCTCTTTTATGTGCAGACTTCTTTGCAGGTTACCTTCATGATCAACCAAGTCCAGTAAAATCACTAAGCTCAAGGAAAAATCCATATGTTAGTTTCCCTGTACTTCTTCTGTCAGGAACTCACATAAGGAACCATATATCATCATCATCATCATGGCTAGGCTTTGCGAATGAAGATTTGCAAGGGCTCTACCCAAGCTTGCTACAAGCACTCTGGTGGCTAAAAAGGCCAATGTCAGATAGGCAAGTCCTAGATAGGAAAGTCAGATAGGAAAGTCTCCATCGGCACGACTGGCGAGGCACAGTTTGTTCTGCATTGACTTTTTTCCGTAAGACTGATTCTGCGTATATTCTCAAAGGAAGCAGAAGCGTTATGGATGGTGTGTCTCCATTTCTCCTGATTGGAGGCCAGAGTGGACCATTGATGGTGGTCAATATGGCCATGGCTGAGGTATTGTTTCAGGGAGTCCTTGTATCTCCTCTTCGGGGCTCCTCCCTTGCGGCAGCCGGTGGCGAGGTCACCATAGAGCACAATCTTAGGGAGGCAGTGATCCCCCATCCTGGAGATATGCCCTGTCCAGTGCAGCTGCGTTTTCAGCAGCATGGCCTCAATACTGGTGATCTCTGCCTGTTCAAGGACAAACACATTAGTCATGTAATCAGACCAGTGGATGTTTAGGATTATATGGAGGCAGAGCTGATGGAAGTATTTGAGGAGTCGCAGGTGGTGGCGGTAGATGACCCATGATTCAGACCCATATAGAAGAGCAGACAGTACAATGGCTCTGTAGGCACTAATCTTTGTACTTTTCTTCAGGTGTTGATTGTGCCAGACTCTTTTACGGAGTTTTCTGAAAGCTCTGTATGCCTTTGCTAACCTGTTGTCCACCTCTTTATCAACCTTGCCATCTGAGGAAATGATGCTTCCCAGATAGCTGAACTGCTGAACTGACTTAAGCTCTGATTCGCCTATGGTGATGTGGGGATGATTGAAGACTACCTGAGGTGCAGGTTGATAGAGAACTTCTGTCTTCTTCAA
>VWZF01006445.1:21916-37325 GCA_013396755.1 Sclerurus mexicanus | reverse complement strand
CGGCCCTGCTGCCAAACTCGGGGTGGGGGCCCTCCGGCATCACCCCCCCGCCGGTCCGCAGCTGGCCATGGTCCCCCCCTTCATCCTTCTCCTCCTCCTCCTCCTCCTCCTCCTCCTCCTTGCCTTGAGCTGTGCTGCTGAGGGACTGCAGCTCCCGTGGATCAGGAGGAGATTTAGGTCAAGCGCTCGACTGAGTCGAAACAGCCATCTGTGTGCGGAGGAAACCGGCCACCCAGAGCCCCCGGCGCGGCTGGCCTGGCACCGCCACCGGGTCCCGGCACCGCCGGCACCCCCTGGACCCCGCGCCTGGGCACACAGCCTGCCTTTGTCTCCAGAAAAGGGGGGAAAAACCCACCCAAAGAATAAATAAACCGGGGGTGGAAATCCCCCTTCCTGCCGATGGGTCACCCCTGGGCTGTGCCGTGGGCACCGCCGGGAGGTTTGGCACGGAGCGGCCGCGGCAGCGCTCCAAGGTCGCCCTGACACGCGGTGGGAAGGTGTGTGCCGGCGGGAACCGGGCATGGATGCGGGTGCGAGGGCCGGAGCCGGCCACGGGCGCCTGCGGAGCAGGCAGGGCGGGAGGTGCAGGCAGGAGGGAGGCTCTGGCTGCCTGCCCGGAGCCCGGACTCCGGGGTTCCTACAGGAACAGGGTGGGGCGGGAGGAGGATGGGGAGCTGGTGTCATCCTGGCCGCGGCGGGAGGGAGCGTTTCCCTCCCCGGGATGGCGGGGGGCTCCACGTGGGCACTGCGCCTCAGTTTGCCCAGGTGATGGAGTGGAGCATCCCGGTGCTGGTGGCACAGCCGGGCACCCTTGGAGAGGTGGGCACCCTTGGATGCCCCCTCGCCCCCCACGCCGGGGCGGAGGTGACCGTGGCCCCTCCACCTGCCGGCTTCTTCTTGCTTTCTCCATTTCCTTCCGGAGCCTTTGCTCGCTCGCCGGTGTCGGTGCCGCTGCGCCTGTGCGCACGCCGGGCCCGGGGAGAGGAAACGCCGCCGGTGCCCGTGGGAGGGCTGGTGTGTGCTGGACGGGCCTTCCTGCCCTGGCTGGGTCTGGCACACCCCAAACCGTGTGGCGAGTTGTGCCTGGCCTCGGGCTGGAGCCTGGCCCAGCACGGGGATGCTCCCTGGCACCTCGCCCCATCTGCTGCCCACCCGGCGCTCCGCCTGTGCCCTGCCGGGCCCCTCGGGAGCCCCTCGATCCGCCCGTCCTGCCTGGTAAGGAGCTTTGTCCGGCTGCACAGCCAGTTTGCACAGTAATCCCGCCTTGGCCGGGGGGATTATGCGTGGGTAGAGCTGTGGGGGGCCCACAGTGCCCAGGCAGATGGGTTTTGGAGGTCCGGGTTTCCCTCGGTGCGGCGGGTTTTGGCCAGGAGGGTGTCGGGGACATCCTTGTGCTGGAGCAGGTCACACTGACTGGGAACTGCGGTGTTTGCCCCCAGCCATGGGGCAAAGCAGGCAGGAGCCTGTGTCCCTGGAGAGCCCTGTGCCAGGGCTGGGGCCGGTGCTTCCCACCGGGATGGTGTGGAGCACCCCTGCATCCTTCCCCAGCATCCCTCCCTCCCAGTGTGGCGGCATCAGGCATGTGCAGGCAGCAGAGAGGAGAGGCGGCTGCCAGGAGGTGTGGGTCCCATCCTGAGTCCCATCCTGGGTCCCATCCCAAGGTCTCATGCCGGGGTCCCATCCCACCTTCCCCACAGCACTGGGTCCCCCAGCGGGCTCGGAGGGGACTGGTGGATGCCGGGAGCTCGGCGGTTCTTTATGGTCTCAGAGGGCTCCATTAATTCTTTAAATATCCAGCCTTTCCAGGTGGGTTTTGTTGAAAATTAATTTCCGGAGCTATTTTAATTTTGCTGTATTTAATTTGCTGTTTATTTTAATTAATTAACGTCGGGAAAATCTCTTCTCCCCAGCATCCTGCAGCCGTCTGGGGTGGCTGCACCCGGGAGGTGAGAGCAAGGGGGTGTCATGGGTGTGAGGGGCACAGACAGAGAGGGTGCCCAGCCCCCAGGGTGCCCACCCAGCTCCATCCCACCTGCCTCAGGTGACAGGATTGGCATGGGGAGGCAGCGAGCTGGGACTCTTCCCAGCTCCATCCCCGCTCCAGGGCTCATCCCAGGATTGAGATTGGCTCCAGGATGGTTGTTGCATCTCCTGGTGGGAGATGACTCGGGTACTGCTTGCAACCACCTTCCTCCTCCTCCTCCCAGTGACGGCTGGGCACCTGGGGGTGTGGGTCCATGAGGGTAGTGTGCCATGCTGTGCCAAGGAGTAGAGTCCTGGTTTAATAGCCCAGCACGGAGCTGTTTGGACCCACACCCACACAGAGGGATGTGGTGCTGATCCCAACCTCCTTCTCCCATCCCTGCATCCCTCCTGGTGCTCCATGCTGGATTCTGGCCGGACCCTGGCGACGGGGTCCCTGTGGGGAAGGTGGGCAAGGAGAGGGGGCAGGGATGGAGCCGCCTTCCTCCAGATCAAGGCCTCTGGTCTCTCGCATGTCTAGACGCTGCCACACACACCTAATGTGGTTCTTGGCAGGAGCTGCCGCTGCTCTCTCGAGGTTAATTGCTGCACACAGAGCTCTGCAGATAGATAACCCGGCTCCATGCTGCCCCTGGACCCCTGCCTTGCCCAGCCCTGCCTTGGCTACGGTCCCCAAGAGATGCCCAGACCCCCCCAGGGATGCTCATCCCTCCCAGGGATGCTCATCCCCTCCGAGGGTGAAGGAGCAGACAGGGATGCAGAGGGGGTGATGCTGTGCCCAGTCAGGGGGTTTGGGGTGCAGCACTGAGCAGTGAGGAGGGGTCTCCTGGTTTTGGGGAGCAGGCAGGGATGGAGGAGAGGTGCTGGTGCTGCTTGGCAAGGGGTGATAGCGGCCACAGGGGCTCTGTGGTGGGAGGAGGAGAGGAGAAGGGCCTCACCAGCCCAGAGCTGCCGCCATCCTCCTGCCTGCTCTTGGCAAGGCGGCCGGGCCAGATAAGGGAAGCGCGGCGGGGGGAGCCGGACAAAGGCTCAGCCTTATTCAGCCTGCGTGGCCGGATCCAGGCTCCGGAACGGGAGCCGGAGAGAGACGCGGCAGGGACTGGGGTGGGAAGAGCCGTTTCATCCTCCAGCCCCAACATCTGGTGGAAAGAGGGGATGGGAGGGGGGAACGCCGGGCGGGTTGCAAGGGTGAGCCCCAGGGCTTGGCTGCATCCGGACTCCCTGGGATGGGCTGGATGAGGCCATTCCCAGTGACTGCTCGTGCAAAGGAGCCTGGAGGTCTCTGGGATCCACAGGGAGCTCAGGGACAGCCAGGCACTGGCACCTTTCTGGGAGCACTGGGAGCAAATGCTGCCATAAGTCCACACTTGGAGCTGCTGACACCTCAATCCGCATCCCTGCCCGGCTCCATCCAGAGGGACTGACCTCCCCGTGGACAAACTTGTGCCTTGCCAGGCCTGGTGATAGTTCCTGGGTGCCATTGCTGAGGCAGGGTAGTACAGACCAGGGCTGGGAAGTGGTACGTTCCAAGGTGGGAATCGCATTGGGTTTCAGGAGGGATCCCCAAAGCACAACATCCCCTCACCTCATGCGTGGCTGGTGCTGGCATTGGGGTCTAGGCTCGATCCTATATCCTGGGGCCCTATGGGGGTGATGCCCAGCCCTGGGACCATCCCCACACGGGATCCCCAGGGAATTGGGTGAAGGTTTCAGTCCAAGTTGTGTTTTGGTTTGGGGTTTCGTCATGATTTCATGGCAGGGAATTTCCGTTCGTAACCAANAAAAAAAAAAGAAAAAGCCAAAACCAAAGGAAAAAAAAACCCAACCCTACCTTGAATTTTTGCCAATAAAATGGGATGTTTCCATTCTTGTTTTGGCTTTTGGCAGCCCCAAACTGCAGCCAGTGGAAGAAAATATCCATGTGGAAATGCTGCCGGCCTCCTCCAGCAGTACAACAGCCGGGTTGGAGCTCCTGCCCCGTGGCAGTGTGGCATCAGGGGATTTTGGGTGCCGAGGGGGCAGAGGGAGCATGGCCCCTCTGGAGCGTGGCACCCTGCTCCCCTCCCCGTGCTCTTTGCAGAGGACATCGCCATGAGAACGGGCTCGTTGTTTTGTGGGGAGCATCCAGACGGAGCAGGCGAGCGGCTGCAAGGACACCGGTGGCACGCGGAGCTCGCGCTTCCCACTTGTCCTTGCAGCGGGTCGCTCTCTCCTCCCCAGCTGGCAGCAGAGCCATGTTCGGCTCTGGTGTGTTCTGTGCCCTGCCATCCTCCCTCTGGGCATTGCCTTCCCTCCCAGCATCACCACCCTCCCCCCTGCCTCGCCCCCCTGGTTTTTGGGGGACCCTCTGTGGGGCTGCGGGTGGTGGGGATGGGAGGAGCGGCCGCCGAGATGCTTAAATGAGGTTGGGTTTTTTTCCACACATCCCCCCCCTCTTCATCCATGCTAGGAAGAATTACAGTCGCCCAGGCATCTGTTCTGGCAGAGTCGAGCTAAAGAGCTTGTCCTGGGCTTGGCAAACCAGCCGGCGCAGCCGACAGCTTTTCCAAGGGCAGCCTTGGATGCGGAGCAGCAGGTTGACATTGCAGGGAGAGGAGCCTTGTGCTGCAGGCACCGGCGCTGTGCCCCCCTGCTCCTGCTGCCTGCGTGGGATTTGGTGGGGGGTCCTGCAGGGAGGATGCAAACCCCCTCCCCAAAAAGCAGCATCCTCTGGCACGCCTTTGTTTGGAGCCGGGAAGAGATGGTGCCAGGGCATCCCAGGGTCCTCATCTCTGTGTGGGGAGGATGCTGAATGGCCAAAAAAAACCCTGTTAAGTGTTCCTTCAACCAAGAGAGGCCCCTCTGTGTCCCCAGGCTGTGCAGTGTCCCCTGTCACTGCCACCCTGTCCCTGCTGGCCATGCCATGGGTGTCACCCACAAGTCCCCCAGAGCACTGTGGGTACAGCGGTGACACCAGGAGATGCCAGGAGCTCGGCTGCCCCTCGTGCCACTGGCACTGTGCACAGGCCATATCCATGCCCTGAGCCAGCCATCAGTGGTCCAGGCAGGGGGAGTGACTGGGCAGGGAGGTGTGGGAGCCCTGCCGGAGCGCCAGGCTCGGAGCTGGAGCGTGTCAGGCACAGATGGGATCGTTAGTGGTGGTAAAAATTATCCAGCCCCTCTTAAAAACCCAGGCACAGCAACCTGACCCCGCGGGCTCCGGTGGTGGCAATTCCCCCTGGAGCGGTGTTGGTGTTTGCTTCCCCTGCTGTTACCACCCATCCCTGGGATATGGGGCCACAGCCATCCGTCACATGCCACCATGTCCCGACTGCCTGACCCCCTCTGCAGTGCCAGGGTGTGGGGTCTCTCCTTCCCCCACCCCAAGGACTGGCACCCTGACCCCACACCCATCCCAGTGCCACCAGTTCTGAGTCAACCCCAACCCTCAGGCACTCCCAGCCTCTGTACCATTTCCTATTTCTTTTTTAATGCACCCAAGCCTCCTGTTTGCTTTTTTAACTGCAGCTAACCACAAGAGGGAAGTTTTGGAGCGGCACAAGCCCGTCTCCATTGGGAAGGGAGAGCCACCACCACTCCGTGCCCATCACTGCAGCACCGCGCCCGGGGGCTTCGCTGCCACGGTCCAGCGCCCGGTGGCTGATGTGCTCTCCATCCCCCTCCTCCTGCCCCTCATCCCCAGCCCCTTTTCTCTTGGAAGTGGGGAATTTGAGGCTGGTTTGGCGTCGCCGAAGGGCCCCGGGCCCCCCAGCGCCGATCGATCGTTCCGCGCGCTCCTGCTCCCTGTTTTTTCTGTTTGTTTGCAGCCGCTTGAGGGCTCTTGTGATGAATCCAGCCTGGACAGAATTCAACAACAGCTGAAACGCAGCCCGGGGTGGGGGTGGGAGTGGGAGGGCAGCGGGGCCGGCCAGCACCGGAATGCGAAATGGGGCAGCGGGCAGCACTGGGGCGGCGGGACGGGATCGTGCCAGGTCCTGCTCCAGCACCGCCCCAAAACTGTGGGTGCTGTGGGTTGGCAGCGTGGGGACCCGCTTGCTGAGTGGGGTGAGGATCTGGGGTGTCTCCCTGCCTCTCCCTGCTGCCCGTGGCCACTGCAGGGAGCTGGGCCACGCTCCAAGCTAGCCCATAATGGCACTGGTGAAGGGCTGGTCCTACTGGTTGGGCTGTGCCGGGGCTCGGGGTCGCACCTTCGAGGGGCCAGGGGGCCATGCCAGGTGCCACTCGCCCCCATCCATCCACCCGCCCTGACCTTCCTCCCATGTCTATAAAATGGTGGGTTTTAACAAAAAATGAAACATCCCCCAAACCCCATCGCAAGGAGCGGGGTGAGCACCAGCCCGTGCCCCCAGCCCACGGGGATGGTGATGGCAAAGCGGGTTCACAGCCACATGGGGGGCACAGGGGGGAGAAGTGGGGCCTCGGAGGGGACCATGCCTGGCAGAGGCGGCGCTGGTTGGCACGGTGGCTGCCGTGGCAGTGCCGGGTGCTGGGGCCGGCTGGGATTTTGCAGCTGTGGCTCCGGGAGGGAGCGGGGCCGCGGCTGCGCGGCGGCGGCGGGCGAGGGTGCGCGCAGGCGGGAGGAATAATTAGTTCCTACTATAGCACTTCTCAGTCAAAGTGCTTTTTAAAAGCCTCCATTCATTAGTCTTCACGGCTCCCCCGAGGTATCGTGTCCTGGTTCTCTTCTCCCCACCCCACCCTCTCCGACTCCCCACCTTCCCTGGAGCAACTGGGGATCCTGAGCTGGGGAAGGGGAGGGTGATGGTGCTGGTGATGCTGGGTCCTTGTAAAACCTGGGGATGGGGTGTCGGGGATGGGGACAGTCTCAGTGTCCCCTGTCCCGGTGAGGCTGGTGGGGTGTCATGGGCACATGAGCATTGTTGGGAAGTTCCCATTGAGGCTGAGCTGGGTCAGGTTTGGAGCACCAGGGAGGAGAGTGGGATAGCAGGGAAGGGCTGTGAGTCCAGTGGGTGCCACCACCAACTCTCCACCCTCACCAGGGCACCAGGGAGCAGCACAGTGGCCCCAGTTCCCAAATTACCCAGAGTGTGCCAGGTTCCCAGGGGTCACCAGGTGGAAGGACGGAGGATGCCAGAGGATGCCAGGGGCTGCTGGTGACACTCAGGCCCCAAACCTGAGCATCACTGCTGGGCACAGGAGCAGGAGGTGCCCAGGCCGGTGCCCCCAGAGGGGCTGGCAGGGCATGGAGGCGGGCAGGCGCTGGCGGTGGGCCTCTGCTGCAAACCCTAACCTTATTTTCCCAGGTCCGACGCCAGTTTCCATGGAAACAGCCGGGAGCAGAAACGGGAACCAGAATCCAGAAATGCGAAGCCTTGAGCTCCAGTTCGCCTTTCTGGATTCCTGCTCCCCGTGACCCCGGCTGGGTGCTGGCACCCACACCGCTCCCACGGTGTCGGGGTGCGGGGCTGGCCCGTCTGGGCACCCTGTGGGGTTGGGATGCTCCTGAGTCCTTGCACGCTGCAGCATCCGTGGGCACGGCGTGTGGGGATGGGCATGGGGTGCCAGCAGGGATGTGCAGCAGGCAGGGAGTACTGTGGGAAGGGGATGTTGCAGGCAGGGGTCACTGCAGGCAGGGGACACTGCAGGCAGGGAACATTGCGGGCAGCACCGTGCACAAACAACTTCAGACAACACCTGCACACATCTGTGTTGGTGGACAAGGGTGGGTGTGATGTGGGTGCACATGTACATATGTATTTTATAGGTGCCACTGGGGTGTAGGAACAGTAGGGATCAATATACAGTCTGTTTGATACTGGTTAGCACTGGGAAGAACTCAGTCCCGAGGTGTTTCCCTGCCCTGGTGTCACAATCCCCAGTGCAGTGGGGACAGGGGACCCCACACCTGGAGAGGGGCAGCACCAGCCCTCTCAACAGGGACGTGGGTGCTGCCCCAATTCCAGGTGTATGTGCGTGACCTGGGGGGGCTCTGCTCGGCCTCCTGGGGCTGGGAGACCCCTGGACTGCTCCAGGCAGTTCCAGCCAAAGTGGAGCCTCGTGGGACACACCTGTGTCCTGTAAAGCCAAGCCCTGAGCCCTGTGCCATGCCACATCCATCCAACCTGTGCCATGCCTGTCCAGCTAGTGCCATGTCCATCCAACCTGTGCCATGCCCCTCCAGCCCATGCCATGTCCATCCATCCTGTGCCTTCCCTACTAACCACTGGCCTCCTGGTGCACAGTGACACATCCCATTCCTGTGTGAGCTTGTAGGAGCCAGCGTCGGTGTCCAGAGGGTGGGTCACTGATGATGCCCAGCACCTCCTGGCCAGTGCCAGGGATCACTCAGTGCCATCCCAGTGCCAGCTGTCCCCATTGTCCCCGCAGAACCCCACTGCTCCCCACATGCCCATTTCACCACAGTGACACACCGGAGCAACTCGTGGCTCCCAAATTCCATTGCCATCCCTCTCTCCGGTCCCCCATCCCCACACCACACCTTGGGGGTGACGCCAGCGCCGTCACAACACTGTTCCCCCCTTGGCAGCACACAGAGCCGTGGGTGCGGGCACCGTAATACATCATTTACAGACGGACAGGTATTAAGATACATTATGGATAACTCACGGAGAGAGACGCTATTAATAATACAGACACATACAGAGGGAAGAAAGTGCACACTTGATTTCCATGTTGCTACCAGGAGTTGTGAGGCTGGCTCTGGCTGCCTCTTCCCACACGTGACTGCAACACAGTGGGTAGCTGACAGCCCAGAGAGCCTGGCTTGGGGCCAGGAAAAAGCAGAAAACACAATGTCTGTGCATATCCTCTCTCTTAAAATAACACTCCAACACCGTCTGAGACGAATTAAAATAAGATCAGGAGCGGTCTCGCGAAGAGAGGAGGACGAAGAGGGAAAAGCCAGGCAGGGGAATGGCCGGAGCTGGGCGGCTTCAGCCCCCGGCGGGGATGGAGAAGGGGCTGTTTTTGCAGGGTTGGAGTTGAAAATAATTAAGGGAGGGAAAAAAAGAAAAAAGCTGCAGGAGAAAGAGAAGGCGGAGAGGGAGAAGTAAATCCCGTTTTTGGGAGGGGAGCGATGGCGGCGGCGCTGGTTTGTCCGGCACATGGCTGTCCTTTGGAGGGGAGCCGGGCAGGGCGGGGGATGCGAGCGCAGGCTGCATGATGGAGAGCATCAGGAATTTCCTGCAGCTGAGGAACACACCAAATACCAGAATGCAAGAGCGAGCGGAGGAGAGCAGGGTGCCGGGAGGGAATGGGGAGGAGGAGGAGGGGGGGATGCAGAGGGCTCGAAATAACCGGCGGGGAGAGCAGCGAGGGCAGGGGGCAGCGGGTGGGGGGGACGTGGCGCTTTGGGGCTTTTCCTAGCTCTTTGCCTGGGTTTTTTTTGCTGTTTTTCTGCACCCTGTGGTGCTGCCTGTGCCTGAGCGGGGGGTTGGGGTATTTTGGGGGTTTGGAGTATTTAGGAGGGTTTATGTCTTTCCTCCCTTCTTTCCCCCCTCATTTCCCTGGTTATCCGGGATCAGTGGCAGTGGGGCGATGGGGTCCCACAGACCCCTGCCTGTGGCCTGGGGTTGGATCCGAGCTCAGGGAGCCAGGATCAGCCTGGAGGGTGTCCTGGGAGAGCGGGGGCCCTCCGGGGGGACCTGCTGTGCAGGCAGTGAGGCCGAAGGCTGCCCCAGGAGCCACGGCAGCACCTCCCACACATGCAACGAGTTTTCCAGGCGCCCTCTGACCATGTTCCCGCTTCTCCCTGGGCCAGGCTGGGTTAAACACAACAACCCAAGCCCCCCGAGGCTGGTCTTGCATCCAGGTGCAGCCCGACCTCTCCCTCCTCCTCCTCCTCCTCCTCCTCCTTGGCCACCCCCGGCTCCCCCCTGCATCCAGCTCCTGGCTGCATCCAACCCTGGCTCCCCCAGGGATGCTGGGGGGCCGGAGGGGAGGGGGATCAGAGGGGGCATCTTGCAGTGCCGGATCCAGGTAGCCAGAAGGTCGCACTGAAAATCTGGAAGTGGAGTTTGGAGCTCAACAGAGCAGTGAAATCTGTCTGGCTTTAGGGCAGAGAGGAGGAGGAGGAGGGAGGAAGATGCAGCAGAGGGATCAGGAGGGAGAGGGGCTGCGTCCCCCCCATCTCGGGGTGCTGGGTGTCCCTGGGTTGGTGCTGTGTCCCAGCTGGGGTCTGCCAAGCATCACCACAGACCAGATTGGGGATATCTGGGGGAGACAGATGGGTGATGAAGAGGAGGCAGCAGAGCCTGGGCAAGCACTGGACCCCATCCAGGCAGTGCCAAAGGCTTTGCAGCCCCCTCACCGGGTGCCTCCCGTTTCCACCGATCCAGACCATGGTGTCCCTGCCATCCCGGGGTGAGCCGTGACCCACACCTGCCAGGGCCACCTGGGACTGGGATGCTGGGAAAGGGCCGAGCTCATTAGCAGGCTCCAGCCTCCCTGCACGGGGGGTCAGGGAGCAGCAGCCGGGGGGCATGGGGACAGGCTGCAGGGGTTTTGTGTGTGCTGGTGGCCCCTGCTGTCCCTCTCAAAGGTCCCTGTGAGCTGTCCCAGCTCCTGGAGGTCTGGGGGTGCAGCATGGCTGGATGGGGATCTGACAGGCATGGTGTTGGGGGGCTCCCCAGGGGCTCCCCCCCACCCAGTGCTTTGCATCATGCTGTGGTTCTTTCTTCCCTTCCCTGCCAAATCACCCCATTTCCTTCACTGCAGACCATGAGCCTTGGTCTGGGTGCAGGGAGGTGCCTGTCCCCGGCTGCATGCCACTGCCCTGTCCTTCCCTGCCCACATGGAACAGGGTCTCTCGGCCAGCTGCATGCCAGGAATCCCTCCAGCATCCCTTTGATCTGCAGCCCGGAGGGGTGAGAGGGCGTGAGAGGCCCCACTGAGGTGCAGAGAGACTGGGCTGCAGCCTGGGTGGGGTCTGGCACCCTGGGACGCCTCCCTGGGCAATGAACCTGGGGATAAGAGGCTGCCGTGCCCAGTGTCACCCTGCCTGAGTGGGAGGTGCAGTCTGTGCTCCCCCCATAGTTGGGGTTCTTCTCATTAGGCATCAGCTAATTGCCCCCTTTGCTTGGGGGAGGTC
Organism: Sclerurus mexicanus; assembly: GCA_013396755.1. Lineage (NCBI taxonomy): Eukaryota > Metazoa > Chordata > Aves > Passeriformes > Furnariidae > Sclerurus > Sclerurus mexicanus. The sequence continues at coordinate 26,272 of VWZF01006445.1, read as the reverse complement.
TATTCCCCAGATGTGCCCCAAATCTTCCAGTTTTGCCTGCCTGGCACTGGACAGGGTCCCCCATCATTTTGGGTGGGCACTCGCAGGGGATGTGGCAGCTTTGCACGCACCCCAGGGTCCAAGGGTGGGGATCCAGAGGATCCAAACCCCCCTGACAGGGGACATGCTGGGTGCTGGTACCTCTGGGTGGGGACAGGGTGCCATTTCACGCTACCAGCAGATCTCAGGGTGCCCCACTCCCCCCACGTCCCCCTGCCCACCCTGACCCCCACCCATGCCCGCACATGCCGTTGTGCAAGGGCCGGAGGCAGGAGGTGTGGGGGGGTGGGAATACTGGCTGGAGCGAGTCTGAACCTGGCATCTGTCGAATGTCACCTTACCCAGACAGTCTGTGCTTCCCTGTCTCCATATCAACCGTTCTGCTCCAGCCACCTGCGGGGGGGTGGCAGGGAGTGCCTTTGGGAGGAGGAGAGAGCTCGCCGCCGCTCCCCTCGGTCCCTGCAGCCTCCCTTTCCTTCCCTGCTCCCCCCAGGATGCCAGACCCTGGGCTATAAATCGTGGGCGATGCTCCTCCAGCCACCTGGGATGTGCCTGGGAGATGGGGGTGACCCTGGCTCTGGCAGCTTCACAGCTCCACATGCCTGTCTGGCCCCGCCGTGCCTCAGTTTCCCGTCCCCGGCGCAGCTGCGGCACAGGAGGGGTGCTGGGGCTCCTTCCACCCCAGCCGCAGCTGAGAGGGCCTCTTCCAACAGCTCGGCATTTTTCCCTGGACTTGTCCTTCTTCCCTGCGACCAGATGTTCTCACCCTCCTCCCCCCAGCGGGGTCCGGGCCAGAGCCGGGACGGCAAACGCCTGCCGGGATCTCTCCTCCTGCCCTGCACCTGGACAGCAGCCGGGGACAGGGGACAGGAGACACTTAATGGTGCCCTGTGGCTGTGTCGTGGCTCCCAGTGCTCCCCAGTGTCAACCCGTCCCGCCCCAGTTGGGCTGTGACAGCCCCAAAGGCAGCGGGGAGCTGAACCTGGCTAGGGGCAGCACGTGGTGACAGGATGGCAACATCAGGGCTTGGTATTGGGGGGATCCTGGAGCATTTGGGGGGATGCTGGAACATTTGGGAGGATGCTGGAACATTTGGGAGGATGCTGGAACATCTGGGAGGATGCTGGAGCTTTTGGGGTTGGGGTGCTGGAGTATCTGGGGGGAGGCTGGAGTGTTTGAGTGTATGCTACAGCATTTATTGAGGCACTGGAGCATCTGTGGTCAGGTTACTGGGGTATTTGGGGGGATGCTGCAATATTTTGGGGAGATTTTGGAGCATTTGGGGTGGAAATACTGGATTATTTGGGAGATGCTGGAACATTGGGAGGGTGTTGGAGTATTTGGGTGGGGATAGTGTAGTATGGGTGGATGCTGGAGGACTTGGAGAAACGCTGGAGCATTAAGGAGGATGCTGGAACATTTGGGGAGGTGCTTTAGCATTTGGAGTGGGGGTGTTGGAGCATTTTGGGGGCCACTGGAGCATTTGGGGAGGTGTTGGAGGACTTGGGGAGATGCTGGGATGGGGCATCCATGTGCATGCTGGACCCTCACGGGTGCATGGGCATGTGTGGCATGAGCCACAGGGGATGAGGTGCATGGATGCTGTTACGGGGTTCATGGATGCTGTCATGGGGTTCATGGATGCTGTCATGGGGTTCATGGATGTTGCTTGTGGGGCTGCATGGATGCTGCTCATGGGATTCATGGATGTAGCTCATGGGGTTCATGGATGCTGCTCATGGGATTCATGGATGTAGCTCATGGGATTCATGGATGCTGCTCATGGGTTCATGGATGCCACTTGTGGGGTTCATGGGTGCTGTCATGGGCCACATGGATGCTGCTTGTGCTGGGGGAGCCTCAGGGAGGCTCAGGGCACAGAGCAGGTGGGGATGGACAGACAGCCAGCCGAGGGCAGACAGAACCACAGCTCCCTCCTCTCCCAGCCATGCGCGGCGGCTCCTGCGAGTGTGTAATTTCACCACAGTGCCTAAAGGAGGGACAGAAGTAAATTGACCTTTTCACCCGTTTTCCTACCAGGGGGATTATAGCCTGTTTCCTGTTAAATCTCTCCAAGAACTGGCTCCATCCTGCTCATGGAGCAGGGTGGGGAGGGAGGGACACCCACCCAAAGAGGGGGCTTTAATTTCCCTCCTCATCCCCCCGCACCGCACCTTTCCCACCCCATCCCATCGCCCAGCTCCTCCACCTCTCATCTCATTAAAGTCTTCGGGGTGATTTCACCAACCCCGGGCAAAACCAACGTGGAAAAAATTGCTGGGAGGAAGGAACCGAAGGCGGAGAGTGATAAATATTGAAAGGGTGGGATTTCGATGTAGGCTGCAACAGCTGTGCCGGTTACAGTGTCACACTATCTCTCCACAGGTTTACTGACCCATTTCCATTCACACGGCTGCCAGTATCTTAGCAACTGCAACAGTCCCCCAAGAACAGGCATATTGCCTGCTATTAGTGACTGCTGCAACTGTGTCAAGGTTAGCTCTCTCCCTCCAAGCCCTGCCGGGTTTGTTTTTCGCCCAAAGCCAGCACAGGCTGTTCGGTGACATGTCCCCCGGCAACCGTCTTGGGTTTTGGGTGTTCGTCCCTGCCATGGAAAATGCCAGCGGGGCTGGAGCAGCTGGTGGGATGGTGATGTGGGATTGGGTGATGGATGGGATGCAGGTTTGGGTGGTGGGATGGAGCAGGATGTGGGGTTGGGTGCGCTGGGAGATGCTCTGGGGTGTTGGTGTAGGTGCATAATGCATCCCCAAAAATAGGAGTGTTGTCATCTGGTTGGGTGTCACCATCGCCCCTGCGCAGCACTGAGCCCCAAAAAGTCACCCAGAGAGGGTTGGGGGCTGCGCTGATCCCACTTCTGGGTGTTGGGTGTTCATCCCTTCCATGAAAAATGTCAGCAGGCTGGAGTGGTTGGTGGGATGGAGATGGATGGGATGTGGGATTCTGTGGTGGAATGGTGCAGGATGCAGGATTAAGTGGTGGGATGAAGAAAGACGCAGGGTTGGGGAGTGGGTTGGAGCGGGATGCAGCACTGGGTAGTAGGATGGTTGGGGATGCAGGGTTGGATGGTGGGATGGGGCAGGATGTGGTGTTGGGTGTGCTGGGAGATGCTGTGGGGTGTTGGTGACGGTGTTAGTACATAATGTGTCCCCAAAAATAGGAGCGTTGTCACCCAGCTGGGTGTCACTGTCACCTCTGTGCAGCTCCAAGCCCAGGAAGGCACCCAGAGGGAGTTGGGGGCTGCGCTGATCCCTCTTGGGTGTCACTCTGCCAGATTTGGTTTCTGCCCAAAGCCAGCATGGTCTTTTCAGTGACATGTCCCTCAGCAACCATCCTGGGTATTGTGTGTTCATCCCTGCCATGGGAAATGCCAGTGGGGCTGGAGTGCTTGATGGGATGGTGATGGATGGGATGCAGGGTTGGCTGGTGGGATGGGCAGGGTGTGGAGCTCCGTGTCCCAGGCATAGCCTCAGGGTGTTGGTGATGGCGTGAGCTTGTAGCGCATCCCCAAAAATAGGAGTGTTGTCACCCAGCTGGATGTCACTGTCATCCTAGCCCAGGGAAGTCACCTGGAGGGGGCTGGAGGCTGCACTGATCCCACCATGGGGCTGGCCTCATCCTGCACAGTCAGGGGCTCAGCCCTTGGCTGGGCATGGGCAGGGGCCAGTGTGTGTCCCTGGGGTCCGCGGTGGCACCGGTGGGCTCGGAGGACAAGACACGTGTCTGTCTGGCACCACCGTGTGCCACGTAGGGACAGAAGTGCCACAAGGGTGACATCCACTGTCACCACCTCTTTTCCCACTGTACCCACCCCTGAGGGGAATCGAGGGAGAGAAGGGACTTGTGCTCCCTCGATGTCCCCCAAAACATGCAATATTGGGGTGACTGAACCCACAGAGAAGGGAGGGGGCGAGCAGCTGGCATGACCCCAAAACACTCCATGCAGGGAGGGAAACTGAGGCACGGGGCACCCCCCAGGGCAGGCAGAGCCCCCCATCACCCAGCCTGTGGGGGCTGAGGGGCAGCGAGGTGGGTGCTGGGGTGGGCAGGGTGCCATCCCCCCCTGGCAGTGCTGCAGACAGCAGGCTCCACACCGGCACGGCCACAGGGACGGCTGCGAGGGAAGCCACAAAAATGATTTAAGGGGCTGGCGGGATTGATTTATTAAGAACAATTAAAAGCGCTAAATACGCTTAGCTCAGCCAGACACCGAGCAGGGAGCCTGTGGGGGGAGAGACCTGTCTGCCGGATCCGGAGGGCGAGGCTGGAAGCGGGGGGGGGGGGGGCGGGGGGCCGGGG
>VWZF01006444.1:25383-38429 GCA_013396755.1 Sclerurus mexicanus | reverse complement strand
TAAACCTAACACTGCCAAGTCCACCAGACTGAAAGTATCTGTCTTCACAGCGTATCATCTTATATGATTTAAACAAAACCCCAAAGGTTTACCTTCATTTCTCCTTCTTCTACCACTAGCTGCCAATGGGCATCTCCTCCTACATCTTGCAAGGAATATGTCATATGGTTTTNCTAAATAGAATTACAATGCACTGTAAGATATTCACTGAAGAGAACTGAAAAAGCTGAACAAAGGTGGTGGGTTGGGGAGAGAGACTGACAAGCTCTAAAAAAGTGAATGCTTATCAAAAGTCATATTGGCAGAGCAGTGAAGAAAACAGTCATGAGCAAAGCATGCCTGCTCTGTTTCAATGGCATCTTTGCACAGCTGCCAGCTAGAAAAAAAGAACAGCAATACCTACATTCAAAAGACTATGATGGTACAGAGACTCTATTATTCTACACAGACTATATTATTCTGTTTCTTGGTTCCCCACCCCCTTCCAAATGTGCCAATTAAAAAAGGAAGGAGAATTATACAGTATTCATTGCTGTGTAATGCTTCAAGTATTAAAAACATTCCAATAATTTTTTTCTACCCAGAAGGCAGGTGACTACTAAAATTTGTCACAGCAAGCAAGTCCATGCAATTCATATGATTTTTTTGAATTACTAGAAATAAGTTTTTATTTTTTTTTCCCAAAAGGAAAAGTATTACAAGCAATGTTAATTCACCAACATAAATATTAGCCTGAGAAGAGCACAATCAGAGGATTAGTAGCCTGAACCTTTAAGTGCTTTTGCACAACTTACAAAAATATGAAACCTAGTGCAAAATAAAATAACATATAAAACGTATATTTGAACAAGTAGCAAAACAAGGAGAAAGCGGAATTAAATACTAGTGTTATGATACAGCACTGAAAGATGTTATTTACTTTTAAGGCAGTAATTTTGCTTGTACTATGTACTCTCAGGCAATACACTTATGACTAGGAAAAAAACAGGTAACTGAATCAAGTCTAAACCCTCAAAGTGCAACATCAAATAATAAAACCTATTGGATGGAAATTGTAGTTTGTCTTAGTTTAACTATAAACTTCTCCGGAGAGTGAAAAGTTGTCACTCCAGTTTTTGGAGGGTTTTCTCGGTGTTTTGTTTTTTAGTTACAATGAACAAAAAGCACCCCCAAGATCTGTGTTTCTGCTTTTAGACAAATCAATTTTTGCATCCATTTACCAGCAGGTTTCCTACAAAAGGTTCTTCTATTTTTCCCTTCCAGTGAAACACTGACAGTACAATACAAATGAGGTCAGAATGTGAACTACTTAAATACTGATTTTATTAGCTCTAGGTCACACTGCTTTCAGAAAGGAATCCTTGCTATGCTCTGAATGTTTACTTGCTACACCTTCGGGTCCCTGTGTCTTTTCTCCCCCACATCTTTATTTATTAAAGACAAAGCTATCTCTTATATATTGGTTTTGGTCTTTTGCTACTGTTTGCTTTACGCTGAATGCAGAGAGATGAAGGAAATAGCAAGGAAAGAAGAGAAGGATGCATCAACAGGAGTGCAATCTAAAGAGATTCTTACTTCTGCTTCACCAGGAAATGCAGTACCTACACAACTGCCTTGTGCACATTATCTGTCCAAACCGTGTTTAATCTAAGCTGTGGTCACCATCTGTCAACTTACACCTACTTCAGAGGCACAGAGTCAAGATTACCTCTGGGTTCCTAGCTGGCTGCAGGAACAGTCTGCAAAAATATCTGTAACCTGAATGCCATGCAGCCTTGGCCTGAACATTAAGTGGCAAGTTCTTCACTTTAAAGGGCCTCAGAACAGCTTAACCTAATATAAAAGCTGTTAGATCTCTAAGAGAAAGTGATGTGACCTCCTAACCAACTGGCAGAGACAAATCAATGCTTTCCTAGAGGCACACTGAAGAACTAGTTCCCACCAGAATACATGTTTATACTTCTCTATCTTAAAACCAAGGTTGCAAGTTTCCACTTGACCTTTTACCAACATCAAAATTCCCTTCATTCATATGAAGTCTAAAAAAAAAAATACATTTATGAAGAATCAAGATACTAGCTTGCCTTCCCAAAAGCCAAGTTGTCAGCCTGAGAACAGAGGCAAATTTTGCATTACTAAAGTCCAGAACAGGTGGAATGAAAAGATTTGCTGCTTTTCTAATCATGCTTACCATTGTCTTTCACCTACTTGTTCACTAGAAATGAAACTCCAGAGCAGGTGGACTGAGTTGTTGGTTCAGCAAAAGTTTGTTCTAGGGAAACTACTTGGGGGATAGGGGTTTGTGCTGGGATAGTAGCTTCCTGTAAATGAGGATCATCCTTTCTGCAGTTGGTCCATTAACTTGAAACTGCATTTCAAGGCACTCCATAGTAAACTTCCATGTAGTATAATTCATGCAGCAGCTGAAAAGAGCAACTTGACTCCAGTCCATTTGATGCTGATACATAACCACAGTTCAGATTATTGTGATAAAGACTTGGTCCACCTCAGGTTTGTTTTTAAATGATTAGTTCTGCAGTCACAGTACTGCTCTGATATTCAGGTTTGTCGTATGAATACAGAAATGTTGTTACAGGAAATAAAGAAGGGAAAATAAGGATGCCTGAATATCTTAGCAACTATGAGTTTTCCTTCCACTGAAACGCCTGGGTACCCATAACCTAACAGAGTACCCATTCCTATCTTGGCAATCAAACTTCCTTTGTATTACTTACTACTCCCTCACTTTATTATCCCCTCCTCCCAGACAAAAACAAACCTGAAAGACTTGACTACTGGAGTATCAGCAGACAAGCCTATCAGTGTTGTGCAATAGGACTTGCAAACCTTTTCCCTTCTGCTAAGTTCAAATTTCAGAAATAAACTGACTGCAAAAGGTGTTGGGATTTTAGTCCAATAGGCAAATCTTTAAGTGTTGGTCCTGCTCATGAAGCTGGTAGTAAGGTCTGCAGGTAGTAAAATTCCAGGCTCTGCTAGTGAAACAAACAAACAAAAAAATACATTTCTATTTGAAAAAAGATTGTTTGGAGTGTTTGCTAGTATTTTAAAAAAAGCTCCAAAATAAGAGATCCCAGGAGGAAGCTCAATATTCACACTAACATATGAACCACAGTAGAAGAAAAGCAATAGCATGAACGCCATACCTAAACAACGTTTTTGGAGATGAAAAAGCAAACACATTAACGCACCTATCTAATTCTGCTCTGTTATGATCTCCAGAGCAAGCACCTACAGAAATTTTGTACAATACTGGAATACGTAATTGTGGCAACACTGACATATTCAGGATGTCAGACTTATTTTCTGAAAGATAAGTGAATATATATATTATTTAAACTCTTCAGTAAAATTTGTCATACCCACAATTGTGTTTGTCAACATACTTTAGGGCTTTTCAGTAATCAAATTAGCTGTACAGGTAAAAAATGGTAATAGTGAACCATAAGATTTAGCATTTAATGCAATCACAAACAAATGTTTCAGCCAAAAATCAAACCCCTGACTTAAAAAGCAAGAAAAACTGTCTGAAGCAAATACCACTTCCAGCCTACATACAGCAGGTGTTATTATACTTAAATTATAACTAGAAATAAAAGATTTTCAAATTGTAGGTATTTTTATTAAAGCTATTGAATTAAATCAAACAGTTTCACAAGATTTGGGCCTCTGCACAAGTGGTACGCATGCAAGCTGGATGTAAAGAAAGACAACCATTTAGTACAGAAATAGAGAACTCCTTTGTCTCAATGTACTAGTTTAAAGCAAGCAGTGACTGATGTAACAAAAAATCCAGGTTCTAGAGAAGAGGATGAAATACTGCAAAGATATGCAACCCCCACTTGACACATCAATACAGTACCTGGGAGCTGAATCTGTGAACATCATCAGAGGCACTGACTAGATCAATGGAAGACATGGAGGAAGAGCGACTATAGGGCTACCAGAGACAGACAAAGAAAAAACCAAGTAATCAGAACAAAGGCACAACAGAGCATTCAGTACCAACTTGCAAGCACAAGATAATGAAGAAAAGGAAAACAAAAGCACCATAAGCAGCAAGCACAGTGGCAAATGCTGATTTCATGCACCTATTATATATTATGCTCCCAGTGTAGCCCTGACAGGAGCACAGTGTTTCCAGTAACACTAAAAACCAGTCAATTGATCCTGATGCAGCCAACAGAATTTTTTTTTCCCCATAAAATCAGTTCAATCAATTTGGGTGAATATATCTTGAAAACACTGGGGTTAGCCAGTTGGGATTTTTCCTTTATTATCTGACTGATAAGCTTAATGCAAGTCAAGAGTATTCTAAAGAGATACTCAAATCAGTATTTTTTTTGAGTCAAGACAAAAAAAGTCCTTCAATTCCAGCTACTTTTTTTGAAATGAGTGGACCAGTGGAAGTTACTAGAAACACCTAAAAAAATCTCACCTACCCATACAAAATGTTATACAGAAACATCACAGACCATCCCATTATTCTGAGATCAGGAAATATATCTTACCATTTGCACAAATCGATGAGTCCCCACAGCAGTATATGCATCTCCAGAAGGTAAGGATGTTGGCCAGTGCAATCTAACCTTTTCACTTTGAGACTGCAACAACATAGGTTTAATTATTATTAGTCAGCTGCTACTGGGCAGACTATGAAACAAAGTGAGTCATGCTCAATCTACATAGTGGCTACAACAACTAATTCTGTCCGTGACAGGCATGCAGCTGTCATTCTGCTGGAATTCTTATTAAGTGAGTGGACCTGAAGACTGAATTCATTCAAACTCCAAAGTTTATTTCTAAACTAAGGAAAACACACTAAAGATCCATGTAGTATTATTGCAGTCACGCAAAACTTTTACTCTCCTTTAAGAGACCCCAATATAGGTAAACTCTGTTGGGTACTGCTGTGTCCACTAGAAAGTCTTTTCATTCTCAGGTCATTGTTATTCACTATATTCCTGAGCATAAACACTTTTAAGACAAAGGATGCACCACTTTGTTATTCCCTTCATTTTATATGAATATAAATTATATTCATATGATATCTAATACATATTACATATTTATTTAATATTAATATTATTTAATACATATTAAATATGATATATAAATTATATTTCTATTTATATAAATGCTGTACTTTCTCACATTCTGTATATTTTCTCACATGTATCTTAATCCTTTTTGATCCATGCCGCTGAAGTGTGTTCCGGACATGAATTAGAGAAGTAACCAGAGCCTACAGAATTTTTAAATAAAACCATACCCCAACAGAACTATGTCTTTCCTATTTCACATACCACAACAGTAAAAGAAATTTCAAATAAATAATTAGGTTTTGACAGGTCTGATGTTCTTATTTCAACAGAGCATCAGTTACATATAAGGATAAGCTTCATACAGGACACTTACTTAGGAATTAGAAACTAAGGACATTCAATTAGCTTAACACTGATACTATCCTTTTCTATATAACCTGTGAAGTCACTTTCTCAAAATTAAGCAACAATATTTAATTGTAAAAATATTAAGTGAAATCCTCTGATCAGTGTCAGCATAAAACATCTAGAGTTTCAGGAGGTGCACCTCAGGGCCGAGTTTAAGTCACAGAAGTCTCTCATGAAGTGCTTATCATTAAGACATTTTTCAAGTACCTGTTCTTCCATTTTATCCTGTCTATCAAGAGCAGCTTCAACAGCATCAAAGAATTCTTCTTCGTTAATCAGACTATTAGGACCCTCCTAGAGGATAAGAAACAAAACTAGTTAGAAGTTCTGGACACATGAAAGTTCCACTTCAATTTATTATTAAAAATATATACATATACATATATATATACACATACATATACACCTATAACTGATGGAAGCAAATTTCTTTTATAGATCTCAAACATTTTCATCAATATTCTTAGATTATAAATCCTCTGAAAACCTCTACTTGCTATATGAAATTACTCCCTTTAACTACAATTTAAGAATAGTTGCATAAAGAAGGAAAAAAGAAAAGGAAATGGACTAATAGTGTCAGTATGCTTTGACGTCAGATTTAGGTTTTAACTGAAAATGTTTACAGTGTGTCACTGAAGTACACTATTAACATAATTGTGTAGTTAGACTCCTTCCAAGTATTTCAGTGCCTTAAGACATTGCATTTCAGATATTCCCTCAAAATATGAAAAGAGAAGACAAAATTCTGGGTGCTCTCTATTGAAAATTCATGGAAAGAATAGTTAAGCACTAAACAGCAGGTAGAATTGAGTCAACAGTGAAAAACTCTAGTCTGCTAATTCAAATGGTAATTTCCTAAGATCAGGTTTGCTTCTTTTACTGTTTTGTAAAACAACATGGTCCAGTAAATTAAAAAAAACCCCTAGTTTATAACAAGGATACCTGGAAGAAGCAGCTGGGTTCATAACCAAGTAGACAAAGTGCAACTTCCTGTTTTTCAGTTTTACAGTGCACACCTCAGTGACAACAGATAATCGAAGATGAAGTATCTTAAATATCTGTGCAGCACTATTTCTCAGAATATGACTTGTAACTAGAAATGTGTTTGATTCATGTACATGAAAGAGTCCAGCTCTTAAAAACTATGCAAACTGCACTATAGGTGCATTATGTTTCATTATTATTGCGGATGCCTCATCTGTGGAAGTGCTCAAGGCCAGTCTGGATGGGGTTCTGAGCAACTTGGTCTAGTGGAAAATGTGTCCCTGACCATGGGAGGGGGGTGTTGAAACTAGATGACCCTTAAGGTCCCTTCCAGCTCAAGCGATTCTATGATTTTCTTCAAAACATGGTTTAAGCATCTTAGAATCAGAGTAAAAACTTCACTGAGGAGGATGCTAATGAAATATGCTATTTACATAAGAAAGGAATCTGACAACACGGTATTTCAAGTGGCAGTGACAATCTAAAAATCAATTCAAGTTAGACTTCTGATTTTAGGACTGCCTCTGCAGTCAGGGTTTTCACATTCTTTACATAATTCTACAGATGAACCAATAAAGAGGGAAAGTACAATACCATTACATACAAGTAGCACCAAATGTACAAGAAAATCAACAGAAATATCTACAAGAAACACACTTCAGACAAAATCAGAACCTGAAAGGTAAAGCCAATGTCAGTCAGCTCCAGGACAGACCTGCTGCTGACCAAGGCTGAGCCCATCACTGACAGTGATACCTCCTCTGGGATAATGTATTTAAGAAGGTGGGTGGGAACTCCTGTGCAACTGCATCCTGAGAACAGCAGAGTGAGAGTACGTGAGAGAAACAACTCTGTAGACACCAGCGAAGTAAGAGAGGGAAGAGGTGCTCCTGATGCTGGAGCAGAGATTCCCTGCAGCCCATGGTGAGGCAGCTGTGCCCCTGCAGGCCATGAAGGGCCATGGTGGAGCAGAGGTACACCTGTAGTCTGTAGAGGTGGATATGCCCAAAGGAGGTTGTGGGAAGCCCACACTGGAGCAGGCTCCTGGCAAGGCCTGTGGCCCCATAGAAAGAGGAGCCTATGCTGGAGAAAGTTTGCTTACAAGACTTGTGACTCTATGGGGGACCCACACTGGAGAAGTGTGTTCCAAAAGGAGTGCACCGCATGGGACGGATCCACACTGGAGCAGTTCATGAAAAACTGCAGCACATGGGAAGGACTCGTGTTGGAGAAGTTCATGGATGGCTGTCTCCTGTGGAAGGGATCCCACACTGGAGAAGGGGAAGAGTGTAAGGAGCCTTCCCGGTGAGGAGGAAAGAGTAGCAGAGACAATGTGGGATGAACTGATCACAATTCCCATTCCTTTTCCCTCTGTACAGCTCAGGGGTAAGAAGCAGAAACTAGAAGCAAAGTTAAACCCAGGAATAAGGGAGGGGTGGGGAAAGGGTTTTTTTGCGATTTGACTGGTAATAAACTAAGCTGTATTTCCCCAAGTTGAATCTGTTTTGCCTGTGTCAGTGATTGCTGCAAGATCTCTCCCTGTCCTTATCTTGACCTGGAAGCCTCTCATCATATTTTCTGGCCCCTGTTCAGATGAGGAGGGGAGTGATAGAGTGGCTTGGTGGGCACCTGTTTTCCACCCGGGGTCAGCCCACCAGAAAAAGTCATACCATTTAAAAAAATTCCAGAAGCAGAGTTCATACCTCATAGTCTGGCCCTCCAAAGTGGGACTTTTTCTTCAGTTCCGTCACAGCATTTTTGTATGCTTCTTCAATTCTTCTCCTTTTCTCTATCTCCTGTAAAATTACACGACCATTTGATGCAGTCAGAATGAGTTGTCAACATGTCAGTAAGTGGAATGACCAGGGTAGTTTTTTTTCCAAGTAGCAATTGCAAAACCGATGATTTTCTGAATTTATTTGCATGCATGCATTATATGTGCCCATACACATGCATGTATAATAGAAAGCTTGGGGAACTAGCTACCTTGAGGATACTTTTTAAGTTAGGTGGAAGAAACCAGATAAGCAAGGAAAAACTGGTTTCTAGTTTAAGCCCAGCTATTCATGGTTCATTGCAGGTTGTACTTTGACAGTTTATATAAACACCCTTGACACAGAAGCTTGGGCAAGGATAAAAAGGGGTGAAAGGTAGAACTACTAAAAACCCAACTTGCTGAATGTGGTGATACACTAATGAGTTGCACCCTATAAGTTTGTATCTATAATTAGGATCAATATGAATCATTTTGTGGCCTCCATGCAGAGACTAACAACTTGACATCATTCTCACATAATAGGTTGTGACTGTACTGGAGCCACTGTAAAATAGTACTAATGCCAGAATAAAAGTAAGTCTAACATTTCCTCTGCAAATTCTGCAAAATCTTGCAGGTTACAACTGTACATGACATACTACTTCTTATCAATATAGATTTATTCACACTACTTCTTGCAGATATGGGCATAATTATCAGCAACCCAAACCGAAATTTAAAGATTCAGTGGAAAACTCTGAGGCAAATCTGAAAGGCTGAGTTTATCAGCTGGGAATGTGGTGGTGACATTCACCTTGGACCACATATTCCAGTTTCCAGTAAAGCAATAGCTTTGATATAAAACGAAGTAGGATAGTTTTCTGCCCAAAATAAAAAACAGCATTTAGATGAAGACAATATCGTCTCTAACTGTGACTGCGGGTTTTTATCTTCTGAAACTATCACAAAAAGGCAGGAACTGCTAAGAGAGATCACAAAATTTTGCATGTTTATCTTTTTTGAAATTCACTGGAGAGTCCTGAAGATGCATAAAGCATGACTTGAGTGTAAGTCACTGGCAGAAGGCATAGAAATTTTACCAAACTTGGAATAAAAAATAAAACAACCAAAAAACCCCCACCCAAAACACAAGCTCTCCTCCCACTCACCCCAAATCTCTACACTCTCTGTACTTCAATCTGCAAACTAGTGATAAGTCACATGTGTCAAAATACAGCTTTCCAAATCTGCCATCTTTTCTTGAAAATAACACTTAAATAAGGCAGAAATTGGGAAACTGACTGCACAGCAAAAAATATAACAGCTGTATTAAAACTTTGTAAAATTTAATGAGACATTTAAGTTTCAAATGTCAAAGGTGAACAAAATAAGTGACCTTAACATATTATTAAGGTAACATGGAATGTTCAGAAGATAACTTCACTTATTAGTAACAATTAGTAAGACCAAATGAAACAAGAACAAAAAACACTGCTGTAGTCAAGAAAATGTGAAAAGCATTACCACAAGAACTTTGTTGCAAATATAACAATGGAACAAATACTAAAGACAAAATCCTTTTCTTGTGTATCCATTTTAAGAAAAGTCTATTTTAAAATACATTCAACGTATTATATACTGCACTGGGAAAATAAAAAGCCAACCTCAAGACCTTAAGAGCCAAGTGTAAAAGGTGGAAAGAAGGGCTGTGACTACAATTACCTTTACAAAACACTACATGCTTTTGTATGAATTTTATTTGGGCTATCTAACTATTTCTGGTAATGCAAGAAGACTAAAGAATCTGTACTTTTATCATCTCACAATATTTATTTCCTTTTCAGAGCACTTTACACACTTTTTTATCCAAGAAAATCAAAAGTACGAAGGTCTACGCCATTCTCATCCCACATTTATTTATCAGATGGCAAAGCAATGGTTTTGCTCAGGCCCAGAGTTACAGAAGATACTCTTTATAAAGCCATGTTTAAGCACTCGATAAAATTAAAACAAACCCAGCCCTTTTATGGAATGCAGAGCTGTAGATAGTAGTAGCAGAGGTCTGAATACAGTCAACTGTCCTTAAAGGTGTAGGTGTTAAGGTGCTGCTCACAGCAGGACTGGAGCCGTGGCGTTTGTGGGAGCAGGCCAGGGTTTCACTCTTAGCCAAGGCTATTCCACCATAATTCTATGTTGTTTAATTTAACAAAAATCTTTTCTTCCAAAAGGCTAGCAAACAGAGGAATACAAAGTAATTGTTTTATACTAGAATTAAAGTACTTTACCATGGGTGTCCTCTAAACATCAGAAAATTTCATGAACAAATGTGACTTTAAAAAAGTTTCAAGTCTACCAGAGCAGAGCAATTTAGAACCTCCAAGATTTCAGGAGGTTTTGCCATTTTAAATTCCAGGAAAGCAATTCAAAGTAAGTTTGTGACTCCCTGTAAAATGTACTTAGTCATACTCTATGACATATTAGTCACATGAGACCCAATGTGAAATTTAGGTTTGAATTAGCTAACCACTTGCAGCTTAAACAAGTGCTTTAAAGTTAGCCCACAGGAAAAGATAAAACTGACAAATAACTACTATAAATAAGTTCAAATTTTATAGTAACAGATAATTCTGCATTAAAGCATACTAAACTAGGGGCAACGAAAACATCACTTCATCCATGCTCTAAGTGTGGTCAGCTCAAGTGGACTGTGTTTGCTCAGCACAGGAAGAGAAGGCTTTTGCAGCGGGGTAGCCTTTCAATACCTTTATGACTAAACTCATAAAGAAACTAAGCCAGACTCTTCACAGAAGTTTACAGAAGAAGAATGAAAAACAAGAGGCAGATACTGGAATAAGAGGTACTCCAACTGCATAGAAGGTAAAACTTTTTCACGCTAACAACACATGAGCAGCACAACAGGCTGCCAGAAGAGCTGTGCAGTCCCCAGCCTTGGAGACCTGAAAACAGGTTTGATAAAGCCCTAAGCAACTCAGTCTGACCTCAGACCGCTCTTCCTTTAAGTAGAATGTTAAAGAGAAAGCCATCATGAGGTCCCTAGTCCAACCTAAATTACCCCATGATCCTACAAACAAACTTCAAGTTTTGGACCTACTGTAATTCCTCCAACTACTTAGATGAAACAGTAACTGACTGTTGACAGAAGTCACAATACAGTTAGACAGGGCCAAGCCTTTGACATATGGACAAAGACAATACAGGAGACAGGGTCAAGGGTTCAAACATAGACGTATTTTTTCTGAATATGTTCATTCTTTGAATAGTGTACCACTAAATGGAGTAAGATTTGAAGCACCAACATACATCTCATGGGAATATGTTAAATGAGAAAGAACAGAACAGCTGCACGGTGACGGCAGGATTGTAGAAATTAAAGTCTGAAGTACAACCTGCCATGCCTCCAATGACAGATCTCAGGCAAGATAACACTGCTCCTTTAGAGGTGTTACAGTGGTTGAGTAGGCTTAGTGTGAACTATCACCGCCATTAGAATAACAGATACTCCAACACCACACACAAATAATTTAAAACAATTAGTATAAAACACGACTTAATCTCTTCAATCGGCTATAGGAAAGTGAAATAATTATATCTTGAAGAGACATTTCAAATTAGAACTGGTTCTCCTCAGTATTGTCACCATCTCTTATCACATTAAAATATTCCAGAGACTTGCACACCATTTTGTATGCATGGATAATTGGGTCTATGTTAGAAGGCTGCAAGCAATACACTTATGACTATGAAATAATGTCAGGTTCTTTACAGATACAAAACATAAAGGATTACCATCTGTGTAAGGGCTGGGAAAAGAAAGATGATGATTAATTGTGTTACTGTATCACCAGTCAGGCCCTTAACATTTTATAGGGGCAATAATGAAAGCACCTAAAATTAATAAATGTTGTACATAAAAATAAAAGCAGTTCCTGTAGTAAAAAAGTTAACAACAGCTCATTTGAAGGTTCAGTTTCAAGCTAAAGAAACTTTTTTTTTACAACAAAAGTAAAAGGAAATTGATCTTACCTTATCTAGCCTTTTTTGCCAGCTTTCTTCACGTTTTACCATGAGTTCAATACAATGAGAGAGTGTAGCAAGGATTCCAGCAGTAGTTGCCTTGAAAGTTATAGCTTCTCCTTTAAAGTCTATGCCATTAATTCCTTTGGGTGTCACATGTGGAAACACTAAAAACACACACAAATGATTCTCTGATAACTGCCTTTAAATCAAACAAGCACTGAACATGTATGTGCTGTGCTTTACGACAACAGATTGGCTAGAAAGTTAATTTAAAAATAAAAATCAAAAGTGGTAGTAATGTTCAGCTATCCACAGCAGAAAGCAAGAGATTCAAAAGGAGGAATGCATCCCTGCAGCTTCATCTTGCTATACTGTATTTCAAGCCTGCTTGTAATGCTGTATTGCTCCGCACTCTGCAAATCATGTGGGTGGAGGGAGTGGTAATAGTTTGTAACAATAGCAATTTGACAGCTCGAAATGGGGCCTAATTAACACAGAGCAACCTTAAAATATATCAGATAGAGAACTAAGAAAGGAACAATTTCAAAATGTCATCAAACCCAAAATGTAGTATTCAAGGTTTCTTTAAGCATGCAATTACAGATTTTAAAACCTCAAAGTAAAAAGGTATAAGGTAAAAGTATCAAATGAACTAAATTACACAAGTACTGTGGATTTTGCAGTTCCAACAACTACTTCATGCTGTCAACCAGGCCATCTGTTGCTAAGGCTATTTAAACAAGTCATTTAAAATGTGTGACAAAAAAAAAAAAAACACCTATTCCATGTCAACC
>VWZF01006444.1:0-25369 GCA_013396755.1 Sclerurus mexicanus | reverse complement strand
TTCCATGTCAAACTGGTATGTAGGTTGACATAATAACAAATCAAGCACTACACATGAATGTCAGAAAATATTAGAAAGCAGAAGTAACACTGAAGTCGAAGCTGACTGATCCCAGCAAGTTAAAGTAACTCCTGCTATGCCGCAGAGCAATATAATGACTTATCACCTAGCTTGTTATGATTTTTTCCCCAGTCTACCAGTTTGTCAACATACCACTGTTCCAGTTTTAAAAGTACAAGTAAATATTTGAGGAAGTTTATCTAGTATTTGTCTGTGAGAGCAAGGCAGAGCTTTCAAGTTCAGTTCTTGTAGGGAAGAGAAATGCTATTGCCATTCTCTAATGGCAGAGCACAGTGTCCATACTTTGGGAACAGTAAGTAATTGACATGGAGTCTTCAGTAGAGGTTTAACTCTCTAGAGGTTTTTTATACACCCTTTTCAGAAAGAGTCAAGCTATTTTTCAAACAAGTGATTACAGACTACGCACTACTTGAAATACCTCACTAAGCGCACACACTATGGTAGAATACAGCCTTTTTCTTTTTTTTATGTTAATCAAGAACATTTCCTAAAAGTTAAAGAGTACGGGGGCTGAACAAAGAAAAGAAAGAAAGGAAGGGAAAGAAAAAACTATTTTAGAAATGATCATGAGGAGAGCAGCTCTTCCTCCCCAACAGCTGCAGAGTGAACATAGAGGAGGCTGAGACTGGAAGTGGTATAAGCTGACAAGGTGGTGATGCAGTGGCTCCAATGAAAATAATTAAAATTACACAAGAGCTTCACCCATAACACTTCACAGCCGAAAATGACAGTTTTATACTTTCTTCTGTTGCTGTAGATTGTGTTCACATGCAGGCTTACCAGCACAGTTATAATGCTTGCAGATGTGATTTTTCTCTCTCAATTAGGAAACATGTAGACTGCCACTAACTGCAACACTATATAAACAATTTCAGAAATCTCTGTGGTAGGTTGTAAGGGAAATGAAGGAATGCAGCCTCAGGAAGAGTTTTGTCCCTTTCTAGGTCTCAGCCATAGCTCGTCAAAACTTTCATACAATTTCAGTCATCATACATTCTAAGCCATTCTTTAATGACTAGTCTCAGAGTAGCAGTGATAGTGTCTGTAGTTCCTTTCAACCATTACAATCATGGGCAAAAAAGAACATATTATAGAAGGATGCAAAACCTGTTTTCTTGAAGAGACGGTCACTCAAGAGATTCCTTATGAGGGATGTAAGTATTTTGATTCATTCTTAATCCCAGCAAACATGCGTCTTTCCAAAATACATCAGAAGATGACCTCAACCCTCACCTGAGAAACAACTGAGCTTCAGAACATTAGAAGATTTTCTATCTGGAGAGGCCAAACATCTTTTCAGTTCCTTTTTTATGCTTTTTTTCATGTCAGTTATATATTGATTTTCTCAAAATGAAATCAGGCATCTATGTTTCAAGGAGATCTATGTTTCAAGATAAAGGTTAACAGGAGAGTGTTCTTACTGTTGCAACTGCTCTTTGGTGATCAAACTGCATGCAGTCCACTGAAAAAAGCAGGATAATTTTTCTCCCACTTCAACATCTTTCAAGTGGTTCCTTCTTAATTATCCCATCTATGCTCTATTTCTGATTTGGTTTCTTTTGCATTTCATATAAAGAATTCCTCATACAATGCTTTACCCTTCAATAGCTCTTTAGCTCTTCTCTCCTAGGCCTCTCTGTCTGTTAGGATAGGGATTTTCCCTTCTTGTTCCCAAGGTTCTGTGCATAACAATTTCCTAGATGTCTCAAACATCATGTGTTTGATCAGATCTCTGTTCCAGTGAAACAGGAAAATATTCTAAAGACGGTAAGTAGAAATAAGTTCCTTTAGCTTTTCCATTCTATGCCCCCTTAACATCTTACGTCACTAAACTAAGTGAAAACAAACATTTGTGTCCATAACCCATTTAATCATACCTACTGTTACTGATCTTCTGTGGATAGGATCAGTGTGACTAGTTTTCCTCTAATAATAACCCCATTTTTTCAGCAGTATGTTGGTAAATATTCTTCCTCCATTCAAAGCAAAAAAAATCCAACATAAATCTCTGTTTTACATTAGAGTTTTCTCATTCAGCCTTTGTATCATTTCCATCTTTATAGTTCCAGTACAAAATATACTTTCCATATTCAAAGAGGTTCCTTAAGTAGGTTACACCTGCTCCTCCTATTTTTAGATAATTTGAATCCAGATATGTTCACTTTCCTGGGGGGATGCATGGGGACATTTAGGGATCAAGATTCTCCATTCCTGAATGTATGATCCCAATGGATAAATATGCATCAGCCAGACACCATTCCTTGTTTTTTTTATACAAATGATTACTGTTTCAGTTACCAGATTTTTTAAATTGGAAAGCGGCCAATAAATTTTAAAACCTTCATAGTACTCCACCGAGCTCGTTACTTAAAGATCCTAGAGAACACAGAAAAGAAAAAGCCTCTCTATCCAAAACATCATCTTCATAGTAGTAAATGAATGTCTATACTCATGTTAACCTTTTCCTCCTCCCCAGAAAACAAATTGCAAAAGACGATGTGAATATGGGTCCCTTAGGTCAGCCTTAAATCTAGCAATCTGAGCATTACATCGGTGCGCTACACATCAGAACAGCAGGCTTAAACACTCCTCCTTGTAGTAAGCTAAATAAAGAAGCTGAACTTAAGCCTCACTTCTTGGAGCACTGAGTGGAGAACAATCCCAGAATAAACAGGCAATCACTTCTCAGCTACAGTTAAGAAGATTGTTACAATCCTTCCAGGACCAGACAGAAACTTCTAGAAGAGAACCTGAAATTTGAGAAACAGAATTTTAACAGCTGCTCCGCTGTTTCAGAAAAGGGTGAAGATAAATCTTTCACTGCCAGTTAGTCTAAATACATGGGCATGGCTGTTTGAACCTGAGACATCTACTTCCCCTACTGTATCACTTATAATTCCATTCAAGGGCAGAGACTCTAATTTTTCATTTCTAATCAAGCTTTGCAGCACTCAGCTACTAAATATTTAATGAATTTAGCCCTTAGAAATCAAACTGAGGCACAGAAAAACTAGAATGGAGATAAATATTTTCATAGAAATAATTGATGGAAAGTAAATTTAATGGAACCAGGATTCATGAGAACTGGAATTAGATGTTTTGCAGAAAGCAAAGGGTTGCAGAAATTATTTTCTGTAGTGAGCTATATTGAGTTTATATACGTGTACCCATAATACATAGCAATTTCTTTTTACAAGAGAAATGTGAATATCACTTCAAATTCCTGTTAAACATGTGACAAAAAAATAAATGAAGTCACTTTGCATTTAAATGTTCTAAAATGGCCAGACGTACTAAAAATATGGATTTCCCCAATGACATTCCACATAATGAATGTGTATATATAGTGGATACATTATAAGAACTTAGATATGAAAAAATGTTCTAAAGGTAAATTAAGCTAAAATTCCTACATCATTCTACAAAAATTAAGTTTGACAAAGATAGCTTTTTCAAAATGAATCATGCAGTGAAATTAAATTCTCGCTTAACATTTTTTAAAGAAGGGTTTTTTCAGTTTTCTGAAGTTTGTTCTATTTTAACAGTACTCAAAAATGTATACTTTTATATATAAAATAGGGTTAGTGGAACTGTGGACTTGCTTACAGGTGAGTGTTGCAAGCTTGCTTATCTTTGCTGATAAGAGGCAAGAAGGATTTATTCAAAACTTCAGTTATATACTACTTAACCTCTGAAATAAGCACTACAATTAGTCCTTAGCAGAGCATGCACTTTATATCATTGAAAAAACCCTACTCATACGATTAATTCTCTAAAAGTGTACTGAAACTCCTTCCAATTCCTTTTCTCGTAAGAGTTTTGGCAATAATCTAGAAAGAGCACTTAAATACAGCAAGGAAACATGCAACACAGGGGGAACTAGAGCCAGATAAAAGAAAACAGAAGACAGAAAAGGCTTATTTTGCACATATTTTTCAGATTCTTGAAGAAAGTGTCTACAATTTAAAAAATGCTTTTGCTAAGTACTTCTTTTGGAGATTACATCAGATTTGAAACTATATTGCTTCAAAGTTTTGTGAATCAAAGTCTAACAAATACTGAATTGTCAACAATTATAGAATGCAAATACAGAAATAATTTCAGTCAGGAAACAAGAGAAAGTATAAGAAGAATATAAATAGATTTTTTTAAAAATGCATACACAACTTCTGTCAGGCCAGAAATATCAGATTTCTAAAAAAAGGAAGACTTGCATGAGAAGTTCACATTTACTGAATGGATGCAGTAAGTACAATGACTATAACCAGATCATTTAAGAATAAAAATCAGAATTCTGTTCAGCAGAACACTGAAAAATACAATTTTAAGTGCTAAAAATATGATGAGATTCAGTAACAGTGTTGACTTAATCATTACATAGCCATAGAACTTAGAAAAACCATAATGGGGCACACCTAACTGGAAAAGCATTGTGCTTCACCACATTCCTAAAGCAGATACTTGCAAGAAAAACTGCAATTGCCTGTTACAAATCTCAGTTCCCAATGGGTTTGGACACAGAATAGGAAATTCCAGCTTGACAGTCTTGCATTAATATTTGTGTGAATTAAGAATAACTCAGATTATAATTTCTTAGCATCTTTTCATGATTATGTTAACATGAATAAGAACTTCCTGTCACATACATTCAAATAACTACTTTTGTCATTTTCTGCTTAGAAAAGAACATAAATACCCATCTTGTATCAGGTTTATCATACCATTCATATGAATTTTCAGTGAAAAAGTTGACGCACTTACATTTTTCCTTACTGCTGGTACTGTTATGTAAAAAATCCCCATCAGAACGCATCACAGGGAAATCATCTTCATCATCTTCTACCACTAAATGTGAGAAAGTGTGTGTTATGGAAGTGATAAATCTTTCCCAATTCTTCAGTGTGCAAGAAAGAATTAAGATCATCTTCATGGCTAAGCAGCATTTAAGATTTTTTTCCTATAACAGTCATGACACACACCCTCCTCTTTTTTTTTGGCCACTATCAACATTGCTGTCAGAAACCATCAGGAGACTAACATTTGCTCAGTATCAAAATTTACTACTTGACTTGATGGTAAGAACAACATTATCTTGGTATTACAACTGGATAAGCAGGGAGCCACAATTGAGCAACTATCTACTCTTACACTAGAAAGTTCAAGTGGAATTGTACTTATCTATTGTTTTCTCACTATCAGAAGTTTCAGGCTGCCAGAACAAATGTCAGAATGAATATAAATGCCTCAGGAGAGTGCATGGATACAACAACAAGCTATGCTCTAGGAAGAGCAATTCAGAGATATGTAGACATCCACACCTGAGTCTACTAGGACTTCAAGTGTGCATTCAGTGCTCTAGCTACAGCCAATACATCTCAGAAGCATTCATTATGTCAGAACTTTTGCCTTTTTTAAAGAATGTATTGTTCCTATCAAAGCTAATATGCTGTTGTGTTTCAAAATAAAGATAAGAAACTGTCATGGTTTCAGCTGGGATAGAGCTCATTTTCTTCTCAGTAGCTGCTACAGTGCTGTGTTTTGGATTCAATATGAGAATAACATTGATAACACACTGATGTTTTGACTGTTGCTAAGAAGTGCTTACTCTAAGTTCAAGGACTTTTCAGTGTCTCATGCTATGCCAGTGAGGAGGTGCACAAAAAGCTGGAAGGGAGCATAGCTCAGACAGCTGATCTGAACTGGCCAAAGGGATATTCCATACCATAGAATGCTATGCTCAGTATATAAACTGGGGGGAGTTACCTAGAAGTGGGGGCTGAATGCAGCTTGGGAACGGGCTAGGCATTGATCAGCAGGTGGTGAACAACTGTATTGTGCATCACTTGTATTTCTTGGGTTTTATCTCACTGTCTCCCTCTCCTTCTTATTACAATTATTATTATTATCTTTTACTTTGTTTCAAATAAACTGTTCTTATCTCAACCCACGAGTTCTACTTTCTTTTTTTTCCTGATTCTTCTCCCCATACCATTGGGGGGAGGGAAGGGAAAGCGAGCAAGCAGATGCATGGTACTTGGTTGCCAGCTGGGGTTAAACCATGACAGAGACACAGTGGTAAATTAACTTGAATTCATCTTATGAGGTAAACAATTATTGTTCTATAACATCAGATGCTTAAAAGAACATTTATACAGTTGACAGCTATTTAAGTTAAGCAGATTTTTATGGGAATCCAACTTCTGAAGTAATACTAGTTAACACTGGTTTTGCAGAAATATCTATGATTGATCCCACTTGTAAAGAGCAAATTTAATATGCATATTTCATTTATATGGTATCAAATGCCATAGTAATTATTTCAAGGGCTATTACTGTGTAAAAAGCTAAATTCTATGGAGATAAGAATTTTCAATTACGGTTTTACCTTTATCCCTCTGGAGTTCATCTTTGTATACTGCATCTGCACAGGCATCAAAGTATTTCTGTAAAGTATCAACTTGTCTACACAAGATGTCTCTAAAGGTTTCCATTTCTGCAAGCTTCTCACGTAAGCTATAGCCCTTCTGAAAATACAAGCGAAAAAGGCTCAAATGCTTCTATAGACTCANTCACTTGTATTTCTTGGGTTTTATCTCACTGTCTCCCTCTCCTTCTTATTACAATTATTATTATTATCTTTTACTTTGTTTCAAATAAACTGTTCTTATCTCAACCCACGAGTTCTACTTTCTTTTTTTTCCTGATTCTTCTCCCCATACCATTGGGGGGAGGGAAGGGAAAGCGAGCAAGCAGATGCATGGTACTTGGTTGCCAGCTGGGGTTAAACCATGACAGAGACACAGTGGTAAATTAACTTGAATTCATCTTATGAGGTAAACAATTATTGTTCTATAACATCAGATGCTTAAAAGAACATTTATACAGTTGACAGCTATTTAAGTTAAGCAGATTTTTATGGGAATCCAACTTCTGAAGTAATACTAGTTAACACTGGTTTTGCAGAAATATCTATGATTGATCCCACTTGTAAAGAGCAAATTTAATATGCATATTTCATTTATATGGTATCAAATGCCATAGTAATTATTTCAAGGGCTATTACTGTGTAAAAAGCTAAATTCTATGGAGATAAGAATTTTCAATTACGGTTTTACCTTTATCCCTCTGGAGTTCATCTTTGTATACTGCATCTGCACAGGCATCAAAGTATTTCTGTAAAGTATCAACTTGTCTACACAAGATGTCTCTAAAGGTTTCCATTTCTGCAAGCTTCTCACGTAAGCTATAGCCCTTCTGAAAATACAAGCGAAAAAGGCTCAAATGCTTCTATAGACTCAGCAATAGTTCAATGAAAAAAAAAAAGTATTTCTGTAATTATGAAGAACAAATTCTTTAAGTACACCAAAGAAATTTCAGATATCAGCAGCTATGAAATACTGTTAATGTTAGAACAACATAAGAAACTGTATAAAAGTGTTTCTTACTCATTTTGTCCACTGGTCTCATTTTTTCCTCTTGACTGCATCTGCTACTTTAGAGCATTCAATAAAAGCTTATTAAAAATACAATCTTACATACTACCAGGTTTACACCTATTTGCTTGAAAACAGTTCTAGTTTAAGATCTTTGTTCTAATCTTTACTCCCCCCTTTCTTGTGCTGCTCCATTTCTGCTCTCCCAGAAGTACAGTCCATCCAATTTCAAATGTTAAATATTTATATGCATGAAACAAAGAAAGCTGTTATTTGTCAATCAGTATTAAGCAAATTTGTTAAGTCACAGAATCAGCATTTCCTTTCATTTAGAAGTTCTGAAATTCTCAGAAGTATGCTAAGAAAGGCTAATAAATCCTCCCACAGGTTTGATTTCCTTGCCATTTGAAAATGACACCATAGTTTAAGAGGCATAACTGCATAGAGGCATGAAAAAGTTTCCTGTATGATCTGTTCATCATCACATGCTGAATTACTAACACTTATAATAAACCAAAGATTTGTTGTTTTTTTTTTCCTATAGTTGTGTGAATAAGTCTTCAGATAGCTTATTTACTTTCCAGTTGTGTATGTTATTTATACACCAATACTAAGAAAATGTTATTCACTAACCTTGAATGAAGAGGTGGATGTTGCAGAGTATCCACTTGCTCCAGAAACAAGAGAAACCATGGAGCCATGGCGTCGCAAACTTGACTCTGATGCATAGCCAGATTCAGTCTAAAAACCAAACCACACACAAAAGTAGAGTGCTGAGGCTTTTAATAAAAAAAGAAATAATGAAAATAAGTTTAATATCATCTCCTCTAAACTAACCCATTTGTTTCTTTTCAGGAAGCAGCAAGGGCTTAATAACTTGGATTGTGTTTGCAAGTTTAAGATGTTGATGTAGCTGTAAAATTACTATGAATCTTTTTTTTTTTGTTATGTTGATCTGGAAAAAAAATAGTTATCTGCAACTCCAAAAGAGTAACAAATTAAATAATGAAAAAAATGAAAAAATCTATTGATTAAAATAGAATGAAAAATATCTAAAAATATTAAGTTTAACAAATGTCTTCACAAGTGAAACAGAAGCAGATATTGAGGAACTGTAAGAAAAATATTTTCCTAAAGGTTAACATAAAATGTCCCACACATGGCAAAGAAGAAGAAAAACCCTGAAAGAGAATGTAAGATGGTGTTGGAAAATCTCATTCCCTGACTATTGTACCAGTCTTTATAGTATTAATTTGTATGAACTTTCTTCATCCCAGGAGGATCCTGGGAACTACTGACCTGTTGGCCTCACCTCTGTGCCTGGGAAGATCATGGAACAGATCTTCCTGGAAGCTCTGCTAAGGCACATGGAGGACAGGGAGGTGATTCAAGACAACCAGCATGGCTTCTCCAAGGGCAAGTCCTACCTGACCAACCTAGTGGCCTTCTATGATGGAGTGACTACATCAGTGGACAAGGGAAGAGCTACAGATGTCATTTATCTGGACTTCTGTAAAGGCCTTTGACATGGTCCCCCCCAGCATCCTCTCAAAATTGGAGAAACAAGGATTTGATAGGTGGACTGTTTGGTGAATAAGGAATTGGTTGGATAGTCACATACAGAGGGTAGTGGTCAACAGCTCAGAGTCCTGATGGACATCAGTGACAAGTGGTGTCCCTCAGGGGTCCGTATTGGGACCAGTGCTATTCAGTGTCTTCATCAATGGCATAGACAAAGGGATTGAGCGCACCCTCAGCAAGTTTGCAGACAACACCCACCTGAGTGGTGTGGTTGACACTCCTGAAGGATGGGATGTCATCCAGAGGGACCTGAATGAGCTCGAGAAGTGGGCCCATGGGAACCTCATGAGATTTAACAAGTCCAAGTGCAAGGTGCTGCACTTGAGCTGCTCAGCTGCACTGGGCAACCCCTGGTGTCAGTACAGGCTGGGGGATGAAAGGGTTGAGAGCAGCCCTACTGAGAAGGACTTGGGGGATACCGGTGGATGAAAGGCTGGATATGAGCCAGCAATATGTGCTTGCAGCCCAGAAAGCCAGTTGTATCCTGGGCTGCATGAAAAACAGCATGGCCAGCAGGTCAAGGGAGGTGATTCTGCCTCTCTACTCCACTCGTGTGAGAACCCACCTGGAGTGCTGCATTCAGCTCTGGGGCCCTCAGCACAGGAAAGACATTGCCCTGTTGGAGTAAGTCCAGAGGAGGGCCATGAAGATGATTAGAGGGATGGAACACCTCTCCTATTAGGAAAGGCTGGGAGAGTTGAGGTTATTTAGCCCAGAGAAGAGAAGGCTCCAGGGTGAGTTTACTGTGGCCTTTCAGTACCTGGAGAGGATCTACAAGAAGGTGGGAGAGGGACTTTTTACAAGGGTATGTAGTGATAGAACAAGGGGGAATGGCTTTAAATTGACAGATGACAGGTTTAGACTAGACAATAGGAAGAAATTCTTTACTGTGAGGGTGGTGAGGCACTGGAACAGGTTGCCCAGAGAAGTTGTGGATTTCCCATCCTTGGAAGTGTTCAAGGCCAGGTTGGATGGGACTCTGAGCAACCTGGTCTAGTGAAAGGTGTCCCTGCCCATGGCAGGAGGGTTGGAACTAAATGATCTTTAAGGTCCCTTGCAACTCAAACCATTCTATGATTCTTAAGATATATAGTTAACATTGTATACTGTATAGTCATGGTTAAGTAAGCATGACTAAAGGACCCCAGCTAATTGCAAGAAGGACAGAGCCCACACTGAAGAATGAAGGGTATGCCCAGACTATCGAGATAAAGCCATCATCCTAGCCACTCTAACACCTCTGTGAAACCCTCCCATTATCTGGCATAATAGGCAAGTAACTGTAGTAAGACCCACTCCAGGCACATCTCAATCAAGAAAAAAATCAGATGGATGATGATGCCATAGAATTATAGTTGCTTTGCAAAACAGTAATATGTGTGTGTTAAGTAGTGATTGGTCAAATCATGTTGTATCTGAACATTTGAAAGGTATAAGAGCCATGTGTAAAATCACATTTGATGTACTCCAATTTGAATGGGACACCTCGTGAACATGAATAAAGAATTACTTATAATTTTATACTATACATCCTCACCTCTCCTCTCTGTCAACATGGGCCAGTTGTAAAATTTCTGTGACAAAGAAACAGATGGTTCAGAGTAATATCTGAAATACTGTTAATAGATGAATTTGATCAAGTAGACAGAGAATACTGTAAAGGATCTTTGACAGAATAAGAAATACTGTAGTGGCAGACAAATTCAGATGGGGCAGGGAAAAGGGGAGACAGAATATATGATATGGAACAAGCAAGAAGCAACAATGAAATTCTAGCTGTTGGACTTCTGTGGAAAATTTGGAAATGGCATTGGCTTTGAGAAGGTGAGAAAGTGCTGATAAATTAAGATGCAAATGAACTTAAAGACTATTAAAAGAAAGGAGAAAGGACACAAAGGTGAAATTAGTTAAAACGGGAATTTAGACAATACTGCAAGCATGCAGGACAAAGCATGTATGTTTGGGTTACAAAGGAGCAGTAGCAGAGAAACCATTTTGGAAAAATTAAAGTATGTCTTAAAAGAAAAATGTGAGTTCCAGATTTGTTAACATAATTCCTGAATGAATGTGACTGAATGAAATTACTCAGCAAAAACAAGTAAAAAGGAGCAGCCAAGAGTCAGTTTCTATCTGGCCCGCTTAAAGATTGAGGTATAAGACAACAAAGCATTGAGAAAACAGGAGAAACAGGATGAGTATCAAAAGTAGAAGCAAAGTAGAAAAATGAAAATGGTCAAAAAATGCAAGTATAGTTAGAAAAAGATACTCCAAATCTTGGTGGAAAATGGCTAAGTAACCATCAACTTCAAAGAAAAAAAAAAGAGAAAAGAGTGAGAGAGCAGAAAGGAGTGAAAAACATAAAAAGGAAAAATGGCACTCATAGGTTCAAAAGATTTAATAAGGCACATCTTATGTTAATAGCTTAATTTAGCAAAAAAAAATATTGTAACTTTCCTAAAATAGCATAAATACAAGTTTTTTTTAATGACAGCCTAGAGTGAAATAAGGCAAAATGCATTTAGAAATTTTTGTTATAAATCATGCATTTAAAGCTATTCTACACAGAGCAAGAGTCCTAGAAAAATAGCTACATAAGTGTAGTGACAGAAGTGCTAAAAGCTCAATTTTTTAACAGTTAGTGCTACTATTTGTTTTAAAGCATAGCTTTAAAATATCTATTGGGATAGGCTTTTTATTAAAACATGCCCATTGGATACACAGGGCTTTTCTAGAATATTAGTTAAAGTGTTAAGCAGTATACCTAACTTTGGTAACATATTTAGTATATCGGACCACATTTTGAGTTGCATTGCACATGTGTTACAGTGAAGAGATTATACCTTATTTCCCTGTATTTTAAGTATAACAAAACAAATAATGAAGCTTTGATTAGGTTTTTTGCAAATACTCCAGTAAGGGCTTTTGGCTCTTTATATGGACTATAAGACTTTCAAAGGCATGAAAAGTGAAAACAGAGCAGGTAAGGGAATAAAAGGATTTTTAAAAGAAAAATTAAGAGATTTAGGCATACAATACTATAATTTAATTTCAGAAGTGTTTAACGAGCATAAACCTCAAGACAGTATTTTATAAGAGTCTCAAAACCTCAACGCATCATAAAACACTTCTGTTTAGATTTCCTCTAAATACAAATCTAAACCAGACTTCACTGTTTTCCTGGTAACTTCAGTGTTTACTTAATCATACACAAATATTAAGATGACTTGGAATGTGCTTTTACTACAGTCAGTTTGACTGTAGGGGCTCATTCTGTTTTCTGTTTGTTGTACACACTAAAAAGAAGGCAAAATTTAATTTCAACTGATGCCTTAAAATCTGGATTATATAGATTTTAGTATAACTCTTTTAGCACTTTTAGTAGCACTTTAGCTAAGTACCTTTGTATTAGATTCCTGAAATATTGTTCCTCATCAAGGATTTCAATGGATAAAGATTTTAGCAAGAACATCTAGTTTGTGTAGAATATACCAAGAAAAATATAACAGGCACATTCTTTGATATGTCCTAGTCAAAACTACCCAAAAGGGACCAAGAAACCTTGAAATTGTTCCAAGGAGGGCAGAAGATGCTGAGAAAGACGAAGACATGGGGTCTTTGGATGAAGTGAATTTTTTCTTGTTAGTAGGTTAATATATTACAGAATAATATGTTAGTATAGAATTTGAATTTGTCATATTTTTCTTCTTCTGTGGACTAATGTTAAAGCATTTGTTTTCAGCTGCAAGCAGTTAAAAATTCAAATCTAAATTTCACTTTCACTCATATAGAATCACAGCATCATTTAGGTTGGAAAAGACCCCTAAGATCATTGAGTCTAACCTTTGACCGATCACCACCTTGTTAACTAAAGACCATAGCACTAAGTGCCATATCCAGTCATTTATTGAACACCTTCAGAGGTGGTGACTCCACCACCTCCCTGGGCAGCATGTTCCAATGCTTAACAACCCTTTCCATTAAGAAATTCTTCCTAGCGTCCAACCTGAAACTCCCCTGGCGCAGTTTGAGGCTACATCCTCTTGTCCTATTGCTAGTTGCTTGGGAGAAGAGGTCAACCCCCACCTTGCTGCAACCTCCTTTCAGGTAGTTGTAGAGAGCAATAAGGTCTCCCCTGAGCTTCCTCTCCAGGCTAAACAAACCCAGCTCCCTCAGCCACTCCTCATATGACTTATTCTCTAGACCCCTCACCAGCTTTGCTGCCCTTCTGTGGACTCGCTCTAACACCTCAGTGTCCTTCTTGTAGTGAGGAGCCCAGAACTGGACACAGTACTTGAGGTGCGGCCTCACCAGTGCCGAGTACAGAGGGACAATCACTTCTCTGGTCCTGCCGGCTGCACTATTCCTGATATGGGCCAGGATGCCATTAGCCTTCTTGGCCACCTGGGCAGACTGCTGGCTCATGTTCAGCTAACTCTCAACCAACACCCCAAGGTCCTTTTCTGCTGGGCAGCTTTCCAGCCACTCTGCCCCCAGTCTGTAGCGCTGCATGGGGTTATTGTGACCCAAGCGCAGGACCCAGCACCGGGCCTTGTTGAATCTCATACAATTGGCCTCAGCCCATTGATCCAGCCTGTTCAGATCCCTCTGTAGAGCCTTCCTACCCTCCAGCTAATTAACACTCCCACCCAACTTGGTGTTGTCTGCGAACTTAATGAGGGTGCACTCAATCCCCTCATCCAGATCATCAGTAAAGATATTAAACAGGACTAGTCCCAATACTAAGCCTTGAGGAGCTCCATCAGTGACCGGCCACCAACTGGATGCAGCACCATTGGCCACCATGCTCTTGGCCCAGCCAGTTCTTAACCCAGCAAAGAGTGTGCCTGTCCAAGCCGTGGGCTGCCAGCTTTTCCAGGAGAATGCTGTGCACACAGTATCAAAGGTTTTACTGAAGACCAGGTAGACAACATCCACAGCCTTTCCCTCATCCATTAGTCAGGTCACCTGGTCATAAAAGGAAATCAGGTTGGTCAGGCAGGACCTGCCTTTCCTAAACCCATGCTGGCTGGGTTTGATCCCTTGGTTGTCCTATATGTGCTGTGTGATTGCACCCAAAATGATCTGTTCCATAACCTTGCCAGGCACCGAGGTCAGGCTGACAGGTCTGTAGTTCCCTCTATCCTCCTTCCAACCCTCCTTGTGGATGCGTGTCACATTGGTCAACATCCAGTCATCTGGGACATCCCCAGTAAGCCAGGACTGCTGATAAATGATGGAGAGTAGCTTAGTAAGCACCCTCAGGTGACTCTCATCCAGCCCCATAGACTTGTGAGTGTCTAAGTGTCACAGCAGGTCCCTAACTACTTCCTCCTGGGTTACAGGGGGTCTTTTCTGCTCCTTGTCCCTGTCTCCCAGCTCAGGGGACTGGTTGCCCTGAGGATAACCGGTCTTACTGTTAAAGACTGAGGCAAAGAAGGCATTAAGTACCTCAGCCTTTTCCTCATCCTTGGTGACTATGTTCCCTCCTGTGTCCAATAAAGAATGGAGATTTTCCTTGGCCCTCCTGTTGTTGATGTATTTATAAAAACACTTTTTATCTTTCACAGCAGTGGCCAGACTGAGTTCTAGCTGAGCTTTCACCTTTCTATTTTTCTCTCTGCATGACCTAACAACATCCTTGCACTCTTCCTGAGTTGCCTGCCCCTTCTTCCAAAGGTCATAAACCCTCTTTTTTTCCCCTGAGTTCCTGGAAAAGATCCCCGTTCAGCCAGGCCGGTCTTCTTCCCCAACAGTTCATCTTTCAGCACATAGGGAAGGCCTGCTCCTGCACCTTTAAGATTTCCTTTTTAAAGTATGTCCAGCCTTCCTGGACCCCTTTGTTATTAAGGACTGTTTACCAGGGGACTCTGAACCAGTGTCCTGAACAGGCCAAAGTCCATCCTCTGGAAGTCCAAGGCCTAGGTTTTGTTGACCCTCCCCTCCTTACTTCACCAAGAATCTAAAACTATAATTTCGTGGTCACTATGCCCAAGATGGCCTCTCACCACCACATCTCCCACCAGCCCTCCTCTGTTTGTAAACAGCAGGTCTAGTGGGGCACCATCCCTGGTAGGCTCATTTACCAGCTGTGTCAGTGTAGCAGGATGCTCTGCCTTGATAGGGCTTATCTGCCTAGGCTTGGAATTGGGTCAGAGAATTCAAACAATGCAAGCTATCAGTGGTGAGTTATTGCTGGCTGTCGCCAGGGTGCTGCTTTTAGTGTTGAATTATGCTAAAACCATTCTGGTTCACCAAACTTCAAACACACATCCTGCTTTTTGAAGCAGGATTTGACAGATAAAGTGCTCACTGACCTGGAGATATGTGACTAGCAGTCAAAGGAATTCAAACAATGCAAGCTATCAGTGGTGAGTTATTGCTGGCTGTCGCCAGGGTGCTGCTTTTAGTGTTGAATTATGCTAAAACCATTCTGGTTCACCAAACTTCAAACACACATCCTGCTTTTTGAAGCAGGATTTGACAGATAAAGTGCTCACTGACCTGGAGATATGTGACTAGCAGTCAAAGACTTTATAACTATAAAAGCCCAGTCCAACTTTCATATGGCAGGTTCTTCCACATACTTTTCTTGAAGTGTATGGAGCTTCTCCCGTGAAGCAGGGATGCCTCTTCATGGTTACTCCCCAGGGGTTAAGTGAAAGAGAGAGATCTGCCCATGATTGTTGTGTGGTGAGTTACATCAATCTCTAATTAATGATTGGGTTTTTTGCTTGCTTTGATACAATTGCCTTAATATAATTGCTTTGACATAGTGCACTATACTATCCTATCTTATACTATACTAGTAGTTTTTAGCTTTTATACTTTGTAATAAATAATTCTGATTAAGAACTTTCATCTGTTCATTTGTCTTTTCATTTGTCATAATAAATAATTAAATTTATATAAGAATATCTGATTTGCCATCATTAAAACCTGCAGGACAAAAGTGATTTAATCACACATCCGTATTTCCTTAAATTTAAGCTGTTGACAAAATCTGAGGCTAAGATTGGATCCAGCCACACCCAGGCTCCTCTCTGAGGAGTTTAGAAAGCAAGGGAGTCCTTTCTGCACCTCATAGCTCAACAAGAGGGCTTCTCTAATAAACTTTGTCTAGCCCTTCAACTCCTCCCTGCGACAGTCAGAAAGTTCTCTTCCGCACACTCCAGGAATCTCCTAGACTGTCTCCTCTCTGCTGTGTTGAGTTTCCAGCAGACATCCAGCAAGTTAGTCTCCCACAAGAACAAGGGCTAGCAATCGTGAAACATCAGAGAGCTGCTTATAGAATACTTCATCTGCCTCTTCATCTTGGTTGGGTGGTCTATAGCAAACTCCCACCAGGATGCCAGCCTTGTTGGCCTTCCCCCTGATTCTTACCCATAGGCACTCAATCTTATTGTCACTATACTTGAGCTCTATATAGCCAAAACACTCCCTTATGTACAGAGCTACCTCACTGCCTTGCCTTCCTCACCTTTCCCTCCTGAAGAGCATGTAGCCATCCATTGCAGCACTCCAGTCATGCGAGTCATCCCACCACATTTCTGTGATAGCAAGTACATCATAGCTTTCCTGCTTCACAGTGGCCTCCAGCTCCTTCTGTTTGTACCCATACTGTGTGCATTGGTGTAGATGCACTTCAGCTGGGCTATTGATTTTACCCCTGACACAAGCATGCCGCCTCTAGGCTCATCTCTAGTGGGTCTGGTCTTGATCGAAAAAGACAAAATTCCACCAATGGCACCAGTCTTTAAGCCACGTGTTGATTATGTGGGTACTCCTGTTCCTTTCGGCATTCTTCCCTGCTACCGAAGGAATTGAGGAAAATACCACCTCTGCTCCTGTCCCTTCAACCAGTTGCCCCAGTGCCTTGAAATCCTTTTTGATTGCCCTAGGACTCATCAATCTCGTCACTGTCGACCTGGACAACCAGCAGTGGGTAATAATCAGAGGGCTGAATCAGTCCAGGGAGTCTCCTGGTAATATCTCTTACCTGGGCCCCAGGGAAGCAGCAGACTTCCCTGTGGGATGAGTCTAGTTGGCATACAGGGCCCTCAGATCCCCTCAGAAGGGAGAAATTATCTTAACACTTAAGTATTTAGACATAACACCTAGTCCCAGATACAGAAAGGAAAAAGATATGCATATAGTGCAGCTCTCACCTCAAAAGGCTCAAAGCACTTTAGACAGCATTAAGGTTTGCTGCAGCATACACTTAAATAGTCAATTGAAACTGCCAATTCACTGGCTTTCCCCTAAAGTCTTCTTTCAGGAAATATACAGTGTTCAGCAATAAGTGCTCTTAGCAAATTTAGTAACATTAAATGACAAGCAATATCATATGTATTAAGAGTTCCTAAAATAAAAGGATATACATCAATGCAAATAGTACATAGCTGAGCAGCCACAGCTATACTTGCTTACTCAAATCAGCAGTTTTAAGGTAATACAAGTTATTTCAGATAACCAAGGTGAAGAAAGTTGAACAACTCTCTCTCTATTCCCCTTCTCCCAAACACCAATATGTTCTAATGCCCATGTTCATACCAATATTTCTGACATTTAAATATTAAACCTTTCTTCTTCCCCTCCTGTTTAAAACAGATATGTTCAAGACACCAGAATTTTGATTACTCTGCAGTAAGTCTATTCACCTAGATGACACTAAAGAGACAGCAAATGCATATTTTCAAGCTTTATTTGTTTTCACAGAGATAAAAAAGCCCCTTTTTATTCTTCTACAATAGAAATTATATTAGGAGGATTACCTTCAAAGCTTCCAATAAAGGCAAGTGGACATTGACCTAAACAAGCAAGATATGTCCCAAGTCCTATTGTTCTGTTTTTAAAAGAATTCCCCTTTTCAAAGTCTCCCTCAACTCTTTGGAGTCATGTTAGCTCCTGCAGTTATTCTCTTTTTCTGGAAGGGACATGGGGAGGGGTGTGACACAAGAACAAAAAAGCCACGAATGACTTTGAACATTACCTATGTTGAATGTTACTGAATATATATCATTGCCACTTGTGCACCCCACCCATGTGGCACATACTCTCTATGGCTAGGGTATAACTCTGGTCTGTTGATATCAACTCAGTGAGTTTCACTCTAATGAAAGCTCACTGAAGAAAACCTACCCCTTACAAAGTCTTTTTTAGGAAAGGAAGAAAAATAAAAAGAGACTGTATTTGGTAGATGAGG
Source organism: Sclerurus mexicanus (assembly GCA_013396755.1). Classification (NCBI taxonomy): domain Eukaryota; kingdom Metazoa; phylum Chordata; class Aves; order Passeriformes; family Furnariidae; genus Sclerurus; species Sclerurus mexicanus. Next base: position 7,072 of record VWZF01006444.1, on the reverse strand, counting down.
CAGAGTATCCAAGATTTTTCTATTAAACTGTTAATGCACAGTGTTGCTTGAGCTGATAACTAATACTTCTGAGTAAACAGTATGCAGATCTGTTTGGCAAATGTCAACTTTTAACTGTTTAACCACTCACTACTTCCACATTGCAGCTCTGTACTTTCTGTTCTTAATACAAAGAACAGCACTTACCCTGATTTGAAGAGGCATTTACCACTAAAGTCAAGCTTAGCATAGGTGTCTCAACAAACAATATTGTTTTCAGGGAGACTGCAAAAACCTGCTTCCACTCTGCCACAGAGAGCTTGATTCCTAGAGCTACCATGTATCATTCTGCTGGTTACAAGCACTGACATTCCCCTTATTTCTATGAAAGTATCAAAATGATCTACCACAGTTGTTTTCATAAAGTGAATTAATAACATCTTTGAGTTTACTACCAGAATTCCATTTGTTTATAGAAATGAGACTGGCTATTTACTGCATGGCCAGAAGCATGTTGAGTCTGGTAACTTAGTTCTGGTCCCCTTAAGACTCAGCTTTAGACTTGGCACCAAGTTTCCTTCAGCCATGTACATTGCCCTTCATTAAATAGCATTACAAATATATTGATTAACATACTTTTAACAGCTTAGCAGTAGTGTCACAAGCTTTTCATGCTATATGATACTGAGTTAGCACTTTTCAAAGTGGTTTTTGTTGCTTGTGGGGGATTTTTGTGCTTTTTTTTTCTTAGTTTTGTGTGTTTTTGTTTGTTTGGGGTTTTTTGGTGCCTGTCCCCATAGTATTGCACCCACAAGGCAATGCTCTGCTTATTTGCATTTTGGCCTGTAGTTTTCAGGCATTCTTTAGACATTTCAGAACACCCCGGGTCACCAATCTGGCTATATGATGATCAAAAAGTTCCTTTAACCTTTAAATACATTTGAAGCTTCAATCAATTCATATATTTAGCTAATTCAAGGGAAAGACGGGAGTAAAGTCTCTTAAGTTCACTACCATTTGGGGACAGGGGTTTAAAAAGAGTTCAAGACCTCAACTGAGATTAAAAAGACTATCTGTTAATGCTCTGACTAGATGAAGGAGACTACAGCTTTCATGGACACAAAAATTTAAAATTATCTTAAGTCCACATATGTATACCACTTCAGACTCAGATAAGCAGGTCCCAACAGACTAACAAGCAAGCTCAGCTAATAATCAAATTAGCACTAAATTATCTAGCTTTTCTTCAGCCAGCCAGTCTCCATTCTGACCATTCTTTAGAAAGTAGTAAGACAATGAGCACAATCACTAAAGAAACTGAACCAAACCCAGGCAGCACAAAGAAATATTTATGGAAAAAAACCCAAAATCCAAGACAGCAGAGCTAGAAAGACTGAAGTTAATGGAAGAGCAGCAAAATCTTAACACTTGTGTACATGGGGGAAAAATGAAGTTTAAGGTTTGCTTGGTTATAGGAAATATTGTACTGCACAAGTACAGGACAGGTAACAATCTGCAGATAGTTCTAGACATGAATGAGATTTAGTGGCTTTCAAGCTGAATAAAAAAAAAAAAGGTGTTGCAATACAAGGTAGTTTACAAGACCCAGAAAATAATCCTACATTCTATTCAACATCTGAAAGATCCTCTGTAGGAATACTGAGTGCAGCTTTGGTGCTGCTCAGGAAACCAGTTACTAAGGTTCCCTGGAAATCTGCTTTTGAAGGTTCTGGGATCTGTCAGTGCTGGTCACTTTTTAAGAGCTATCTCTTAAGAGCACAGGAGCAAGCAATTCAAAAGTGTCTTAAATCAAGCAAGTGGGGCAAAAGGCCAGCTTGGCTGAGCAGGGATCTCCTTCTAGAAATTAGGTGGAAGAGAAAAGTGTATGGCCAGTGGAAGCAAGGACAGACAACATGGGAGGACCATGGAGATGCTATTCAGCTCTGTAGGGAGAAAATTTGTGCGGACAAAGCACCATTAGAGTTCAAGCTGGCCAGCACTGTGAAGGACAACTATTTTACAGGCAAATATCTGCTCAGTATGTTTAATGAAACTAAATAGAGGAAAGGACTCCTGATTACATGCAAAATATTTCGTCATTTGCCTCATTGATGGTCTTACTACTGTCTTAGACTTTTCCCTCTGTATTCGGTTTGCATGGCAAGGTTTTAATAGCAGGGAGGCTACAGGGGTGGCTTCTATAAGGTGATGCCAGAAACTACCCTCGCGTCCAACAGAGTCAATGGCAGCCAGCTACAAGATGGACCTGCTGCTGGTCAAGGCCTAGCCAATCAGTGACAGTGGTAGCACGTCTGGGATAACATATTTAAGAAAGGGGGAAAAACTGCTATGCAACAGCAGTCAGAAGAGAGGAGTGAGAATATGTGAGAGAAACAACTCTGCAGACACAAAGGACAGTGAAGAAGAAGGGGGAGGAGGTGCTCCAGGCACCAGAGCAGAAATTCCCATGCAGNTTTTTTTTTTTTTTAATCAAAAACTGTCTGGTAGACACTAACTAAATGAATCCACTATTCTAGTATGAGAAACAGGCATCATGGTTTTATTAGAATGAGATCAATTAAATAGGGGGGCTTTATTAATTCATAGGCATGGCACGAAGTGTTGAGGTGTCTGGTCCAGCCTGGAACCGACAGCAGGGACTATTCATGGCCAGCATAAGGGAAATTAAACAGGGACTATAACAAAGATTCCTCTGCCATGAGGCAGGCCTTTGTGTACAGGGGGGTCAGCCATGCTTTACAGGGAGTTGGTGAGTCACTGGGTACAAGGGGGGAATGTCATGAGACATGAGGGGAAGGGCAACACCTCCTCCCCTGATACCTTAGGTAAAAAAGCAGCCTTTTAAGGCCAAATGATGAATATGTATTAACTGCCATAAAAGGGTGGGACTTTGTAACCAGAAAAACCTACAAAAAGCGCTTTTTGAAACGGGGGCGTGCTTTTGGACCCTCATGGCCTGAGCACCCGGAGCACACTGTTATTAAACTTTCTTGCTCACTACACTTCTTTGTTTCACAGGTTATTTTTGCCGTTTTCAAAATTTAATAAAAAAGAATTTTCTCACATTATCACAATCCCTAAACCTTTCATCATATTTTCTCTCCCCCTGTTCAGTTGAGGAGGGGGAGTGATAGTGCAGTTTGGTGGGTACATGGCATACTGTCAAGGTCAACCCACCACACTCTTCTTCAGTTCAGGGAGATTAATAAGCATTTTAGAAACTGTACTTGAGACACATTAATCTGGTCAGCATGCAGGAATATCAATACAAGAAAAGTCTAATGCAATAATAATAACAAAGAGCAGCAAATTCTAACATTAGAACATTTCTTAGCTACCAGATACTCATTGGTGTTACTAAGCAGTAAGTTTTTCTAAGTCTGCTCATATTCAAATTCAAAGTTAATTTTAAAGTAGTGTTTTCTCTGTTCAGAGCACAATGAAACAAAGTTTCAGTTTGTCTTTCAAATTCTAAAGATAAACCAGCTTATGACATGCTACAGTAAATCTCACTTCTGTTAGCAAACAGCTTAAGCAGCCTACCAAAACTACCTAACCACTCAGTAAACAAAGAGCTTAAAAAATAAAATAATCCCAGTACTTTATATAGGATTAGACTCAAGCTAATCAAAATGACTGCTTAGTAGAGGAAATAGCTTCCTCTCTCAATTTTATTAAAATTATTATATATCAGTTCAAGAACCTAGTTCTGAAATAAAATCAATTTTTATCTGATAATAATAGCTTGTCAAACTTTTGCTTGAGTTATGGTAATCTGACCAGGAATGTTCTTTGAGAAAATTTCAGAGTAAGTTTAGATAAAAATCTGAACTTTTCAGTGAAATGAGATATTTTGCCTCTGTTACGACCTGCCCTACCAGGCAGGAGCAGCTTTTGTTTTATTATTAAATCCCTTGGAGTGAATTAAACTAAAATGATACTAGATTATCAATGTTTGCAGATATATAGATATATGATTTATTTTAGAACAATTTGGTTGCAAAGGAGAACAGGTATGTAGCCATTTTGGTTGTGTTATAGCCACCCCTCAAAGGTCTCCAGCGAACTTGGTGGTTGTTGTTGTCAATGGTGTCTTGGTCTGTCAGGGAGTGGTGGGGGAGAGAAGCCCATGAAACACAAAATTCAGTGGGTTTATATACCTTTAGAAACCCTCCTGGTACCACCCTATGTGTGTGGGGAGCTGTTTTTGCAGAAGCTGGAAGTCCTCGTTTTTGCAAAGTCATTTAGGCTTGGGGAGGGGGTGCTTCAAAGGCACCCCTACTAAGAGGCCTTCTCCAGGGTAGTGATGGGTGTGTGTGTACAGGGCCCCTTTTAACACAGCCTGGCTCATAGGAGATAAGCATCACATACCCAAAGAGTGCCACTGGTCACCTTTAGATAAACATCACACACCTAAAGAGGCATCACACACCCAAGACTTCCCCCCTAGGGCCTCACAAATATAACATCTTGTGGGCTATGGCCTCTTCCCCTCAGCCTTATCTTCAATTTCCTGGCAGGGGGCTTCTTTGGACAGCTTGTTACAGTAGCAATGTTTTAAGGTAATTAAAAAAGTCCAGTTCCTCACAGCCACTGCATAGAAATTCAGCTTCTACTCTCAATCAAGTGTTTAGATATAAAGCATCCACAAGAGCCAAAGAAAAATTAAAGGATGGGTAAAAATTTACTTAAAACTAAGGATCCCGAAAGTGTTCTTCATACAAATTCAATGAAAAATGAGATGAATTTCCAGTCTCAAAAGAAAAATATTTTTCAGATCCTATCAATGTTACTAAGAAGCAGTACATTTTTTTCTACAAAGACGTATATAAATTATAGGAAAACATAGCACTAACCACTCGATTTGGAAAATATCTTATTGAAACAACACATTTGGAGACACTTTCTCTAAGAAACATTAATGATAATCAGACTGAAAACTGGCTGTAGACATTTCTGGTTTATGTTTAATTAGATCAGACACCTATTTATGTGCATACAGCACTTTTCCAAGGCTTCTGATATTCAGATTGCTCAACATTTTAGCAGGAACAGTTAGTAGAAACAGATGTACCTCCAGTGGAATTATCCAAGAAACCTCTCATTGCACTCAAGTGTGAAGAAAAGAGATCTGGTATAAATTATTATTACTTTTTTAAAGAAATTCTTGCTAAGTATGAAAGTTTAAATTGTCTAAACCAAAAGAAGCTTTTTTTCCCTTAAGTGGAAAAACTGCATAATTAATCATGCTTCTCCACAAACAAAGGTAATTTTTTTAAATGCTCAAACTCATGCTCTTCAACACTAATTAATTATCTGAAAAGGAGGTTGAACAAGATGACTAAAGTTTATGAATAATACCAGACAGAAAAACAAAAGCAAACAGATACCTCATAATAGTGGCAGAACAGTAAAGCAGGAGAAGAAAATTCATTGGTGATGCATGAAAGATTTTTTTTGCAAGTGACACAGAAACAAAATTCCTAATATACCCGTATAATGGTAAACTAAAATATTACCACTCTATACTTCCATATTATAAATAGGTGGTTCCATAAAAATTGCCAGCTCAGAACTCAACAACAGTTAAGGACAACCTTAGAAGAGGGAAAAGAACAGCATTAAAAAGACTCCACTTTGAAGGCATACAGAGTTCAAGAACAGGATATATGGGTATATGCCCATTGCCCCATGTTTGAAGATCCCTATGCCTGTAAAACAGATTTTGAAATGCCACCTCCAGCAACTTTTTTGGTGTATCCTCTTGAAACATTTCTGAAGTACTAAAAGAATAACAAATTGCAATATTTTTATCTCAAAAACCACTCCATGATTAACTTTGTATTTTTTCACTAGATTACAGAAAATAATCCTTGTTTTGAAACAATTTTGTATGTTTTAATGCTATCTCTGTATCAAAGTTAATGTAAAATGCTAATCTATAAATGGGCTAATATTCTAATTGAGATTTTTTAAAGGGTCATTATCAAAAGACAGCACTTTAAGAGTATCTACTGCTTATTGTAAGGATTGTCCAATAAAAGGTGACAGTCACCACATGATCACAGTGACCACAAATTAGTTGAGTTTCAAATTATTGGCAATAGGTGAAACACTGCCAGCAAAACTTCGACCCTAAATATGGGGAGAGCACGTTTTGGGCTGCTCAGGAAACCAGTTACTAAGGTTCCCTGGAAATCTGCTTTTGAAGGTTCTGGGATCTGTCAGTGCTGGTCACTTTTTAAGAGCTATCTCTTAAGAGCACAGGAGCAAGCAATTCAAAAGTGTCTTAAATCAAGCAAGTGGGGCAAAAGGCCAGCTTGGCTGAGCAGGGATCTCCTTCTAGAAATTAGGTGGAAGAGAAAAGTGTATGGCCAGTGGAAGCAAGGACAGACAACATGGGAGGACCATGGAGATGCTATTCAGCTCTGTAGGGAGAAAATTTGTGCGGACAAAGCACCATTAGAGTTCAAGCTGGCCAGCACTGTGAAGGACAACTATTTTACAGGCAAATATCTGCTCAGTATGTTTAATGAAACTAAATAGAGGAAAGGACTCCTGATTACATGCAAAATATTTCGTCATTTGCCTCATTGATGGTCTTACTACTGTCTTAGACTTTTCCCTCTGTATTCGGTTTGCATGGCAAGGTTTTAATAGCAGGGAGGCTACAGGGGTGGCTTCTATAAGGTGATGCCAGAAACTACCCTCGCGTCCAACAGAGTCAATGGCAGCCAGCTACAAGATGGACCTGCTGCTGGTCAAGGCCTAGCCAATCAGTGACAGTGGTAGCACGTCTGGGATAACATATTTAAGAAAGGGGGAAAAACTGCTATGCAACAGCAGTCAGAAGAGAGGAGTGAGAATATGTGAGAGAAACAACTCTGCAGACACAAAGGACAGTGAAGAAGAAGGGGGAGGAGGTGCTCCAGGCACCAGAGCAGAAATTCCCATGCAGCCCACAGTTAGGCAGGCTTCCCCTGCAGCCTATGGAGTACTCCACAATGGAGATGGTGGATGCGCTTGAATGAGGCTGTGACCCTATGGAGAGCCCATGCTGGAGTAGGCTCCT
>VWZF01006443.1:1612760-1623141 GCA_013396755.1 Sclerurus mexicanus | reverse complement strand
CCCCCCCCCCCCCCCATTTCTCATTGTAAATTTTGGACATTACATTAAGATGCTTAAATGGCTGGACTGGGCACACCCCACCATCCAGACCTTCAGACTAAACACCTCTCTGGCAGCCAAGTCCCTCAGGTAAACAGGATTCTGCAAAATGACAATGCAGCTTGTCTGGACAGGGGACAGGCCACATCCCAAAGTAAATAATGAACTCCCTCAGGGGCTCACGGCCATCGCAAACATTATTACCTCCTGCTTCCTGTGGGAGATGCAATTCCTAGAGCTTGTGTTCTTAGATCCAAAGAGAGCACTAATGGTACCTGCCAAGGCACGCGGTCCTTCCCTTGAAAAAAAAAAAAAGGATGAGAAAACAAAATACATATGATAGATGTTAGTCATGTTGCTTATTGCACTGTTGGCACGATCTCCACCTAGCGCTCCTATACTCACATGCAGGATTTGGGGATGAGTCAGACATACTGCATATGCACTTATGGGCATACACAGAACATAATGGGAATTTCATGATGTCCCAACTTGCTTTGGCTCCCCTTTGTGCAACAAGATGTCTGCAAATCCTAGACAGAGCTCTTTTTCTCTGAGACAAGGTTGCTGGATGGAAAAACATGGAATGCCCACAGGGAACTGCATGTGTGCAACATCAGGTTTTTTGCTACAAAAATAGACTAATGTAACACATTACTGCTGGTCATGTGGCCTTGGTGACGATTTTCTGAAACCTCTAGATTCTGGAGTCCTCGTAGCACTCAAGAATCTCTATTAAACAAAAAGTTTTTGGCCTCCACATTTGTAAAATAAAGCTGGTTTCATGTGATTTCCAAGCATATCAAAAAGTGAAGACAAATAAGAACATACTGAACCTGTATTTTGAAAACTGAAAGTCTGTAGGCCAATCACATAGCTTTGGGGGACCTGAAAATTTATTTCTGAGCAGCTTGTGACGACAACTTTCTAATTTTCCTTTAATAGCTATGTCTGTGCTTGCGTGGTTTGGCTTCCTACACCTTCTGTAATAAAACTATCAATGTTATTTTGTATATATTAAACTTGATTTTATTTTTCCTTCTAGTTCCTCAGTCACTAACAGAAGAGATAATGTTACATGCAAGGCAATTATTCAGGCATTACAAGATGAAAACATGGAATATATTTCCCTGGGAAATAAAGTTTTCAGACAGTGTTTTCCACATATGGAAAAGGAATGAAAGCTTTAACACTGCCTGTTCTGGTTCCCTGCTTCTAGCAAAAGAAATGTTGTATGTTTTTTTTTTTCCTTTCCCGAAATGAGAAAGATTGTTAAAAATGAAGGACAAAAAAGGCACAGAGCTAACATAACACGTTGAAGGGAGAGTATTTGTTAGCCTTCAGTGGTAGTGTCTCCCTTCCATGAGGCTGTTTTACTGCAGGCAAAACACAACAACATAGCAATGAATAAAATATTAAATGCTGCTGAGACTTTTATAAGGACATTTTTATAGTTCTACCAGGTGCAGTGGCATTCTTTTAATTACCTGGACATGACAAAGAGTGCTGCAAAGCTGAAGTGTTGATTCTTTACTATACATAAGGCACTAAAGGTAACAGCCAGGGAAAGGAACTCAGCTGCAGATAGAAGATTATAGTCTGTGCACAGAAATGGTCAGTGCTGTTTGTTCTGATCTATCCATAGTTATTACACTGCTAACAGCTGGAAATAATTTTAAAGGGTATAAAACCCACTCATAAAAAAATATCACTTGATTTAGCCATCAGATGAATGCAAAGCACTGATGTCTTCTCAAATGCTGGAACTCTCCAGTATTTCCCATTGTGTCTTACTCCATTGAATCTATGTAACACCATAAGGAGTAACATGCCTGTTCACCTGCTAATGCTCATCCCTGTCTTCTTCCAGACATTTACTTAGACATTTCCCAAGGCCTTACCAGAAACTCATTCTTCAGGAGAAGAATCAGTCCTCACTCCATTGAAATATTTTCTACAAGTGGTGCCAATGAGAAATCAAACAACATTTTTTTGCAATTGATCAATTTGTCCTTGGAGTATTATGGCTATAGACACTTGCTCCTCTGCTAAACCTGCTCCCTGGATGCTGATTAGGGAAATGCTTCCTTAGCAAGAGACTGAGCCTGAGAGCACCTGAGTATCTGCCATGCCCTCAGGTCCTGCTAACTCCAAGGACAACTGAACTCATCCCATTTTCATCTGCCTTTTGCAGGTACTCTCCCTTCTTCAGGACCTGATATAATCCTATATAATGAGCACTCTTTGACACTCAGCGACTCACAATTCATGAGCTATTATAAGGTAGGGAAGTATTATCTAACATCACAGCAGAGAAAAATTATGCATCTTGCCCAAGATCATGCAGAAAATCTATTGCAGCACTCAGAAAAAAATCTTGGAGAAGTAACTTTGTGATAGATATGGACTAATACATAGGTCTTTAATGTTTATTATTGCTCTGCTTTCTCTGATTTACTCAAGACTTAATATTGATTTTGAACTACACTGGGTTGTTTTGTTAGTGGAAAGCTTTCTGGTTTATGGTTTTTATTTCTCCCAATTCCTCCCAGTAGCATGGGCTCTGGCAGGCCAGCTCCAGCACAGTTAGTAGTAGTTTTATATATGATCAGTGTTATTCCCAGTATTTTCTGTGGTTGTTTTTGACACTCACATAAAACTAGCACAAAAGGTTGTCTGTCTGTATCACAGTTCATAGTCTAGCGTTTTAGCACCAGCACATCTCCACCACTGCTTTAAACTGTGAGCTGGGCCAGCTGAATTATAAACTAGGTCACCATCCCTTTCTCCAATCCCTGCCAGGAAGGTGGAAACATCTCACAGAGAAGAAAGATGCAGACAGAGCGGGGTGATAGAACAATATCCTCCTGTGACTCTGACCCAATAAATATTATTCTGATTGGTTTTGCAGCCCACGTGGCTCATCAATGGCTGCTGGTGCCTGAGCTTTGGTTCAAGGTGTGTTGAGTACACCTGTGTTACATAAGAACCACATCAATGCCTGTCATGGAGACATAACCTAATGTTGACATATTCAGCTATATAATTAGGTATGTCAGCAAATTAACAGTAGCAGTGTATTAAGCACTATTCTTTGTGAGAGCTACTGAGCTTGGTGTGGGGTGTGTAAATATTTTGTCCCAGTAAGGACAAGAAATTAGGGAAAATGAATATTCCCAAGCACACTCTATAGAATGCTACATAAAAGAACAATGCACAGTGTAATGTAGATTTTTATTAGGCAGCATTTTTGAAGAACTTACATTAAACACCCCAACTTTCTCATGGCTGAAGTGCACAGGACCCCATCATAGCTCCATATGCGGGACACTATATTCTAGGAGGTGTGACTTTCAGAAATAACAGGGCTTTGCTAAGCAAAAAAAAAAAAAAAATCAACTGCAGTCTGGAGTGCTCTACTGTGCTATATTGCTCTCTTTCTGCAGAACTTGTTCTTTTTTGTGGCAACTCTGATAATTAGCAATTTCCCACAGGAGGGAAAAATTTGCAAGCCTGTAAGATGTCCTCTTTCATTTAGGAGAGAAGTAGAAAAAGAAGGAAGAAGCAGAGGGAAGCAAGCTGGGAGGGATTTATTGCTCTTCAACCATAGACCTCTCAATGATCCAAATCCTCAGTCTTCTTCTGTGTGTACTTTTGCTCAGGAAGTCCACCAGGCATTTGCTGTGTGTAACTCAGGTAAGTTGCTAGTATGGCTTTTTAATATGTCCTGAACAGAGCACAAGATGTTAAAAGACAGTACAGGAAATCAGGCATCAGGCTTTTTGAGGTTGTGAGCTGGACCAGATATGGTTTTATAAAATGGGATAGCGTAAGAATGAGGATGGACAGGCCTCTGCTCTTCCCTGATTCTCTGTCACTGAGGTCCTCATAGGCTATGGCTGTGTAGGAGCTGCTTACACATGATGGTACCCACAGGATTTCTGTAATAGGAGAACAGGAACAAGATACCTCTCTCTCTCTCTGGCCCTCCCTTCTCCCTGTGCATAGAGTACAGGGAGCGTGGTCTGTAACTTCTGTTCACTACCAATTCCCTGGGAAACTGCCAGCAGGGAGGTGAGAGATGGATAGACTCTGTCCCTCTTGATGTGATACAATGAGCAAAGAGCACTGCAGAAAAGCAGGAAGGCTGTGTCCAATTTCTTGGGGATTTCTTGATTGCTTCAGGATCCTTGAATAAAAGGTACTACTCAAAAGCAGCCCCAGACATCAATCTCCCAATAGGCTTCTTTCCTGAGGAAGAATACCAGGACAGCAATCATTCCATGTGAGCTTGATATTCCTTGCCAGAGTTTATGAGAGAGCTCAAAGCTGAACACAACACGGTACTTGGCTATTATAGGACAAAAATATGTGCTGTAGGTATATTAAAAGTCTCCGCTTCAAATTTCCTAAAGAAAGCATACAAAATCTCAAATGCATTATGAACATCTGTGACGCTATAGAAATGTCTTGTTTTATTACTTTCTCCAGTAAAACATTTTATTGTTTTTAAATCCATCAAAATCTGATGGCGTTTTGACAGAGAAGATTAATTGTCTCACTTAAGGAAACACTGATCAGATCTGCTTTGCTGTAAAACTTTTTATCAGCTGCAAATTTCCAGCCGTTCCAATATCCAATGCTGCATTACAAAAAGACTTCAGGCATTATAATTTTACAAGATGTGAGTAACTGCTTGGAGATTTTTGCAAAATGTCTTGCTTCTAAGCAATCAAAGCGACGTTTTAGCTTCTCTAATGAGGTAGTTCCCTCAAGGAGCTGGAGAATACTGACACCAGATACTCCCTCTGTTGTTGCAGCAGATTTCTCTGGCATTGACAAATAGCCCCTCTTAGCTAGCAAGGTCAGATGGACAGGAAAAGAACAAACAAGAGCAACAAACCTGTAGCAGTCTGGTGCTCCTGGCATTCCTAAGCAGGTGGGAAGATGGATGAACAGACATTTTTGTCATTTGGAACATTTGTATCTCGATCCTTGACAGATGCTTCAGGCATATTGTTTGCTTTCTAGACACCAGGATGTGTCCAGGCACTGAGTTTATTTACACAGAACAACCCTCTAAATCCAAGATTCCAGGGACACAGGATGAGCTAAGAGCTCTGCTACATGCAGTGGAGTCAACAGAAAGTTGCAAAAGCAAAAATTGGCTCAGAGCACCCTCAGGAATGCACTAAATTCTGCTGGATTTAAAGGCCTCAGCTGCTATTAAGGGATCACCAAGCAGTGCTGCCATGACCACGGGATCTCTGCTTCCCTTAAATTTCAAGGATTGGTCAGATAGGGCCAGCTTTCTTGTATGCATGAAGACTTTTCAGTGTCTGAAGCCACTTTGTTAGAGCATCTCTGGTCCCTTTGTACTCATCGTTTAGCACCTGACCACCAGAGCAGTTGGAATCCTCTGGATTTTCTGCACAGTGACCTATTTGTGTAAGGGTTCATGCATATGGTATATGGCTATTTTAATGTTACAGAATTCAGGAGTCCAGATTTTAGCTTTAAATGATAATTAATCTTAAGCCCTTGTTTCTACCATAGGGTGAAAGGCATGTACATGTAAACGGCATATACAAAGCATACCCAGAGGCCGATGTGTGAAGATGGTTGTGTCACAGACAGGACTGGGGAGCACAGAGAGGCTCTCAGTGAGGACTGGAGTTGCTGTGTTGATGACTAGACACGCACAGCGTGAGCCACTCCTGCCCTGAAAGACTTTACTATCTACACAGACAAAGCAGATGCGGGAGGAGAAAAAGCAGAGAGGTACAAAATAATTTCTTTGCCGAAAGTTACTCATCAGCCGACAATGGCACACTGTTCTCCTGAATACCAGGCCGTGCTCAATGAACTATTTAATATGGATATTAAAAGCTTAAGTAGGGAGTCGTTAGGGCTTTAAAAGGCCCCAGCCTAGATTTCTAAACAAGGCTATCTAGAAGAAAGCTCCCAGATCTGTAACCACGTGGCAACACAATCGGCCTCAGTTTGAAAGATGCTGAGCAGCCCAGTATCTCTGGGCAGGACCAGCCTGGAGCACTGCTCTGTGGAGGGCCTTCATCCTGTGCTGCTCCTGCTCAGGAAGGACACCAAGCAGCTGGTTTGCTCTCAGGTCCCTTGTGCAGCTCCAAGAGTGGCAGGGAGCTGCTGGCTCTGAAGCAGATGCCATCCCTCTGGGCAGGGCACCACTAACCTGGCTCCACTGGCTCCTCAGATGCTTTCCCATTGTCCAACATGCCCTGCCTGGCATCCTACTTGCCTGTTCTTACAGGTTTGATCCATGAATTCGCAACCTCTACCTGTGTACAATACAAGACTTTTTTATTCCAGCCATTTTCACAACAGACTTGATGAGTAAGACTCCAGAATGCCATACGTAAATGCCAAGAAATGGGATTTTCATTTCTGCATTTTTTTTTTATGAGGAATAGTCCCTGGGTTGTTTTGGAAAATGAATGCTGAAAGCTGGAAATCCTGATGGTAACTGGTGTTTTTTCATTTCCATATGTGCATTTTTCTTGCAAACTATATAGCATCGGCACAGTAAATATCTTTTATGTAATTTAAAAGTAAAATGCATCATGGAGCATGCTGTTAGAGCTTGATGGTAACATCATATAAACAGAAGCATGAGGGAGTCTGAAAAGATCCTGGGCCAGTTTCTGCTCTTGGCTAAAATCCTACAACCCCCTTGAAATCAGTGGCATTCTGGGCTTGCAAATATAAACAGAATTTGGACTCTGATTCTACAGATCTCCAAATGCGGGCATTGCAATGGAGAGCTGGCATTGCTGCTCCTGAAGGCCACTGCCAAATCATTGCTGGGCCAAATTTTCAGTAGGTCTGTGTAGCTGAAGCCCCAGCTCATCCTGTTATGATAAGGCACAGAACAAGGGTCAAAGGGGCTGTGGATGAAAAAAAAACTGATGAGACTCAGAATCAAATGAAATCAAATTTAAGACTCAGTTGTTCAATAAAACTTCGTGTTTATTTCTTTCAGAATTTTATAGGCTGTCTCTCAGGAAGCAGGGGCTGATTCTGGTCTCATTAAAGTCTGTGGTGAAAATCTCAGCAGTCTCATGGGTCATACACTGGGCTCCAAACAACAAGATTAGAAGAACTGAAATGATGTTAGCTCTAAACACTGGATCCAAAGCCCACTGAAGTAAAGAAGAAACTTCCCATTTACCAGCTCTGAAGATAAATCTACCTCAAAATGAATACATTACTAAGATTCCTCTAGTGATTTCTAAAGCTTTAGCAAAAGAAATAACAAGCTACTATAGCAGAAGCAAACACAAAAGGAACCAAAGGAAAAGGTCCTCTGTGTTAGCAGATGGATTAAATGGATTTGGGAGAAGGGAGTAAAAACCAGAAGAAACTCCTTTCAGAAAAATTGTGCCAATATTTTCTAAAGAGGTATACGGATAGATGGTCCTTAAAACCAAGAAAATAAGTTGCGCTGGGATATCAAGGTGATGGGAGCGTTAATATATGAAAGCAGGTCTAAGTAATGCACATGAAGGAAAATAAACACTGTATCAGTTGGGACATTATAAATGAGGAAGTAATGTTCACTGATATTTCCATTTTGCCATACATTATCAAATTGCTGGCATAGCTGGGAAACCTTTCACCTCTCTCCTGGGTGTTTCGGCTTGTACGGAGATCTACTGTTTAATTGTTTGTAACTTCTTTTGGACTTCTCTGTCAAAGCAAAATCATGCCTGGTAGAATGAAGTTGTTCCATGAAGATGAACATTCCACTGAATATCAGGCTCTATGTACTTCAGGCAATCCTGTGTCCTGCTGAACATTTGTACACTCTTAAAAATCAAAACTATTCTGATCAATTTAAGATGGACTGATAGCTTTTAATTCCTTCTCTGCATGGGTCTCCAGAAAACCGGCTTCTATTTTCAGCTGCTGGCTCAGGGTCACTTTTGAGTCTTCAGCTGATTTCTGTCCCTTTCTCAGAGCCAAGGATGGCCTTCTCTGGGTGATTAACACCTTAGTTCATTTCTCTGATTATACACTTCCCTCTTTGTCCTTATCCCATCTGACTTCAACGAGGTTTCTTAGCCTATCAATCCTGAGATCTATAAATAAGAAAACTGAACACTATTTCTTCAATATTATGTCTTCCATTCACAGTGGAACAACACGTACAATTAATTTTTAACTGCATCCTTCATTCTACCTGAGGAATAAGCTGGGCCATCTTGTTTATGAATTTTCTTCCTCAGACACAGTTTGACTACGGGCTTTTTTTGTTGTTCAAATGGTATAAAACTTCGTGTTCCCTATTTCCCAGTTGTCCCTATTTCTTCAGAGCTGTGGCAGCTCCTGACTGTACCAAACACACTGATTCTGAATGCTCCAAGAAACCTACTTACTCCAGCATTACTGTAACTGAGTTTTCTTGTTTTGGCACATCAGAAAACTGACGAGCTTCACATACATCTTCAGCAAGATCACATCTGAACATTCTGCTGCCCCTCCTTGACATCTGATGCCATAATTTAACATTTGTTCCACCATGTGTTGCTGGTCAATAACTCCTGGCAGGAGGTGTCTGTCTTGTTCACTGTTTACAATTCCCAATTTTATTCCCACTGCTGCACTGCCAGCTGTTGTGCTGGTCACTCACAACTGCAAAAGAATCAGTTTGCCTTCTGCTAAACAGACACCGTGAATGTTGCACCCTAGTATTCTGCATTAATATTACTATGAGGTGAAACCTGACACAAAGAAAACAGTTCAAGCACAACCAAAGGGAATTTAATGTTTTTAAAAAACATAAAAAAAAGATTGTCATGGAGAGGCTTGGAGGAATGTGATCATCACTCCCCACAGCTCCTTATGATTACTGCCAAGACCATGAAAGCGCTCCAAATAATGTTGTGGGGAATGCTGTGATACCCACATGCAATGCAGGTCATCTTCTGTTCATGCAACCTGGCATTTGGAAAACCTATTGCATCAGTGAAGAAAGCCAAGAATGAATAATCTCTACCAAAATAGCTGTAAAGGCTACCTTAGCACTTCCATGCTGGTCATACCAGCATTTTCAGGTGTTGATCAAAGCTCAGATATTCAAAATAAAGTAAAAAATTAGGTGCCTTTTTCCTATGAAGTGCTTTTGCCAGGTTTATGGATCTACCTATTCAGCTCACAACATGGGTGATAGTGAGCTCCTATCAATAGGAGATCTCTGCTTGGACTTTATCCTTGCTGAAATCTTTATGTATCCTCTTGCAGTGCCTTCCTTAGGATGATCTGGAGTTCCTCTGCTCAAAAGAAAGAACCCCAAGATTTTAAAATCTTTTCACAGTTCCCCTAGGAAATCGATGATCCTGATGGGTCCCTTCCAACTCAATATATTTTATGATTCTGTGAAACAGAAGCAGGTTTTACCCATCCTCAGCTTCTCTGGCTTCACAACTGCTCGCTTTTCTTTCTCCTCCAAAACTCTCTGCAGACTCTGCTCACCTTCCTTCTGGCAGCTCCTCCAGCCTTGGGCTGTTCTCTCTGCCATCCACAGATAAAATTCTTCTTTTATTTCCCTTGTTTCATCTCGGTGGAATCCTGTCCTCCCTTCCTACCTGCTCCAAGCCGCCAAGTCACTCATCATCCTTAAATCTTACCTTTAAACCTTCCTGCATCATGTGGACTACAGCCACCTATGACAGGAGTGGAGACTACCTAATTTTAATCTATATATATATTTATTTATTGAGAGAGTGGGTGTGAGGTGGAAATGGTCCGGATGAAAACAAGCTGTGGTGGATTGTCTCAGAGCCCCACAATGAGCAAAGAAAACAAGAGACAGGCATGTGACACTGGAGATAACAAGAGGCTCCAAGCCCACAGCTGCCCTCGCAGGGGGCCGCGGCTGAGGGACCGACCCCACAGACCGCCCTGGGCCACCCAGGCCACCGCGCCCCGGCAGGAAACCTTTCCCTTCACCGATCCGCGGGGCAGAGGGAGCGGCAAGAGGCACGCACACAAGGGTTTTTGCAGCGAAACAAATTTATTCGCGGCAGGAGACGCCGTGCCGAGGCAGCGCCGCCCTCCCCGCCGCGTTCGCCTGAGGTCACCGCTGAGGGCGGGGGGAGCGGGGGACGCGCCGCTGTCCCTTTAAATAGCATGCCGTGGTTGACGTCGCCGCCGTCGCCGGGCCATAATTACTCGCGGGGCCGGAGCGCCGCCCCCTGCTGCCCGCGGCCTCCCTTCGCGGGCTCCGCCAATCAGCGCCCGCCCGCGTCACTCCGAGGGCAACGAAACACGGAGAAAAGGGGAAAAAAAAAAAGTTTGGTGCGGCGCG
>VWZF01006443.1:1487253-1612649 GCA_013396755.1 Sclerurus mexicanus | reverse complement strand
GGCCGGGCCCCGCTGCCCCCCCAGCCCGGCCGGGCCCCGCTGCCCCCCGGTGAGCCCGGCGCGGCGGTGCTGTCGCTGTGGGCGCGGGGGCGCTCGGGAATCAGCGCGCACCTGGTGTTGTGGCATCCTCCTGGTCAAACCGAGGGTTAAAGCTCGCACAGTCTGTCGTCCTTTGGCGCGTTGTCGTGTGAAAAGTTGTTTTTGGTTGTTGTGGTGGTGTTCGCCCAGGAACCCTGGGAGATTTAACCCGAGTTTACCTCCTAGGCTCCGCGAAAAGCCTGGAGTGATAGATAAGGCGTGAAAACATCCACTCGTGTTTCCACGGGATGTTAGGATTGGGGAATATTAAAAAATAAAACCAGCAACTGTCTTACTGCTAATAGCAACAGCAACAAAATACAGAAGCTTCCACTGCGTGTGCTGATGTAACGTGGAGGCATTCAGCAAAATCATGGTAGTTGCTTCACCCCCTTTGTGGACTGACTTCAAGTGCACCGTTGTGTTCTGAAGTCCATTCCCCGAGTGTTTGTCCAGACTTGTCCTATAATAGGTGTCATTGCGTAAGAGGTATGGGGAGCAAAGAGCGTGCCGAGTTTCTTTCACTCTTCTAAGGTTCTGTGCTTGCATCTTAACTGTGCCAAACTCTGTGTACACTGAAGAGAGAAGGGCACAGCTTGGTAAGCTGCCCTGTGAACTTTGTGGGAAAAAAATAAAGAAGAAATTATTCTCTTCTTCCTCCTGCTTCCCAGCAAATGGTTTTGTTTGTCTGATGTCATCTTAAATAATTTCTTGTCACAGAGTGCTAATCCTCTTCTGAACTCTGGATGATGGTAACTCAACAATTGAGGAAGTAAACATGTGAACTCCTTCCTTTGTCTCTTTCCTGTCTCTCCTCTAACTTCTGTAGCTTTGCTCTTTGAATTTTGCCTGATTTGTTTAGCTGAGGCACCTGTACCTGTTCTTTACCTTTCTTATTGCCTACCACAGAACAAGAGATGCAAGAAAAGACTTGCATCTTTTCTCATCTGTCGTATATTTGTTCAGGCCAAAATAAATGTGTTCTGTGAAGATTTCTGTTCCTTGTGATACAGACTGTCAAAGTTTGTGAGATATCAGTGGTGTAATTCCTTGGGTTTAGTACTTTGCAGTTAGAGGAGAAGACATTCTTCACTACTGGAGAAACTGTCTCCTGTATGCATTTCATAGAATACATCTCGAAATGTTTGTCTTAACCTGTGAATCATGTTAAATTTATTTTAATCTGTTATTATTTTACTTCCTGACTAATCATGAATTTATGAGAAAAATGAACAACAGTGTACATGACATAGTATACTTTTAAGAGTGTGATCTAAGAATGTAACTTTACATTTCAACTTCTTGTTACTTTGTGGTCTCAGATGGCACATTGAAAACCTTACACAAATAGCTTGAAAGAGATAGTGGCAAGTTATCAGAGGGAAAGTAGCATTAACACAAACTACTGAAAAGTTGCTATGGTTACAGATAAAGGTAATCCCTGGTTCTGTGTAAGTGTGTCATTTTGTAACAGCTATATTAATCAGTCTGATTTCTGAGAGAATTGGAAATATACAAACTTCTGGCTCCATTTTCTTGGTAGCTAATAGCTATGCAGCTTTTTTTTTTGATACTGAATGGGCTCTGACTTGCATTCAAGATGCTTGATTTGAGTTACAAAGAGTATTATACATTACATATAAATGTACTAGCATCGTGCTGAATTCAATGGAAACTGTAGTATATTTATTTTTTGCTCCATCCAAGAGATACTTGATGTCAAGGAAATATCTTTTAAAATGTCTAGATTCTTTTTCAAGGACTTTGTCTGAGGCAAGTGTAGTGGCCATCTATCACCAGAGGCCTTGGTGGTGCAGCTGTACAAGGTACAATTCTGTGTCCTGATTAAACAAACAAACTAAACAAAAACAAAAAACTATCAAGAAAAACAAAACAAAAATCACCCAACCAAGCAAATCAACTCCCTCTCCCCCCAAAAAAACCCAATCAACAAGCCCTCTCAAACTAAAGTAATGTGACAACTGCTGAGAGATTAAGACCTGTTGTGAATGTTCAGCTTTATAGGCATGGGGTGTATGAGGCAGGACAAGTTATTCTCTCAGTGGTTTATTCCCTATGTAGAAGGAGGCAGTTGGGATTTAACATGAAAGAGTAATAATTTCTAAGCTTAGCTAAGCTTTGTGTGGTTTGCGGTAGCTGCTGAAACTTCCAGGGCAATGTGTTTGTCTGGTGTATCTGTACTGCTGTCCAGACAAGTCATCAGACCTCTGTGAAGACTCAGTATTTACCACATGCACTTCTTTGTTATTTCCAGATTTGAGTACTGCAGAGCAGTAGTACATCTTGGATTGAAAACAGCAAGAGGAATCTCAAAGTTCAAGATTACTGAAATCTCATCAGTCTGGTATGTTCTCTTTAAACTCCTGGAATAGCAAGTTGAATTCTTTGTATGTGAGGGCCTCCTTAGTTACAGCTAAAGATAAGTTTCCTGCTAGGTTTCTAGGATCTTGGCTTTTCATCAGCAACTTCTTTCCTGGGAAGTAAAACACTACTGAGAACTGTGTATTGCTGTGGTTGTGTAGAAAATTGTTTTTGGTAGTGGTGTTTGTAGCAGGACAATGAACCCCTGCTCCTGGAACCTTCAGTCAACATATACTCTGAACTTGTTTTCATCTTGCCTGTCTAGTTTGGAAATTCCAGGTACTTATGCAGACTTTTAAAACTCAAGTCAGGTTGGAAAGGACATATTGCTAACAAACTTTGCAGAAGCTGTACACTGGTGTATTTAAGAATGTGAAAAGGAATGTTGGTTTCTTCACGCAGAGAATTTTTTTTCCACTGTCTTTATGTAGACATTACTCTTATGCTGCTTAGGTTTGGTAAAAAATTTGTAATAATGTCTCAGAATAATTTCTCAAATGTCAAAGTTCTGAAATTGCTATGCTAATATGCTTTTAAAGTTGATATGTTTCCAAAAATACTCAACAAGTTTGAAAACTTGTTTATAAACAGGATTGCAGCATCTGAGGGTGTGAAAGGAATGGGAAGGTAAATATTACTTTTAAATCTGTGTCTAGTGAGAAAAGCTAAGCCAGAACTGCAATAACAAGAAATAAACGTTTCAGCACATGCTGTAGTGCTGACTTAATTGACAACAGGAGGGTAAAGGTCTTTTCTCCAATGCCAGTTCAGTATGTGTAAGCAGCAGATCAGTTTCTTTGCTACTTATTAACGTGTACAGAACCCAGGAGGTATAATATATTCAAGACTGAAAAACAGGTGCAAAACAGTGAAGAAAGCTCTTGTGGTTCACACTGATCTGTTGGGAACTGGACAGCGAGTAACCATCTCTCATCTAATCCCCGAGCAGCTATCACATGTAGCTTTTGATCACTACTATTCTTGTCTCTGTTTGAACTGGTGACTTAAAGATGAAAGGCTCTGTTCTTGATCTCTTGAGCTGTCAAGTCCTCCAAACTTGCTGTCTTCTGTATGTGTAAGATTATGGAACAAATGGCCCTTTAGCAGCTCCATGATTGTAATAGTCAAGTGAGAGTCAGGTGCTTTCTGTTACTGTCCTCAGTGCAAAGTTGGGTGGCAGGAAACTGATTTTTTTTTTTTAACACTGCTGTCAAAGCTTCCCTGCCTAATGTTCTCACAGCTGCAATCTAGTATTTTCATTTTTTCTGCATTGCCACAGATATTGTAAGAATAGCAAAGGCTTAACTTGAGCCTGGACCTTAAAATGGTGCCACTGCCTTTTCTCCAGAACATGTGTGTGTTTACAGGGAAAATAAGTGGGTTTTGTGCAGAAACTGAGACTAAATTTAGGCTTTTTAATGTCTAGTTTCACTAGGTGTCCTTCAACATGGGATAATAACTTGAATAGTAATTTTTTTTATACTTGGATTCCAAATATCTGCATACAGATTTCTAATCCAGTGAACTAGGGTTAACTGGAACCTAGTTTGAATAGCCCACTTCACAGATGATTTGGGGAGCTTCACTTTTATGAAGATGGCAAATTACTCTTGGGGCATTCTTAGTTTGACAGTTGTGTGGGTGTGTTTGTTTTTGGTTTTAAATGCGATGAGGTAAACAAATCTGGGCGGTCAGTGCTGAATGGAGGAGAATCTGCTTTGCCACCCCCCTTGTGCTCTGGGTGAGCCATGGTCTTGGTTATCAGAGGCTGGACAAGCTTCTGCCAGCTCAGAGACTCGAAGGCAGGTGGAAGGAGCTGATGAGCACCCGAGCTGGGCTGTTCGAATCAGCCAGACTTCATGGTGGGGGAGAGGTGGGGAGGAAAAGGGACGAAAGGAGTCTGTGGTAGTGATAAGAGCTGCTAGTTGCCTGCATAACAGAAGCATTAGCTGAAGTGTGGGATGTTTGATGATAAAAATTACTTTTTGTTGCTGTTATGAGGTGGTGAGACTGCTGTGGTAGCATATAGAGCTGGAAACTTTCGGGGTAGTGTGTTTGGTTTGGGTTTTCTTTTCCCATCTTCATTTGAGAGGACTCAAAGAACAACACTGACTTAGAGTTGTGTTTTCTAACGCTAGGCAGTTTGGTTGATATGATTTGTGACTTGTGCTGTGTTTTTATGGGCCTAAAGTTAATGTGTTCGAAATTGAAGCTTTTCAAGATTGGTTACTGAGATACTTCAGGGACGCTTTACTGGTCTGTTTTGTTTGTGTGAACTGTGTTCTTGGTTTTGATTGCTTAGATAAGAGTTGGTCAAAAACGTGTCATGTAAGTATGACCTCAGTGTTATCCTCAGGGGACCTGAGATCAACTTCCAGCAGTGCTGGCTCTGGCAGGGCACTGAATTGCAAGGGTTAAGGTCTGGTCCTTTCAGCTTATATTTTAGGCACTGTGGGGGAAATTGTGTGGATATTGTTAATTCTGTTCTTGTTTCATACATATCAACTCACAACTACCAGTTGCTGCTTTTCAGTCCTGTTTGAATTTGTGGCGTGGTAGGTTGCTCTAAAATAGAAGGTAACACGAAATGTGTTATTTCACTGTTTTACAGGAATTGAATGTCCTTCCTGAAGGTGTTCTTTATGTTCTTTTTGGTGTTTTGGAGCTCAAGGGAGTACTTAGCTGTAAATATTTTTCCAATGCTGTGCAGAGTGCTAAACTGCCTTGGACTTTTTAATCTGTATTAGGGAAGTTAAAACATCCCCATTTTGTGGTATTGGCAGTGGGTGAAGTAAGACAAGGCAGACAGCCCCAGCACTGGAAGAGGAAAAGTGGCAACAACCAGAAACATGGAGGAGTTTTTCCTCTCTGCCTCTGCATGGGACAAAAACAACCCAAATGTGCTCATGCTGACAGGTGCTCTCTCTTCCTCTAGCTTAATATGTTTAGCTATTTTACACTAAGCACGTGAAAATGTTCTGTGTAAGGCAGCCTTGCTACCCAGATAAGTCTTGTGTAACTATGATGATACTTTGTGGGTACAGGAGGGAACACTGTGTTGTGGCTCTTCCTTGTGTGGCTTGTTTGGAATGGGGCAAGGTTTGTCTCGAACCAGGTGTCATAGCTGCACTTCTGAAATATTTATTGAGCCTTGTTTTGTGTTTACATTTCTTTTCACTGGGTAGGTGGGTAGGGACCCACATCGCTGTTTGCACTGAGGAAAAAGAAACACTTTTAATCCAAAGGACAGGTTTTTGTCTAGTGTTGAGAGGAAGCTGTGCCGTGAGAAACGCTGTTGTCACAACGTGGCCAGGATCTTGCAAATCTGTTCAGTCGAGTGAAGCCTGAATAAGCACAAAAAGTTTCTGGCAGGAGCCGTGGTACCTTGTGGGATGGAGACAGTCACTTCCTGCGGAGCTCCTGCTGACTCATGCTTTAAATGGGTGGAAGTCTTTGGAACCGGCGACCCGATGTATTTTTAGCCGGGGTTACTAATTTATATCGTGTGCTCGGCCTGCCAGGGCAACTCCAGTCACCCTTAAAGCGCGGATGGGCTCCAAACCCACAGCTAATTTTATCCCCTAAGTGGAGCAAGCGGCAGTTGTGTAATTGCCGCGGGAGAAGCGTTCCCAGCCCCGCTCGGGCTTTCTCCTGCCCTCCACCCCGACCCCGGCCGGGGTGCTGCGTGCCGGGCTGGGCGGGCATCGGGGGGTCCGTGTCCGGGGCCGCGGGTGCTCGCAGCGGGAGCGGGGCGCGGCCCCTTTAAGAGCGCGCGCCCGGGGTGCCCGAGCCCGCCCAGCCTAACCTGCTAGCGAGGAAAAGTTCTTGACGTGACGGGCGCGCCGCTCCGCCAATCGGCGAGCTCTTCCCGGCCGGAGGGGCGGGGCGCCGGCGGCTCGGCCAATGGGAGCGCGTGGGCGGGCCCCGCGTCCGGGGTAGGTTGCGCCGAAGTGCGGCTCCAAGTGAAGTTAATCTGGGGTGAAGCGAACAGAGAATTGTGGAGATCTTGTTGGTAGGAATTTTGCGGTTCTAATCGCGTCGTGTGGCGTCGTTCCGCCCGCCGGGGCAGCGGAGTTCATGTGCGTGGGGCTTTCCTTCGTCGTTTCGCTCTCTAATGATGGCAGGATATTAACATTTATGCAGGGAAGCAGAACAAAAGGGCTCTTTAGACAGGAAATAAGGTGCTGAGAGGCTCAAACTTGACCGAGTTTCTTTTGTCATCTGTCGGCTTGCACGGGGTGTTCTGGCGTGGAAGAATCGAGTGGCTCCACATTATCTTATGGAGAAATGTTAATTCAAAAATAGCGAGGATAATGCTGCTGTTCTGGAGTTACACAATGTTACAGGAAGAGAGCTCGATTTTAACTCTAACTTCCCTGATTCTGATGAGATTGGAGGTAACTAATTATGACAGCTGCCGTGGGATTATTCAGTGATAGCATTTGCTCCAAGTCGTTTGTCTTAAATTGTCCTTTGTTGTATCACTGAAGGCTGCTATGCTGTTGTCTGCGTGTTTGTTCTTGATGAGATGAATGTCTCACAGGTCTTTAGCATTTAGAACAAAGATATGTAAAAACTATGTAAAACCTGGCAATTTTTCCCTTTTTTTAATCAATTTTATAGGTGTCTGGGTCTGTCAGAGCTCTGATTACAAACACAGGCAGGAAAATTAAGTGTTAACTGCTCTGTGTTGCAGCTACTACCCTTCCATCCAAGAAAAAAAAAGAGGGGGTATGTTTTTTTTCCCTTTGGAATAGGTCAGAAATCTCTTTGGAAACCTGTTTTGCCTAATGATAGCAGGTGTTTTATTTGCGGGAAGATTATTTTCAGTTTCTGTACCAAGTTTATAATATATGGTATTTTTAGTGACACTTTGTGCATCTGAGAGGGTTTTAGGAACAGGAAAAGTATGGGTGGCATGGGATAGGGTGGTGAGAGGGAGGAGAGCAGGAAGTGGAAAGGCAGGAAGCAAGGGGATTTGAGAATGAAGACTTTAATTGCCATCCTTTCTATATCTTTGGTAAGTGTGTTAGATGAGGCCACATACAGAACAAGGCTTTCAGATTCATATTTTCTTACTTCCCTATATAGTTCCTGGTTTTTATAATATCACTTGTCAATATACAGCTGCTCCTGACAATTGGAAAGAAATACTCATGTCCCCAGTACTTGTTGAGTCTAAGGAGTTTGATGGGTTTTGTATGATTAGTCACGGTGATAGAAGAATGGATGTCAAAATTGAGTAACAGTCTTCCAAATGACTGTGGAAAGCAATTGCTTAGACCTATACTGAATGTAAACAAGTGTTATTTTTAAAGTATACCTCCTTCCTTCAGTTTTACATTGAGCCATTCTGTTTTCTCCCAAAATACTGGGTGTGGATTGCTTTTATATATATATGTCAGTGTCTTGACACACTGGCATCTTGCCATGGTCCTGGAGCTTATAGGTCAGAATTACTAATTCACTCTTGTTATCTGTCTTTATCTGTTTATAACATTTTTAAAATGTTCTAGATTGTATTTAAACCCTGGAAATACTATTTTGGAATGAGCAGTGACTACTTAAGGTCTTTTAGCTCAGAGGTGGGACAAGTCTGTATTGGGAGATGTATAAAACCAGTCTGTGTAAGCATTTAAATACCTGAATTTTGATTAATTTCCTAACTTGAACTTGATGCTAGGCCTAGACTAAGTGGCTAGATGAGGTGTATGAGGTTAGGGCAAGAAGAATAATAGTTTACTTGATTTTTCTATAGACTTATATGTGTATTAGAATTACTAAAAAAAAGCAAACCAATTAAAGTATTTGTGTGCTATTAAATACTACATTTAGCCAAAAGCCAGTTTTTGCTTAGATCAAGGAAAAAAGCTGAATATATGAGGCAACTTGTTTCCTCATTTGTTTGATCACTGAGCAGCCATTCTTCCTGGGTGTACTCTGCCCCCCACCTTAGGAAAGCTGTATTATCTGGGACCAGTTTTCCTGATTTATTCAACACAGGAGTGAAATGTTCAGTTCTCTCGCCACATGTATACAGTTCTAATGCAGGCTGTTTGTAGAAAGCAAATCTGCCCTAAAGGATAAACATACCACTTTGCTGGCACAGCTGTACAACTTCTGTATTCAGGCTACAGCAAATGTTTCTTGCTTGCATTCAAAGCCGTTGCTGGCAGGACCTGTGTTGTCCCTGCACGACGATTGGTTGTTCCAGCGTTTCTTGTTCACAAAAACCTTTTCCTGCACATGCTCCATCTGCAGATCTTAAACACTGTGAATGTGTTGTGTGCTGTGGGATTTATGTGTCTGCTTCCTGTGCCAGGATGGAATATACATCTCTGATGTGAATAGGAGATTCTTAAAAGTGACTGTAGCTCTGTGGACAAAATGCAGGACCAAATTTTATCTCCCCTGTTTGAGGCAAAGGACATCTATGCCCTACAGGTCACCAGCTGCTGGTGGCACTGCCTAGTGGGAGGTGGGTGGCCCAGCATGAGCTGGGATGGTGACCCTGCTCTCTGGGTCTATTCAGTGCTACTTTGAGCAGGATGCATGTCTACCATGGACTGATCTCTGAACCTTAGGGCAGATGCCTGCAAACAGGGATGTGGGCTTTAAATCCCTCCCTGGGTACTGGGTACTCCTGCCACACACAGGAACCTCCTGCCACTCTCCCAGCAGAGTGGGTTCCGTGAGCACTGGAGGCAAAGTCAACTAGCCTGGCTCAAATTGTTCTAAATTAGTGCCTCCGGCCAACCCAACTGGCTCTTTTCCCCTCCTCTTCATACCCCTGTTTCCCTAGCGGTTTAGTGATCATTTCTGCTAATTGCCCTGTGCCCAAGGCCCGAGGGAGGGGGAAGAATAATAATGTCATGCTAGAGTGTCACTGATAGCCTAAAGAGTCAGCTGCCCAGGGTTTTGGACGTGGAGTTTGGCCTCTGACTAGTTTTGTTGCTGTTTCTAGGAAATGGGTGAGCTGAGGAGGTGTGATCTGCGCAGCGGTGCTGTTGCAGGGCAGATTGGTGCTGGAGGACCAGCCCTCCCCGCAGATACAAGGGCTCCCCGGGAGATAGTTGTGCTCCTGTGGTGTGCAGCTCACTCTGGGTGGGGCAGATCATCTGGCCAGTGATGTTTACACTGTAATAAGGTTTTGTGAAAATAAGCAGTTAATTACACATGACCTACAAAGGAATAAAAATAGCTTGGATCTGTTCTTTCTTTAAAATCTATTTAACAGTGGCATGAAACGTTTGGGATTTCTAAACCTGCTTGTTTGTGGGTTTGTTTTTTTTTTACCTTTAGAAATTTCAGGAACATTAAGTCCTTCTTCCCTGTTCTTGTTGGATCTCTCAGATGTGTCATAAGCTTCTCAGCCCTTAATTGAAGGGGTGGGGTGATATATTTTTAACAGATCCCTCCTTCCAAGTGTGTTTATAGGCCTTTTGAGCTAAACAGACTAGCAAAAACAAAGCTTTGACAGTGCAAAAATTGTTTCTCCTCAATCAAGTTGTGGTTTTTTGCTCATTGTCCAGTTGTTGACAGAAACTGAGTTTTTTTTAATTTGAAAAGTAACTTTTTTGCTATTAAATTATGCATTAAGAGATAAACTGACTTAAATCCTAACTTGATCCATCTTCTGCTCCATTTAGATCAACTTAAGACAGTCTTTTATTACTTAGACAAATGAACAGACTCATTTGGGTATTTCCTAAAAATAGCTCCTTTTTAAGCAGCAGTTTTATTAAATGCACGGTTCTTCCTTTAACTTAATGCTTCAGCAGTCTTGCAGAAGCTCAGGCTGTCTCCATGCTAAAGACCACCCTGGCTCAGCCGTTCTGCCCTGCCAGGATGTATTTGTATCACAGGACTAACCTTCAGGATATGGTATTTGTCAGACTGAAACATAATAGTCCTGTATCTGGAGAACTAAACTGTAAACAGTGTGGCTGGCTTGGCAGGCCCCGGCAACCACCCCAACAGTTCAACTAGCCTAGGGTTTAAGACAACACTGTGCTGGTGTGTCCTGTGATTCATGATGTTAATGCACCTTTATCTATGTGAAGGATTAGGGAAGCAAATATAAACTTAATAATCAAATTGAAGTGGAAGCTTAGTAGCATTGTTTCTGAGGACAAAAGTGTGGCACCTTCAGCTCATTGAAGTATTTTGCATTGGATGTGGTTTTTCAACAAGGACTGAAGTTTTCACCATTAGCTTGAATAAGGCAGGAGGCTGGATGGCTTTCATGTGTGTGTGCCATGGAATGTAACTGGGCTGATAAAGCAGAATATTGCATGGTGAAGGCAAGTATTTTCCCCTTACAGTTTTAAATTATGTTTAGGACAAGAGGTAAGAGAGAACTACCGACTCTGCAGGCAAAACTTTTAGAGTTCTGTACCTAAATTGGACATATTAATTTATTTTTATACGGAAGGATATCTCTAATTTAGATTGTTGGAAGAAAAAAAAAATGAAGAAGTTGTTGATTGTGCTGGTTTTGAGCTGGGGTGGCAGAGGAGATATGAAACTGCAGAAAAGGATAAAAATTGTTTCTCTACTACCCCCATGTGAATTTAGTATGTTTTTCTAAACTCATATGGAATCAAGGCCTTCATGCAATGCAATGTTGTCATGTACCAGAATGTCCGCTGTGCAACAGAATGACCTTGCATTTGGAGTCTGTATCGTTATCGAGATAGGCCAAAAGAAGTGTTTAGAATGCCAAACTAGAAGGTTTGTAGATTGCTCTTTCTTCCTGCCCAGCTCCTTCAGAATTGGGTAAGATACTTACAAGGTAGCTTTTGTTGCTGATAAAGGAGACTTTTCTAAGTGATTTCACCAGACTTCTAATGTTGGGAGTATGCTATCCAAACATCATGTTAGTGTGACATACTCTTGGATCTTTTTGTTAAGTCCTTGAATAAAGTGGTTTTGTCAGTATTAATTAGAACTAATTATCAAACAAATATTGTTGTCCAGGTGAAAAGTGACAAGTAATTATTTTAGTGTTTTATGATTACAAAAAATATTTGTTTGCTAACTTGAAAAAATAAAATGTTGTGGCAACATGGAAGGACTTACCTGGAATGCTCTTTAGGGAAGAGGCTTTAGAATTGCTCAATAGGATTGTTTTGATTATCAGCACATTTTCATGGGGTCTGTTTAAAGGATTCTGGGAGAGGAGGAAAGCAGCATTAGTAACAATAGGCCAAGGTAAGTGTATGATTAGTTACATAACAGACAAATTGTCAGCTGAGTGTGACAAACCATGCAGGGACCGAGACTGGTGCTGAGATCAAGGAGTGTTTGATTTGTTGTGGAGTGACCTGGCAGCTGGGCATGAATTTTTTGCCTGCTTAGTAAGTCCAGTCAAACTTGGTGCTTTGATTGCAATTTAAAACTCCTGTGCATAGCAGTGGAGTAATTGGAGTTACATTTTTTCTTCTTTTAATATAACAACAAAAAAAAAATCTGATTTCACACTCTGATCGCTCTAGTTGATTGTGTTGTCTTCCTCCATTTGCCTTTCTCTTACTTGGTGTCTGTCAAACTTTTGGCTGCTGTCTATGGTCTCTTTCAACAAGAATTAGCTTGTTGTTCTGCAAAGTCATAATGTGACTGTGACCTGTGGTCTTAAGTTTATACCTAGTCATTCTCTATATAAATAAATCCCTGATTAGTTGCTGCCTACTTATCCTTCTGTCTTCAGCCTCAGATCCCCCATTGCACAATCGGAAATACCAGTCTGCTCTGAAGAGTACCTGTGTCCTTGCTGCAGCTCTGGCACCTTAATTTCTCAGACTGGCAAGGCCTGAGATGAAGAATTTATTGAAACTTCTTAGTATGTCTTGAGAGCTCTGCCTGGTGAACTTAGACAGGGTGAGCATACAATGTAAAATGTTTGTTGCAGTGTTGTTGGGTTTCCTTGAGCATGATCAAGTTAGTTGTTAAAATGGGAAAGTCTTTTCCTGAACCCAAGGGTTATGGGTTGAAGTTAGTGATTTTTTTTTTTTTTAATGTGAGAGTTACAGGTATTTTTCAATGATTGTGTGGGTTTTTTTGTCTTCACCATAGGGGTGTGAGAAGGGATTTTTGGGAGACAATGTAAGGGTATTGGGCTTTTTTTTCAATAGTGAGTGTGTGGTACTTGTGGAATTAGCTTAGCTGAAGCTGTGGTGCCTGTGAACACATCTTTAGGCCAAGCTAAAGAGCATTGTTCTTGCTGATGTCCCTCTTGTTTATGACCTTGTACCATAATAAAAGGGAATATATTGTGCTCTTTTTTCCATTGTTTCCTGATGGAAGGCCTGTTGGTCAGTGTTGGTGAATGGAAGGGAATGAGCATTCTGATAGAGAGTCACACCTTGCTGACAGTTGAGGTTCAATATCCTGTGAGCAGATTTTTTTGTTCCATTTATCCATTCTGTAGTGTGATACTGGCTTTAATATACCATAATTGGAGATCTGCCTTGTGTTTTTCTATGTTTGTCTACTTTTCCTTTATATAATGAATTTTCCTTTCTCTAGAAAGTGCTGTTACTTTGTCATGTGTCAATCTGTTCTCTGGCAGAATACAATGACTATGGCAAGAGGATAAAAAGAGAAGTCAGATCTACTTTAAGAGTTATTGTTCAAAATGCTTCTAAAAATGTAAATTTCTGTTTACATGGCTTGAGGATAAAGGGGAAATCCCATGCTAATACTTAACAGCTTGGCCTTTTGGGATACAAGTCCCTCCCTTGAAGCCATTTATGGCTTTATTTTTCTCTGTAGAATTGAAGAAAAAAAACTCTGTACAAAGGTAGCATCGTAATAATTAGGGAGAGAGTGGCATCCAGCCATGCTATTTTTAGACAATTGTGCTCTTAACTTGCTGATCTAAGTGTTCTGGACAGTAAGTGGGGGAGACAATGTACTAGAAATGTGTGCTCACATAGCTGAATCTTGTCTGGAAACAGAATGAATAGCAGACTTTCAGAAGGGCAGTTTACAGAGTTGTAGCTGGAGTATTAGTAGGTAAAAAGGATGCCCTGGTGATTAAAGCACAGTGTTTGCAGTGCAGACTTTTACTCGAAAGCTGTCAGCTCTGGCTTTCTCCTCAGCTGAGAAACTGAAATATGTGCAGTCTGTTCTGTAAGGCTTAGGGAAGAAGTGTAAAAAACTATTTTCTATTCCATGATGGCAGTGAGGGGAAAAAATGCCAGTTGTCCTCAATCACATTGCTTCTAATATTTAAGCTTTTCTTAAAAAGCGTAATGGCCTCTCCATCTAAGCAAGTGGTGTGGTTTTGGAAAGCTTCAGAAAGGAGTGTATCTGACTGCAAGTTTCTGATCATTCCTTAGTCCCTCATCTGTTTATCTGACACTGTCTTGGGTTGTCTGACCTCTTGGTGATGTGTGCATTTTTACTTGGCTTAAGCTTTAAGTGAGGCTATGCCTTAGACTTCAGTTCTGTTACTAACTCAGTAGATTCACCTTCCTCCTGCAGTGCACTGTGAACTTTGATTCCTCTGGTACAGAGCTGTACTGTAAACCACAGGAGCAAATCCAAGCTTTTGAAATGAAGTCTTCAAGGTAGATCAGTTCCTGTCCCAGCAGTGCTGTGGCAGAGGTATCTAAAGCCCTAAATTACCTGTATCATGAAATCATTGCATTGGTTGCATATAAATATATATTGAATGCATGTATATACGTTACACTTGGACGTTTAAATGTTCCATTGTTTCAGGCAGTGTAAAGTAACAGTTGAGGGGAAACTAAGGAAAGATGCAAAACTTCATAGTGTGACCAGTTGGTATATTCATATGTTTGGGGAAACTTGACAATATACTAAACTGTTGGATAAATACTAGATGCCCAGCATGGCACTACTGATCACCTGTGTAATATTTTCCTGTGCTTTGTTCAGGGTGATAAGTTTTAGTGTATAGTTTGCTTGGGATCATGTAAGCTGGCTTCCCTAGTGATTGAAATAGTAATTAAAGGATTAAAAAACAATAGCAAAACCCCCTAAAAGAGCATTAGGGTTAAAACAAAGTAGCAACTTTGAGTCCCTTGACTGAATTTAAGAGTATTGCAGAAGATGAGGAATGCAGCTTTGCCACAGGGAACATCATACTTACACCTCTTACACTGAAAACTTGTCCTTAAATACCCTCTCTGTCTGGTCAGGATTAGCTTTAGGTTGAGTTCCCCATCAAACCACAGTAAGGGTATTGTATAATTTTGAAGACTTAAATTAGACATAGTGCATAATTCTAACTAGAGCTACACATCATGCATGATAATCACAGTGTTCTTGGGAGTTAAGCTGAATTCAAGATGCCCTAGCCAGAAATGATGATGATGATCGTTTTTATTTATTAACACATAGGAACCCTGATATTAGAGCAGGAGCTCCCTTAGCATTAAGCCCACGTAGAACTGTAGCATTATAAGCTAATTAAAATTCCACATACTGCTGTTTATAAAAACAAATTATAACGTGTTTTGTGCTTACTGTCAGTTCTCAGCAACAGGTGCTTTGTTAACAAGAAGCTGTCTATTTTGGGAACTCGTGTTAAAGCGGCTTTTATCTCTTCTGGGTTTGATATGCTTAAAATAAGTGAAACTCATGCTCTATTGAGAGAAGATTACTTATTCACTGAAGCTCAAAAGAAGCGATTACTGAATCTATATCTATTCTTTCAGTAATTATGAGGGTAATCTTGTAAGTGTTTGAATCCTTCTTACAGATTATTTTTCATCAGCATGTAAAGTAAAACCTGTTTTAAAATACAGCATCAAAGATAGTTTATGGAGTTGCTTTCCTGCATGCCTTAAACTTTGGCCTAGTATTTTAAAGGAATGTAGAGAATTTTAGAATCTCCTGGTTCTAATTTTATACAACCTCTGGCTTCTGAAATGACCAGCTTCAAAATATGATGCCAAAGAAAGCAGAATGTAGCCATGTCTGGTCTGTTTTAGAGTAGCCTTCTTATCTTTTATAGAGCATTTTAAAAGAAGGCATTTATTTACTGACAGATTTCAAGTAAACCCTAAATGTATAGGGCTGTGTAGAAATATGAAATGCAACTCAAGAATTCCTGCAGCACCTGAATGCCAAAGTACAGGTATGAGATGGACACGCTCCAGAGGAAAGAAAAGGGTTCCTCAAGCAGTATCTGCAACTTGTGCAGCTCGACACTGGTTCAGCCACACATGATGGAAACTGTGGTTTTTGTGAGCTGACATAGCAGACTGCTGACAAGCAATTACTGACATGTTTTGATTTTTCTAATGGGTGTAACTCTTGAATTTTTATTCCTCTTGAGCAGAGATGCCAGAGCAAGCA
Organism: Sclerurus mexicanus; assembly: GCA_013396755.1. Taxonomy (NCBI): domain Eukaryota; kingdom Metazoa; phylum Chordata; class Aves; order Passeriformes; family Furnariidae; genus Sclerurus; species Sclerurus mexicanus. The sequence continues at coordinate 1,596,857 of VWZF01006443.1, read as the reverse complement.
CTCCTTAAAAGTATGTTCCTTTAATAGTAGCTGCATGTTCCATCACAAGTGTAACTTCATGTAAAGTTTCTACGGCAGTCTTGTCTCAGACAGCCATCTTCCAAAAATGGGCCTGCTGAGCCTGTCTGCCTCTAGCCTTAAGTTTTGGGTGGTCTGGGTAGGTTAAACATAAGTACAGCCTCATGTTTTGGGTTGTGTATAGACATACGGTGCTTTGGGTAGGACCAGTGGGGTGGCTGACTAGTGCCCTCTGTGTTCCTCAAATACTCCTCTTGGGCTTGCCTCACCATGACTCCTCCAAAGATAAAGATTAAAACCATCTTCCCAAAACACGTGACATGCTCTTTCCTCATGTTCATTTTTCTTTGTCTATAATTCACTCAAATTATCTTTACTTTGTACAAAACAATTATAGTTAGTCTTGCTCTCCCTGCTTTTAATGTTTAACTATTATCTTTATTGGAGGTCCCTGTCATGTCTTCCTGTAAACGAGCCTGTCCAGCCCAAGAGTTATTTGCTGTTTTTTTCTCTTGAACCGAAGAAGTGATTTCTGTGGGGTGTGTGAGTTTTGTTTTGCTGTTCTCACTTGTGATCAGGTTGACGTGTCCAAAAGGCAGCTTTGTTGGCTTAGATTTTCTGATAGTTACCACAGGAGAGACAGAAACTTAGAACCTGCTAGTGGTGCTCTTTCTGAAAGCATCTCTGTGCTGGTCTGGTCTGGAGTTTGCTGGATTAGCTGGGGTTGCCTAAAAATGTATTGTGCTGCTGGGGAATAAGAATAAGCAACTTTTAAGTTGTCTAAGTCAGAGGAAAAATTGATGTTTCTTTGAATCTCACAAAGTTTGGATGCTGTCATGTGTGAGGGCTTAATTCTAGCGGTTGCTGCAGTGTTAGTCTTGAACAACAAAGTCCAAATGTACCTACTTAAATCTCTAACAATGATAATCCTTGGTGTCTTGACTTATATTTTGCTTCTTTAGGCTTACATTGAAATACATGGTAAATAAGTGTTGAAGGCTTTATAGGGAGTGCTGCATTTATTCTTTTAGGTGCTGCAGCAGTTAGCAGATGTTCCAGCATAAAGTGGTGGTCATTCCTGCAAAAAACCTACCATCACACTGGTAGCTCTGTGTGGTAGCTTTCTGAAATTCCAACACTTTTTCATGAAAATCCTCATGTCTGTACTTGGCCTCTGAAATCCAGCCTTAAACAAAATGGGATTCCTTCTACTAGGTAGTAAAATGTAGTGGTTACATAGTTTAACTTTTTTTCTTTTAGGAAGAATCTTGAGTAGAGTAGTGAATTTCATGGAATTGTCCCTTTATTTTGTGTGGTGACTATACTAGAAAGTTTGAAAATTAAGTAAGTAACGCTTATAGTTCTGGTTTTTGTTTGTAGACTTAAGTGGTCACTGCAAGTAATTTGATGCCTTTGCACGAGGTGAATGAAAGTCTGAGATACCCTCTTTTGCAGCAGTTAATCTTTGGATCTAGTAATCCTTACTTTGCAAAGGTTAAGCGTGGCTACAAGTAGTAATTACAGTTTCAAAGTAACATCTATTAATAGTGTATGCAGGCAAGCATGGGGAGCTGAGTCCTTATTACCAGTGATCTCCTTGATACCAGGATAGAATCTGTGTGTCTTTGTTCTTGCCTAGTAACAGTTGAAGAGGTTGCAGTGAAATGTTCTCTTGTTCCTCGTGTAACCTTGAGTACAAGAGCAGACAGCTGTACTTAGCAATATACGCACTTTAACACTGGAGGCTTTGTCTATACCAGGTGTTCCTGGGTTGTATGATATTCTGGCTCAGATTAGTTATGAATGTTGCTCATGTTCCTTCCCTTCCTAAGACCTGAACCTCTCTCTTTTCTGTCCATCTGCCACTTCTGAGCTTGCACTTTCTCGTGTGTGTGGCTTTTTTTTCCCCGCTAGTGTGACTCTTTCACAGCCTTACTGACATCGTAAACCTGTGAGAGAGCTTTAAGAGTCCAAATTTTACCTATATTTTTAATTAGTGTATTGAAGGATTTAAACTTACTATTTAAAATTGGAAGTGAAGGAAATTCTTCTGTAACTCTTCATCTTTTGTAAAGTTTCTGCTAGGAGTCTCTGATATATCAGAGTGCTTGATTTTAAAATAAGTCTATGCACGAAACAAAAATAAAAAGCTGTCCAACAGGAATAGACAGGAACATAAGTAGATATTGGATGACTTGTCAAGTGAGTTGAGAGAAGATCTTATGTAAGTCTTTGGTCACTAGTGTATTTTGTTTTTGATATTAAGTCATTCTATAAATTCTGCTTCAGTAGTTCAAATTGCAACTTAAATCTAGTTAGTTGTGGGCAGGAAGAGTACTGGAGGCCTACTAGAATGAATGGAAAGCTTTAAAATGTGTGGATTCTCTTGGTGCTGAGGAAGTTGGATAACTTCTGTGTTTTGAAAAATGCAACAGCTATGTGTTCTGCTGCTACAGGAACAAGGAGGTCGCTGCCCTTAATGATCTGGTTGCACAGTTGGTCCTTAACCATATTCACTTTTTTAACTCAAAGCATTCTGATGAAACTGGGTCAGAGTGTAATACACATGTAGCTCTGCTGGCAAATGTGAACCAGCTGCAGTGTTTTAGCCAGGGTGAGCTGTAGATGAAATGACATGTCTGACTGCAACCAGGCTGAGCTGTAATGACTGAGGCCCCTATTCAAATCTGCCAGTTCTTCTTGGCTCCATAACAAGTTGCTGGGACATGGAAATGCCTTAAAGCAGCTACAAATGACTGCTCAGTGAATGTAAATTGGAGCCTTTTGGGAGACAGCAAGAGTAAAAAGAAAACAGCGTTGTTCTGTAACTTGCTGTTAAATTGTGAGTCTAGTGCTTTATACTCTTGAGTAGTGTCCTGCTTCCAGCAGGATACCTGGGCAGCAAATTCCGCTATGGAGCAGTGTTTTCAATCACAGCCAGTGCTTGGTAGCTTCTGCAACAAGATTCAACAGAACTCTGCTCTTAGGCCTTTATTTGCTGTTTGTTTTGATAAGCCTGTGGAGGACTCCATTTGCTATTTATTGCTTTTTGTACCACCATGCCTTTTCATATGGTGGTACAGGTGGTATCAGATATCAGTTGCCAGTATGTGCTCTAAAGTGAAGTGTATTTTTGTCTGCACAACTTCATGTCTTGCTTTTATTTGTGCTTGGAATGAAGCTTTATATGTTTAAAAGAGCACAAATCACCACTTCTGCAATTTCTTCCTTGCTTCATTAGCACAAAGGAAATGACCATTAGTACTGGTGCTCCTTGAATCGATGCTGAACTGCGTCATTATAAAGGTGATTATGACAGAGGAGGGCATATTTTAATCACTTGTTAAAAATTGGATTTGTTATTTGGGGTGAGTGTCAGGTAAAACTATCAGTGTGTTGATCTTTCACAGGGAAGAGTAGCTCACACCAACTGCTGTGCTTTCTCTTTGAGAAGCAATTTCAAAGCTGGCATCAGTATGGTCAAACTATGTCTGCTGTGGTGCTGAGACAGAATGCTGTTTGGGTGGTCTTCTCAGCTTCAGTGTTAGCATTGGGGAGGGATCCTTCCCATACCAGTCACGGATTTTAGGAGTGTTTGCAGAACACAAGACAGTACTTGAGCTGGCGTAGAGGGTGTGAGGAGCTGCTTGTTTTCCTACCACAGCTTGAGGTATGAGGATAACAGGAATTCAGGAGACCTTTTTCTTTGGGGCAGACAGCTGAAGAGAAGGCTGGCTTCTGTGCAGGATTTTTTTTTTCTTGTTGCGAAGCGGGGGAAAAAGATTATTCCTAAACCTTGTGTGTTTAATCCTGCTAAATGCTACTCTCTCTGATCTTACTGATTAACATTTGAAGCCTATAAAGCTAGGGTATCAGTTATTTGAAACCAGTAGCATATAAACATTTTAATTAAAAGGAAAAGAAGAAAGAAAAAAAAGATCAGTGTAACAGTTCCTGCTCTGTGGGGAAAGGATGTACACAAGTGTTTTGTTACTTGCTTTTCAGAGTATTGGAAGAGGTGACTCTTTTGTCAGAGAACTTGATGGCCATAAGGCTTACCCTAGTGTTTCTACAGCTTAGCTCTATATTTTATAATCAGGAATGTCCTTTATATATTTTTGCTTGGTACAGAGAAGATTTTACTGAGGATGTTCTGTGGTGAGGAGGGAAAGGTGGTACCTGTAGCAGCAGCAATAAGAAGGAAGGCCTTATAGATGCATCAAGTTGTTTGTATGTCAGGAGTAACAGGAATGGGTACACTTTAAGCACCAGATTTGTAGGAAGAGGAGGACATACTTACCATACTTACAGTGGCAATAAATATTTTTGAAAAGAAAATAGAGGTAATTTCATCTTAAGTTTATCAGCTAATACAAAAAGAGGCAGTTTATTCCATAATCTTCAACAAAGTGGATGTTCTGGGGTTTCACTGAGATGAATTGTTTAAGGCTCTTGCACTTCCCTCTATTATGCTTCCTTCTCATTAGTGCTTGTACAACTGGTTATACAACTATACTGTAAAACAAAGTAGGGAATGTGCTTAAAATATTGTAAAGAGTTCTGCTTTGGGTTGGTTTGGGGTTTTTTTCTTTAAGATGAATCAATTCTACATTCAGAATAACATTCAGAATTCATAGGATTACCCTGAGAATGTTGTCCAAGCACAGCTCAGTGGGAACAGGCAGAGCCTGGAGGCATTTCCAGGAGCTTTACAAGCTCCACACCTGTTTTGTGACACCAAGCAGGACATACATATGGTCATGTTGATTCCAAGACCTTGCTGTCACTTCAGCTGTGAAGTTGCTTCCAGTTTCATACTGAAGCCAAGCTAGGAGACCAGTTTTGAAGCAGCAGAATAGGGCATGCACTTGCATTTGGGATTTATTTCACAGTGGGCTTGATGCTCAGCAAGGGCTGACTGCCCCTAAAAAGGGTCGTCCTATTTTTAGCCATGTCACTTCCTGTGCAGTGTATGTCAGTTCTCTGGAGCTGATCTTGTGTCAGATCAGCAAGCTCTCCAGTCCACCAGAATAAATATTCCTGTTTTTTCCATCAGATGGATGAACTGATGTGACTGGAGGCAGGGGCAAGGCTATGCAGCAGTGGCTGGAGCTGTGGGAGCAGGCTCACCCCTTTCACAGTGCTGTTCCAGCAGTGACTGCCCACCATTACTGGCTCAGGGGATGTTTGGGCTTGGTGATATTGTGGATCCTTCTGCATGAGGAATTACGGACTGTTTTGAAACAAAAATCTGAAGCTGAGCCAAGAGCTGGGGTGATTGGAGGTCCTTCTCTTTCCCAAAAACATCTGTTCAATGATCTCTTGGTGTTCATGTTTGCTGAGATGGGGACAGAGTCCGGCTGCTCTGCTCTTGCCCAAGCGGTGGGGAGGAGAAGTCCCTGAGGCACAGTGCTGTGTCACCCTGGCCCTTGCCCTCCTGCGAGAGTGGATGTGTATGGGAGAGGCATGTCTGAGGTACAGTGCCAGGAACTGCCAGCACTTGGATCTCTTGTTCTGTTTTCAATGCCTGTTTTTGGCTAGTGGTTCTCTTAATTCTTTAAGCCTGCTCTGCCGCTGAAACAAGCGGTTCCACACGTGTCTGCAGCTAGACCCTCTCTCCTGTCCAAACAACACATGTGACAAACAAGCTGAGAAACCAGTTTGTGTTGAAACTAATTGTCAGAAGATGGAGTGGCTGACTTTAAGTTTGCTCACTTCCTTGTTTCCTTTTTGTGCATGTGAGCATTGAAAGGGAGAGCACAGCATGGGAGACAGAGTGAGAGCTTATTATACTGGCTCAGCATTCTGTGGCTTTAGGGTTCAAATATATGAGTTCAACCATCTCAGCAGCTTACAGGCTGCTAAAACATGTGTGGTCCCTCCTGGTCACATGTCATCCCTCACATTAATTCCAGAGGTTTTCCTGTGTGATGTGTTTCCTACTTTTTGTGGTTTTGTGAGTGAACCGATTGATGATTGAGCTCACTGAACTGTCAGAAAACTTTGTGGTGGTGATGGCCCTTTTTTCCCTGGTGGTTTTTTTTTTGGTAGTTCATGGCACTAATTGTGTGGGTGAGGTTCCAGCTGAGCCTTGAAACTGATGTGGGGTATTGTGCACAACTGCCCTCTTCAAACGCAGCAAGCTGCTTTGTTGGTGCAGCTTCTTTCTCATTTGTCTTCATAACATTGCATCAGTTTGATTCTATCTCTTCATTTTATCCTTCAAATATTAGCAACCAGTGAAGGATCTTCTGCTTCCTGTGGCCCTTATTAAACCTCTTCAGAAGAATCCCTGGCACTTCCCCTTGGAGGTTTAAATGTTCTGGAGGCTCGTGCCAGTGGCTTGTGTTTTGGCTGGTGACAGGATCCACTGGTTAATGAACTTGGGAACTGGCTTAGCTGGAACTCAGGCCAGCTTTTCTTGTTTTTTGTCTGGGCATCTTGGTGCACCTTTCACAATTTGTTTTTTGAATTGGAGCAGAATTATTTTTTTTAACATCTATTTTAGAGATTGTTATTCCGTGTTTGAGTTAGCACCGGGTCCCTTCAGCAATGCTGTGTTGGAAAATGTTAGCAGTAGCTGGTGCTAATACTGAGGTCCTTTGTGCTACTTGAAGCTAGTATTGGACAGAAAGGCAGTCGTGGTGCATTTTGCAACTTAGTATGGTAGGGTTCTTTAATATGCTCCTGCCTAAAATGAAAAGCATTAATACTTGTATTGTGACATTGAATGTCTGTTAGCACTTGAAATTCTCAGTTGAAAGTGTTTTTAATTAGTCTTTCAATCTTAAACGTTCTAGTCAAGAACCACTAGTAAAGAGTGACTTGTGCAAAGTTTCATCTTTAAATTTGTTCTAGTTACCAAAGCACAGAAAACTCATGTTCATTTATGCTCCCCTGAAATGGCTTTGCTGAATGTTGGGCCCAGCATAAAAATTAAATTCCCACATGTACTACTTGCAGCTTCATTCTGAAGGGCTGTCTGGAGAAAGGCAGGAATGAAAGTGCTCTTTCAGCTACAAGTACAGTACTTCAGCAAAATCAAATTTAGCTGTTGTGTGAGGTCATTGGGGGCTTTGTATGTCAAGAGCAAGTGCTATATTGGGGTGGGGGAGTGCAGTCAACAGCTGAAATAAGCTTAATTGCAGGTGGAAACTGAGAAAGGTACTATCAGATTTTTGTCTTCCTGCCTGTACATCTTCCTTGTCTTATATCTTGAATACTTTCTCAGCTTTAGAGTACCTTATTGCTGTGAGCAGAAGACTTTAGTTGTTTCTGTTGCTGTTGCCTTTGCAACCCAGAGGTTTGTTCTTGGTATCAATTTTGTGTGTTTTGGGGAAATAAAAACAAAATGCAGTGGGTGTGGGTGTGAGAGTAGATGAGATTTATCTGGAAACAAAATAATGGCAAAGTTGTTTGTATTTGGCTTCAAATACATCTTATGTAAAAGGAAATCTTTTTTACCCTGGTACTTCTTACTGTGGTTTAATCTAGTTTTATAACGTGGCAATTGGCGCAATATTCAAGTATCTTGAAACTGCTTTCCCTCTTTTGTTTTTCTTTTCTTTGGAAATGTATACTGATGTTACTTGAAACATTGGGGGTTTTTTAAAATTTTTTTTGGTAATATTCCTTATCTGTGGTTTGACTTGCAAGAATTAAAATTACCCATGCTTCAGCCTAATTTTTAATAAGGAAATATAAAATAGTAGACCTAAGTTGATCTTGAATGTTTATTAAGGTATCAATTATGTCATAGTTTCTTAATGAGAAGCTGTTTTTTCTTTCAAAACTGATTTTTAAAAATGAGCAGTTGTATATTTATGGAGTGGGGGGAAAAAAAACCCAGAAAATTAATTTTATCTCACCAAGTGACAGATGTCAAAACTGATTTACAAGTTAGACCAGCTGACAATAATTAGGAGGCTCAGAATACTGATGAAAATGGTCATTTACTGTCCTTTTCTTGTAAATATCTGTAAAGCTTCTTAATATGAGCCAGGGACAAAAACATATAAATTATACAGTTGAAAACTAAATCTAAGGATGTTAAATATCAAGGCAGCTCATATATCTCTCATTTCTCATTTTTAGTATATTTTCACACAAAACTGATAAATAGAGGGTATGTATACGTGGTCTATTTTTGATTGAAAGGGTGATTTTTCTTTGCATGTGAAAAGTCATAATACGGAGTTTGTGGTAAGAAGTCTTGTTGTCTTTCACTAATGATGCAGTGATGAAACAGTGACATGTGAATTCATGTGACTGTTGGTAATTTTAATTATTGTGCAGTACGTAAGACTGTATTACCATGCTGGTCTCTCATTTTACAGTTCTCATGTGCAGTATCAGCTGTTCAGGTTTCAAGGAGAGTTCAGCCTGAGTGTCCCACTCACCTGCCTCCCCTTAGCTGACTGCCAGAAGCAGTGGTACTTCCAATATTTGTTAAAATGACTCTTTGTTGTGGAGTATATATAGGACATAAATTGGTGGGGCTGAGAGGGTCTGTATGTGCGGGTCATACAAAGCCTGCACATGACTGTATTTGTGTTACTGGGCAGACTTTATGCACTTTTTGGGAAAGGGCACTGAGTTACCCGCAAGGCATTTTTTCTGGAAGATCTTTTTGCTGAGCTATGGGAAACTTCAGATTTTCAAATGTCAACTGTAAAAGAAAGGTTTTCTCAGGCCTCTAAATACTGGGTTGTATGTATCAATTTCAGGTTTATAGAAGAAGGGAAAATGGCTCAAGAAACGAACCGTAGCCAAGTGCCCATGCTTTGTTCCACTGGCTGCGGGTTTTACGGGAATCCTCGTACAAATGGCATGTGTTCAGTGTGCTACAAAGAACATCTTCAAAGGCAGAACAGTAATGGTAGAATTAGCCCTCCTGGTAAGTAACACTGACACGTGTTTGGGCAGCTCAAACTGGCACCGTGGGCAGGTCATGTCCAAGTACTAATGTAGGTGCACTATGATGCTTGAGTAAAATGGTTTGCACTACCTTATGGAATGAGTTTGCATGAAATGCTTATAATAAATTGTGCTGTGATTAATCTGTTCAGAAGTAGATTCTAGTACCTTTTGTACTCATTTGAGTGTTTCCAAGTTGAAGATCTAAAAATGCAGAAAAAATACTATACCAAGATATTTTTCCTGAAATTACTGACAGTAGAGATAACATTTAGCTTGGGAAATGTTTGTGAAAAGCATTTAAAGTACAGATCTGTAATCTCTGCAGCCTCATGCTGAAGGATTAACCTGCAGACGCTTAATAGTTCTCTTTAACTTCAGATACCTTTTGTTCTTTTTGGCCCAATGCCCTGTGTACTATCCTTTCCTACAACTTGACTTTTTAAACTGAAGGCATAGCTTCCACTGAAATCTGGGGATCTAGCTTCTACAACTTCAAAATGGATCTGAAGTTGGCATTAGGATGCTACACTGGTTTCTCACAGATCTGTCTTGGTTTTCTAAAACAAACCCCAAGCTTCTCCTATGAGAATATTGCGGTTTATGCTGAGAAGGCTGTTTGTAGATGCTTTAATGAGCAAAAAAATAGTAGTTATTTTAAATCTCCAGCTTCAAAATTTGCTGTGGTGTAAGTTCTAGGGGCCAGGGGCTGGAATGAGATCAAAATATGGCCAAACATAATTACTTTTTTGGTAAAATTACATTCCATTATGATATAGGCAGAGATTCAATTACTTTTCTGACTAGTGTCGTAGGGGTCGAAGAGTAATTGCAGTGTATAACTTCTGTAATGCCAGGAAGCAGTGTAACACATTCTACACTGGTGTTTGTCTTCCAGCAGCCTCTGTCAGTAGTATAACCGAGTCCTTACCGGTCCAGTGCACAGAAGGCAGCGCCCAGGAAACTCAGTCCACTTTAGATTCTACATCGACTCCATCTATGCAGCCAAGGTAAGATGTTTTGGTTTGCTCTGTGTCTTCATATAAAAATCTGTATCAAGATGGTGAAATGAAGTGTACTAATCCTGTATAATTAATTGCTGGGAGCTGGATTAGGAGAAGGTGTAAGATTTAACTGCTAACTTTAAAGCATGGGATCTCATGGTGAATACCAGCAGATCTCTCAGCTTCATCTTGCATTCAAATGGAAATTTGTCTTTAGAATTTAGCCTCGAATAGGAGCATTGCCAGCTTAGTGCTGTTCTACTGAGATTTATCTGGCTGGTCTTCTGATTCCACAACTTGCATTTGTGTGTTTACCAAAGGAGAGCTCTTTTCATCTTAGAAATTTGAGGATCTTGTAAAATTGCAGAGCTGCTTACTAGAGCTCTCATAAATAAATGTATGATAATGTGTCAACAAGCCAGTTGTTTCACAAAGATTGGAAAGTGCTAGAACAGGGGAAGGATATCTGAGTCTTGGTACAAGTTGTGCTACTGAACTGCTCTCTGAATCTTGGTACATGTAGTGCTACTGAACTGATCTCTTATTAAACACGTAATTTCCATCTGGATTATTCAAGGATACATAATGTCCTCTTGTAAATGGCTCAGACTTACTAAGTGTTCTCCATTTGTAAAAGCTAAATATTTGTTTATATTTAGTGGCTGCATTTCAGTTTAGAATGACACAACTAACAGCAACTCAAGTGCTTTAGAAATTTTTTGAGTGAAAAGTGTTAGTGTGTTATACTCTGGAAGCTAACTTGCAGAAGTACTCATTCCAACTTTTCTTTAAAAATCGGAATGTAGTAAAACACAGGCTGAGGGTGATTTTATCAGTTATTGCTGGCTGATTCTGCTCCAACTGTGTTTTCTGCTCCTTAGCTTTTTATAGGAGGTGTTATCTCATGCTTGGATCTTGCATATGAACCAAGAGCTAGGTGCCATGCTTGAGGTTATATTTAGTCTTTCCATTCTGAGACTTCTAGTTGGGGTAGAAAATACATATCTTACCCTGAAACAACTCTTTGGGTATGTGTAATGAAAAAAAAAAAAATCATCCAGGTCAGTGCACAGAACTGAACCAATTACAGTACCTTGGTTTTGTTCTCACACAGCTTCTATAGAACCATGAAAGAGAATAAAAGCACTTCATTGATCACTGGCTTGATTACTGGTTGCAGGAGAAATAAGTGGATAGTTGCTCTTGGATGGGATTTTTTCCAAAATAAAAAGCAGGAATTGAACTTCAGTCTCTGGAAATACCTCAGACTTATGATCCTCCAAGGACACATATAGTATATTGACAATGCCCTTTTGTAGGTAACCAAAGCTGCAGTTCAAGACCTACCTGCAGTTCTTGACAATTAAAATTGCAGCTCCAGTGCTCTGGTTGTGCCTTGGACCTCTAGTAGGGGAGTGTCGTGGGTTGCTGAATAATCCAGTTTTTTGACTTCATAGTGAATCCCTAAGTGGAAAGGAAGTAACAAATAATGTAAATGAGGTAGTGCTACCTGTTGCTTGGGACTTCAGCTCTGCCTTGTTCCATCGGAGAGCTGTTGGATGAGCAGCTTGGGTGGGAGCGACCGCTAGTATTGAATTGGTTTCTCTAATCTGTTCAGGGTGTTCATCTGTGAGTTTTCAGCCATACTGTGATTTAACAGTGTGGCTGACAGGATGGGGACATTTGGCCAGCATTACTTTACACAGTGAAAATCTAAGGGGTCCTGTGTGCAGCTGCTTTATTGCTGAAAACATTGACTGCAATTTTCTTGTGTCACTAGAACACCAAAAGTAGCTGTTCTAGAATTATCTTGCTGACTTGTTGTAAAAATCGTTGCATATTGAATATTGCATTGTTGCATCAGTGTAGAGATGGTATGCCAAAATACCCAAAATATTTCCCTTTTTATAGCTGAAGCGGTATATTGCATTCAATGTGAGTGCAAAAAAATGTTTACCTTTTTTGTCAGTTCAGATTGTAGTGTTTTTAAATCATTACAGAAACAACTTCAGAGTGAGAAGTTCTGGCATGCTTTTTCATCCAGAGGTGCTCTAATGTATTCCTTTCAGGAAAAGAACATGGAAATTCATCATAAAAATTGTAAATTTCTTCTTTTGTCCCCCAGCCCTGTGTCAAGTCAGTCACTTTTAACAGAATCTGTAGCATCATCCCAACCGGATAGTACGCCTGTGGAGAAAACAGTACCTGAGACAGAAGAGTTGCAAGGTTGGTGCCTAGTTTTCAGAGAAAAAACTTACCTTTTTAAACTTTAACTGTTCTTAATATACTCCTGTTCAAGAGAGAGCTGATTCTCAAACCTAAATATTCTGTGAAATCGGAAGGCAAAATAAGGATAAACTTTCCTTTCTTAAAAGGCAGGACAAGCTGAAAACTTTTATGTTTAACTGGTGAGGTCAGTATCTGCCATAACAAGTGTGTTAATTGGTGTTGGAAATGCACGTTATAAATCACTGTTCTGTTCTGTCTTTGTGCCAGAGCCTATTACATGTAAGTAGAGTTTTGAGTATCTGTTATTTCTCAGAGTAACCATTTGCAGCAGATACTACAGAGGCTTATGAGCATATTTGTGATAGAGGGTGTAATGATGTGACCATTGCAAGAACAGTGTTAATATCTTTTATAAACAGGAAACACCTACAAAAGCACCTTTCACCTATGAACTCTAGTGGTGTAATATTTTGACCTACTGAAATTAATTTTGCCAAATATAAAATTACCAAACCACAGACTATGCTTACTTGAAGGAAAATGGCTGACTGGGTTGTTTTAACTATATTGGCCCAAAATCCTTGTTACGGGTACAATGTAGAGGTTGTTTCTTTTTTACTTCCTATGTGAAAGTTTTCAGATCTTAAGATTAAAATTTTTAAATAGTATTGCTTAGGAAATGCAAAAATGCCAGATAGTATACGAAGTATATTTGCTTGGACTTGTAACCTCTAGACAGTATAACAGGTATTTAAAAGTAAGTCAGTAAGTATTCTGCCTTTACTTCTGCTGACATAGTTAAGGCTTTAGTGTGGGTAAAGTTATGTCTTTGTCTAAACATAGGAGTTTGGGTTTTCCACAGTTAAAACTTGTAATTCCACTTAAAGATACTAAATATTAGTACTTTCATTGTACCTCTGGTATCAAAGTTTGGCTCCTCAGATTTCTAAACCTGGCCTGCCCCTTTTTGTAGGGTGGAATATGAGTTGTTAGTCAGCAACTGTGCTGAGTAAGGCCACATCCTTGGTCAGGCAGTCTCTGTAAAACTTGGGATAAAAGTTTTTAATGCTAATACTATTTTTAATAACCTTTGAGATGTCTATTATTAGAACCAAGTTTACTCTTCAAAATATACATTCTAGAGATAACATTCTAATGTTGGCTGGCAAGTTTGTTTTCTGTAACTGAGGTCTTGTTATCTTCAGTTTTGACAGTGCCTTGACTGTCTTTGGGTGGCAGAGGGAGTACTTTATTGTAAATTAATCTTTGTTGCTTGCACTGTGAGGTGACTTGGGCCTGTGAAAAGTTTTCCAGAAAGTTTTCTGAGGCATGGCTCGCTTTTTTACCCATTCGGATAAATTTGTGCTCCTTCTAATTCTCTACCTCTAAAGCTCATTCTCTTTATTAGAACATAAAATATGTTTCTCCACTTGAAGCTTTTATTTGGGGAGCATATCTTCTACACTGACAATATGTATTTCAAAGATCAACCTATATCAGGTGTTTAGATTACTCAGCTGTGTCCTGTGCTCTTCTCTCTGTACCCTAGTTTCTAAACTAAGAACATCACCACCATGTAGTTGCAGTTCTAAAGTTCTAAATTACAATTCCTATTTTTAACTCACTGTGGCAGGGTCAGCTTATTTCCTTAGGAGTTTCTTCTGTGCTATCCCTTAACTGAAAATTATAGCAAATGTAAGGTTTCCAGTTTTAAGTATTTTGATTTGAAAAATATAAATTTGGAAAGAAAGCAGCTTACAATGGATGCTAAGAGGATTTCATTGAATTGCTGTTACAATTTTGCATCCTAAAGTTTCTTTTATTTTCCCCACATGATTTAGAATATGACTTTTAGGCTGCTGTCAAGAATGTAATATAAGCATGTGAATCAAAGGTCTTTTAGTATTCCCTGACTTTCTAGCATTTAAAAAAAAAATAAAGTCACAGCAATGTGATAGTTGGTCCCAGACTGAAGAGCATCTAATGCTACTTCTGTTGATTCCGGGAAGGAAAAGGAGGAATTATGTCTGCTCTAATGACTTGTTCAGTATTTATTCTGGTAAATCTTGCCTTGTGGGAATGTCTGTTTTGAGGCAAATTGTTCTTTGCTGCTTGTGTAAGTTCATGTATTGTTTAGTTGAGTTCCCCTTAACTCATAATGTAATAAATATTACCGGGCTAAGTAACATTGAATGAAAGATTGGGTGAACAATTAAGCTTTCTTTTATTACTATTATTGCTTTTCTAAAGCAGACAGATAAATGGGACTTGGGCTGTGTGCACACAGTCCTTGCTGCTTGCAGACAAGCTAAAACTATGAAGGGATAAAAATCCCAAAGAGCAGTTGAGATTTGTTTGTCTTTCTTGGATTTATGCATTGCAAAAGAGTAGAGGAAAAACTATAGAATATATTAATAAGTCTAAACTTTACAGTTAGTGTTTTTGTAATGATACTTGTAGGTATGAAGCACTGCAAAAAGCCCAGATGTTCTTAGGAAGGGACTACTAGAATTTATTTTTTTAATATTTTAATATTCTTAAATACCATAAACATACCATTAAAGATGACCTAAAATGAAACTCATTAAGTACAATCCAGCTTTTCTAGCAGCTTTCTTCTATTCTGAGAATCTTTCAAACTTGTTTTAGATTGCCTCCTGGGCTGCTGTACCTTTTGCTCAACATTACAGCCCTGTTAGGATTAGCCAGTCAGGATTCCTGATTTGTTAGCCAGAGGATTAACAGGGCTGCCTCCAGGCAAGCCTGCAAGTGGGTAAAGAGGAGCTTCACTTCCCTAGGATTAATGAGTTTAAAACCATCCAGGCTACAATTCATGCTTCATATTTCAGGGAGGTTTTTAAATGTAAATAAAACTTGTCATGGAAGGCAAGAGCACTCCACAACATACTTTATGGAGCTCTTAAAATTGAAGAACATAGGGCTAAAAGTATAAATCAAACTAATGGATGCGGCTCTCAGCCTTGTTGGGGCTGAAAATTTTTGAGAGCTAAAACAGCCCCTCTGATACTCAAACTCATTGTGAATTGGAGAGGAGCATGTATTATTACTAGCATTGCAAAATGGTATCACTCATGTAATGTGTGATTACATCATGTCAGAGTACAAACTAAGATTTGAATAACTGCTCATCTAGGTTTTAGTGAGGTAAATCAGTTTCATTCAGTCAGTGATGACTAAGTTTAAAAAATTGATACTGAAACAAGCTGCTGCAGAATTTTATGTGGAGGTAACCTGGACCTAAGGTGAGTGCAGTTGGACCAAAGGTGCCAGTTTCAGTGGACCTCATCAGTGCTGGCTCAGTAGACAGAACTGGAAAGCAATTGGTGGATACTAGACTTTTCTGATAGTACCAGGGACTTGGAGGTAGAGTATGACTGATGTAAGTGTAGAAAATTATATAGGGTATCCTGATATACTGGATCAATAGTCTAGGGAGAGAAGAAACATTTAAAACTGAATTCTGTAGATGAGTGTAATCTTATTTAATTTGCCTCTTCCTAACATTGAAATGGTGTATTTTAGGCTGATTACCTCAGTTTAGTGTTAAAAGCTTAGGAAGCAGTGTTTAGGATTAACTTCACATTTCACTCCTGGACGAGTGGGGATTCTTCTTCCTAGGCCTAGTCAGATACTCTTAAGAAGGAAATGTAGCTGTTCATACTCTTCCTGTGGGAATGAGGAACCTTTTTCTTTAAGAGGCTCTGGCTAGTTATGCAGGGGTGATAAATGTAAAACATCCAGAGAGAAGAGAGAACAGAAGAGGTGTCAGGAGCCTTCTGCACACACAGGGAGCTGTTGTGCCTTCAGGGATTTGCAAGGGCTGGAGTGAGTTTTATCCTGCGGGTGCTGTTCTGGTGGTCAATCAGAGCACACTGAAGTTCAGGCAGGGTTGCCACACACAAAGCAGTAGGAAAAGCTGCTGCCTTTAGGAGGAAATCCAGACCGTGTTTTGTTCAGCTAAGAATATGTTCTGTGTATGAGAGAACTTTTAGCAGCCAACCCAACTTGTCAGCTCCAGAAAAATCAGTGTATGTTCATGCCTTACTCCTTTTTTATTTGGCAGCTTGCACTGGTGCTGCCAGTGCTTCTGTTCTCTGGCTAAAGGCAAAGTTGAGACTGGGGGAAGGGAGGACTTTGGTTCATGGAAAGCAGGCAGCAGCATCCTGGAATCCAGATGGAGTCCAGCAGCTGTGAGTGGCTGCAACACATTTCCTGCAAGCTTCAAGCTGGGCAGGGTTGCCTTTTACCTGCTTTTGTTCTGTTGTGGTTATCACAGCTAGCTTATAGACTGAGCACTGAACACTGGCACTTGGTCATCTAAAGGTGTCTTAGTGGTTGGGATATTCATGATTGTCATCAAGGATTTTGAGTCAAGTCTCTAGCTTCTGTGCAAAAGCAGATTGAGACCTAAAATTTATGGTTACTACAGTAGATATGAAGTGACTTGTGGCACAGTAGAAGAATCTTCCCACTCAGTTCTACACTGAGCAGCAGCTCTTAAATATTTTTAAACCTTTTTAATGTGAGAGCCATACGCACAAAGAAAATGTAAGTATGTATGAGAGCCATATTATGCAGGAAGAGTGCCAGTTTTTTCCTAAATTTAGCAAATAGAGGCTTTTAGTGAAACTTATATTGAGGTAACTGGATTTTGCTACAACAAGAAATGCAAGCTTGAGCTGCATGTTAGCTGCTACAGGGTAATTCATGGCATGAAGCTGTTCTAATGAATTATATAAGCACTGGAATGTCTGTTTCATATAAAACTGACAAAGTTCATTTGAATAAGTTTTACCCCTACCTCTTTTAATCCTTGCTGCTCTTGATTCTTAACTTGAAAACCTTTGGATATTATCTGTTCACTCAGAAATGTGCCCCTTAAAAGCCATTTAAAGCCATTGAAACTTTTTTGCAAATCATCAATTGTTATAGTTTTAAGGACAAATAAAAGCTCTGCTTGTAATGTACATAGTGATTTAAAAGGACTTAATAAACCATGCGTAATGCTATCCTTGCTAGATTAACCTGCGGAATATACTGTACCCTCAGGCAAAGTCTTTGCAGGTATCTTGCTACCCATTGATGTTGCTTAGTACAGACTACAATGTTTTGATACAGAGGAAAAGTGATAAGTGCCCTTTCCTTTAAAAATAAAAAATCATCAGAATAAGAGCACAGGAAAAAACCCACTGGAATTGTCATGCAGAAGACCTGTCGAGTGGTGTGGAACTGCACAGAACTGCATCTGACAATCTCTGCTGAACAAAAGTCCAGCTGCACAGAGATACCTGGGAGCCTTTTTCCTGACAAATGTCTGAGCTTACTCTTGTATTCCCTTTCTCACAGCACTGGTTCTAGCTCTGCTTCCACTGACACTCCTCTCAGCTGGAGCTTGCTTTTGTTCTTTGCTGCAAATACTCTTAACTTCTGTGTTACTCACTGGAGACTTGTCCTGCTGTGGTCTACCAATGTCTGGTAGGCAGAGGTTGGCTCTTAGCCCTTCTTGAAATGAACTTGGGGATTTTGGTTTCTATTTCTGTTCTGTAATGTAAGGAATGTGCAAATACTTGAGGAAAACCTGCCAACTTCTATTTTTACCTGAGTCAGGCAAATACTACCATTACTTGTTTGTATTCTCCCACACAACCTATAACCTGTTTCGTTCAGATGTGAGTGAACATTTAAGTAGGTTGAAAGTGGCCTTAGCGAAAGCATCTTTAAAATGAGGTTTTTTAGCTGCTTTCTTCTAGGTTCCAGCAAAGTGTAGTTCCTCTCTGTAAGTCTGTGTATCTAGAGCTGATGTTTCTCACCCCAGGTAGTTACTAGCTCCTGTGTAGGCTTTTTCCAGGTGTCTAAGAGCAGCAGCATCACAGTGGTAGAGATTGTTCTGAAACGCTGCATTTCGTGTGGTCTCAGTGTTGCGCAGATTTTGGGAACTGGGATAGTAACACTCTGGGGAAACACATGCAGGTTGGATTTTCTTCCCACATCTGACAACACTGAATCTCACTCTTTAACCTTACATTTCATTACTTTGAGGTTTTTATGGTATTGTTGTGTTGTGAACTTTGTGTGAACATCCAGTGAATCCTCCCCTTAAATTACATTGAAAGTCTAGAAGGAGGGTGTTCCAGTCACTTCTGAGAGACTGTTGCACTTCAGGCATGGAAGCTGCAGCAAAAGGGCTACTTGGGCAACATGGGCTTTAGATTATTGTAGGACTTAGAGGAGGGGGAGAGGCACCCTTTTTTTTTCCCCCTGTTCTTATTAACTTCTTTAATGTCAGCTTCAGTGTCAGAGAATGCAGAGCCTGCACCTGAAGAACAAGACAAGTCGCTTGACAAACCAAAACAGAAAAAGAATCGTTGTTTCATGTGCAGAAAGAAGGTTGGACTTACTGGTAAGAAATACTGATTTCTATTTTCTGAGATTTGTTTAGACTTTGGACCCATGAAATGCCCATCTTCCCTTTAAGAGAACATGATCATCTCTATGTTGATTTGAAATAACAATCAAAGATGCTTTTAGCTGACTCTTACTTAGATAAGTTATTTATATATTGTTTTCTTTTTCAGCCTCCTGTCTTTAAGTGAAGTTCATAATTCCGAATACTTCCCTTTGAAAGTCTGCTTAGCTGAGGAATTAGATGATAGTTTGCTGCCATTCAGTAACCAGCTTTGAGGTGGTCCGGTGAAAGGGCCTGAGAACTTGAGTTCTGCAGGGTGAAGGTTCATAAACAAAGAGCAGGAGGTCTCTAGGAATGTTCTGTGCTAGTGTATCACATGATAGGAAGGAATGGTCAAGTCAAATCTTCCTTTAATTGCTTAAAAATGTGTTATTTGTGATTCTTATGCTTTCTGCAGCAGAGGCTCTTTGGCTGATTGACACTGGTGACTGAGATTTATTGCTAGTGAGTGAATACATTCAGGATTTAAAACAAATCAGTGTAATTAAGAATGCTGAAATGTCTAAGCTGCTGTTTCTGCCCACAGGGTTTGAATGTCGATGTGGAAATGTTTACTGTGGTATGCACCGTTACTCAGATGTACACAGTTGCTCTTACAATTACAAAGCTGATGCTGCTGAGAAGATCAGAAAAGAGAATCCTGTAGTTGTTGGGGAAAAGATTCAGAAGATCTGAACTGCTGCTTCTACTGGAATACAAAAATCCTCTGACCATCTGCAGATTAAATTGACTTGAGCTTTTTTCCTTAGTCATCAGGAACGTAGAGCAGTGTATCTTGCCTAGACCTTTTAATCATGCATGTCATCAGATGAATAGATTTTTTTGTTTGTTTTTTTTTTTGTTTTGAAAATGACTTTGAACATTATTTTCCTTGCAGTTTTCTGTGGCTGAAGACTTAAGTAAACTTTACAAGTATTATCCTTTAAGATCATTTTAATTTTTAGTTGAGTGCAGAGGGCTTTTATAACAAACGTGGAGAAAATATTGGAGGGCTGTGCTTTTCCAGGATAAAACATGCATGCGTTAACTTTGCAGTTTATTTTCTTGTTGTATATAGCTTCTCTCTGCAGCACAATTTCCTCTTTTTTTTTTTTTTGATAATGCCTTGTATGGCACAACTAGTTATCAGTAACTGAATGTATTTTAATCATTATGGCTGCTTCTGGTTTTTTTTCCCATTAACGAGAGGTTATACATGTTCGCATATTAGCTTGTTTGCACCCTCTACCTATTTATGTATGAATCATTTGTAATGAGAGTGCGTGCTGAGATTGTGTGGGGGATTTTTGTTGGGTTTTTTGTTTTTGTTGGTTTTTTTTTAATTGGGGTTTGTTTTTGTGTGTGTGTGGGGGGAAGGCTGTATGCACTTCATTGACTGCAGTTTTCATTGGGATTTCATCCATCAGTTTGTCTGTACACAAATATGAAGAATGATCTGAAGTACCTGTGCTGTATTTATGTTTATCCACGTCTTAACTTTGATTAAATAAAATTTAAGAAAATCTGAGCCCCTGTGGCTGTTACTGGCATATGTAATTTGGATTTTTCTTGCTTTATTCCAATGGACACCTTCCATTGGTGATTACTTAAGTGTATTTATTCACAGCAACCATGTGTATCCCAATGCCGGATAAATTCTGATGATGTTTTTTTGTTTACTTTTTCACCTATCACTGTCAGACACCACAGTTTCCAGAAGCTTTTTACCTTATGTGTTGATTCTGCCCAGGTAGTTCTCCATGCTTCCCACGCAGTGTGTCACTCGTGTGCAAGAGTTTGGGTCATTTGTGAAAATGTACTTAAGTTGGGGCAGGCCTACAAGTAAAATTAATGTGGTCAGTGACTAGGCTGTGGACCCGTGTGTGTGATTCTGGTTCTAGGAAATGGAGCTGTGGGGTTTGGGATCCACTGTCTGACAGACAGCACTGCAGGAGGAATTGTTCTTTTATTGTCTTATGAGGGTGCTCCAGTATGTGTCTTTCTTCAAGTGTCTTGAGATTAGTCTGTGCCTTCAGCCCCCCTGGTCATCTCCATAACTTCAGGATGGTTTTGGTAGTGCCATGGAAACTTCAGCCAGTGCTGCTTAGGACCAAACCTAACAGTTAGACTAAAGTAGCACCAACTCTTCTCCAGATGGTACTGATCTGCAGCTGAAATTTCAATGGGTGACTTGCTGCTGCTATGAAGCATTTGTGAAATAAATGTAATTACATGGCTTTATTTAAAAAATTACGTTTTTGATCAAAGCTGACTCCATTCTTCAAAATGTAGAATGCTATCTGAAAACTATGGCTGGCAATTAATAGATAAAGCACTACATTTAGGACATAAACTCTGCAGCAGAAGGAGCTTTCTCTGGTAGCTACAGAAAGTAATCTGCAAGACTCAATAATAAATGAAGTAGCTTGTGCTCGCAAAAACATTCTAACCATAATCTATGAGCACGTGAGTTTCATAGTAAAGGAAGGAATAAATAACTTACTGGCACGTTTCAGTAATGGCCTGCCTTATCAGAGGTCAAAGATCCAGTGTTTCCTCAGAGCATTTGCTGAACTTCCTCTTACACAGCACAGACCATGGAAGAGCATGAGCATCAGCATCATCTTTGATGGGTTTGTTTGCTTTCCTTTTTGCTGCTATTACCCTGTTCTCTAATCCTTCTCACTTTGGTTCCTCCCTCTTCCCTATTTCTGGTATCCCTTTTCCTAAGCATGTCCTTTTCTCTCCACTGCCTGCCCCACCCCACCAATCTGTCTTTGTGACTGATTCTTCTGGGCCAGTCAGAGAGGAGACATCATAGATTACACAGTGGTGGTGGTGGGGAACAGTTATGTGTATATTTTCTGGTGTCTGAGAGACCGAAAGAAGAAATGATACAAGAAAAGTTGTGAGTGCCTTTGAAATTGACATGTTACCTCTACCCACCGCCTGTTACAAAGCAACAACTCTTCTGATTACAGGAGGAAATGTAATTGGATCCTTGCCTGGCAGTGCCCACAGTGAGGCAGATCTGCATTGGGCTGTTGTACTTCCACACCTGTCCTCCTCCAAGCATCTAATAAACTGCCTTTGGTCTGGCTTGTGCAGGTCTCTCAGAGTTAACAATACTGAAAGAGTACATTGTCCTGATGTATCAGCTTGTGCTGGAAATCCACCTTTCCCTGACACCTGGGAATTGCATGTCATGTTTGTTTGCTTTGTCATTGGCTCTGCGTTATCCTAGTGGTTGATCTGTTTTTCAGTCTGTATTTTGTCATCAGGTTGAGGTTAGCAGATTAACGTTTTAATTGAGACCAGCACATTCATGGCACTACAAAATGCTTGAGTGAATCTGTCTTCTCTTGTTGTACAGTGTCTTGGAACATGCTTTCAACATGGTTTTTTATCATTTTTTGAATAAGCAAGTTCTATAATCCAAATCATATAACCTTGCCATGAAACTTCAATTACAGCAGTCAGTAGAATGGAGTTGTACCTTAGGTACAGGAATTTTGCAGGAAATTTTCACAAGTTTGTGCTGTGTGTGGTTTATTTTAAATGAGAGCCGCCTTTCAAACAGCACCTTATGAGCTTGTGTCCCCACTAGTTAGTGGTTGTCCCAGGTGGGCTGTCATTGATGCTGTTGTGTCATCTTGCACGAATCTCTGGCTGTAAAACTTGCCACGTTTCTTTGGATGACTGCAAAAGAAAAAAATGCTGAGCAGGGAAGCAATTCTTTGGCTTGGCGGTCACAAATATCTGAGTTTTTATTGGAAATAGATGGTCTTTGTTATGTAGTTCTAATTTCAAGGTTGTTCCCTTGGTTCCTATTTCTGAAAAACAGTGAATTTCCTGCCGCAGGTACAAGAAAGTTAGGACTGGGAGCAGAAGGACCGACCTCCCTGCTCTTTGTGCTTGACTGCACTTACATCTGGTTTTAAGCTGGTGGAACTATCGGGGGAAAATGGAAGGACTCAGCGAGGTGCAGCATTGCAAAACTTGAAAAACACACAAAGTGCAGTTTCAGGTGTGAACTGTGCAACTTCAAGGGCTGCTGATCTTCTGCTGGGAGAACTGCTCAGTGTGGGCATTTCACCAGTGCCCTGGCATGTAAGTGACCCCTCAGAAGGTAAACGAGTGGGTTTTCCTCTGGTCTTAGGGCCATCTGCTGACATCCTTCACCCACAGTGAGGTACCTGTTACAGGAGACAGAAACCCTCAGTTTCATATGAGGGTTTATAGAAGGATAGAAGCATTAAGGTTGGAAAAGACTTCCAAAATCAACTGTTAACCCAGCGCTGCTGAGCCCACCCCTAAATAAGGTGTCACTTCTACACATCTAAATGCCTGCAGGAAAGGTAACTGTGAGCAGGAAGACCCTGTTCCTCCAGGGTCACTGCTTTGCTGACTCAGGCAAACCTCTGGCACTGATTAACCACTGCCAGGGGACCAGGCAGAGGGGTGGGATGGTGACAGAGCAGCAATTGGTTTGCGTCTGAGGACAGAGGGTGGGATTTGATGCTTCTCTGCCCTAGGTTATAACACCTGCAGAGGATCTTCCTCCTTGGAAGGCGTGTAGCACTTGGGAGGTGGGGGCTGTCATCTGCAAGCAGGGACTGCTCAGGGTTCCTCATGTCTTTCATCCAGGTAGACAAGGACTCGGATTTTCCTCTCCAAAATCTCCCCTATGGGGTTTTCTCCACTAAGGAGGAGGTGAGTAACAGCAAACTTTGTCCTTGGGGTGTTGTCATTGTTCCATGGTTATGAGAGAGCAAAATTTCCCAGCAACCTGGGACAAAGGAAAACTTCCCAGCCTGAGATACTCACACCACCTTCCTGACTTGACTATGGCTGCTTCCTTGTCTGTTTCCTTAATGTGGTTATTTTGATGACAGCTTCTTTAAAACTGCGCAAAAGAAACAAAAGTGTTAATAGTGATGAGAAGTACTTTGGCTAATATGTACAGTAGTAGCTGTGTTTTTGACCATTTTTGTGACATTATTAAATCTGTGTTTGATCCTTTCACTCCCTACAAAGAGGCAGAGCACAGTTTGCACTCGCTTTTTTTTTTAACTCAATCCCTCATTTTCTTTGTGACTGGTTGTAATCACACCATCACCCTTAAGAAGCCACATTAAATGGTGAGTTTGGTTAGTGGCTGCCAAAGCATTAAACCAGCACACCAAATGTGTATTTTGTCTGTTTTTGCAGCTGACTCTTGGTGTTTTACTGGACATGTTTATGCAATGCTGCATTAAAAAGGTGCAAGTGTGTTAAATTTAAAGCTATGCCCAAAGGCTACAGGTTGAGCCAGTTTCAGGTCTTGTATTTTGTGATCATAGAAGAAAACATGTTTCACCTTTCTGCCAAAGAGGTAGTTCCCAATTGAGCACTGAGCCCAGCTAGGCTGAACCTCACACCTCCAAGAGCCTGATGGGCTGGAACACCAGAGATGAGTCCTCCTGGAGAAAGGGAAACAAGCCAAGAGACACATTTTGGAATGAAAAAGTGGAGAATATATTTATCATTGCTCATGGAAACTTCATGATTGCCTCCTGGTTTCTGCTGCTTATCTGTGCAGGTTTAAAAAAAACCCAAACTTTTGAACGAGAAGATTGTGTTTTTCTGATGTGGTATTTTCCAAAGATAAAACTGAGATGGCTCATTTAATCTCCTAGATGTGTGTGCTGTTATCTAGCAAGTTGGGAGTTATTTTTCTGCCTTCTTCAGTAACTACTCTCTGAAGAAAACATCTTCACTCAAACCCTGTGAAAAGACAGGCAAGGACTTACGGAAATTATTTAGGAAAATAATGTTCTAAAAGTAGCCCAATGTTTTAATGATTTCAGGCTAAAACAATTGATGTCGTTCCTGAGTATCTCAGTTAAAAATTAACCTGATGGGGCCTTTAGTTTTTTTCTGCAGGAATGTTTGCTGAATAAATATCTATTACCACATTTGGAATCTTGTTTAGAAATTAAAGGTTAAAAAAAATAGGTTTAATAGCACAGATGGTTATTTTGATGAGCATGTTTTCAGAACGACTGCAACTAGCTTGTCTTTATTTGCCTATAGACACAAATAGTTAAAATTTGTCTACATTTTTTAGCCCCATACAGCTGTGGCAGAGCTGCTGTGGGTCTGTCCGTGCTGCTGCCCTGCTGGCACCGCTGGCTCCGCACACACTGGGGGATGAACAGGGGCTTTGTTTCTTGGGCTTCATCTGTCCAGCCCGTGCAGCCACAACCCACCATGCATGGGGACACTGTTCCTGCAGCCAGGATCTAGACTGGGGTTTGCATGCAAGCTGTGGTGTGAAGATGGGTGCTGTAGGGCAGCCTCGATAGATGTGGTACAGAAATGACGTGCCTGAGCAAGATGTTCTGCCTTCCTGGTATCGTCAGTGCAGTCCAGAGCACCCTTAGCCCTCTGGGAGGGAGCTGGTGTGCAGAAATGCCTGTTTCTCTCTTACTATGTGGTTATAGGGATGGGATTCACCCTGCCTGTAGTCTGTCTGTGCTTCAGTTCCCCACCTGTAGAAGGAGCAACAGCGTTTTCCTGCTTCACAGCATATTCCAGATGGGCTTGCTCTGCAATGCTTGTCATTAATGAGGAGTGGACAGATACTTCTGGGGGAAAGGAAGAGAAACCTCTGCTTGTCGTGCTATCCTTTCACCAAAAGATGCGTGTGAGGCTTTCTTCTACTTCTCAAAGTCTGCAGGGAGTCTGCAACAATGGTCTGCCTATAGACATTTTTCAGCGCTAAACTCACGGAGAGTCTCTTAATGGTCTATTGCTGTGGTATCAGACCCTTATCCCAGATGGATTAAACTCTGTGGTCACTGTCTTCCCCCATGCCCTCCTTGAAGGATTTTGGGGTACAAGCACAAACTATTCTTCTTTTCCTCCCTCCTCTTGCTGCTTTGCAGCCTCGGCACAGGCTTGGGGTAGCAATTGGAGACCAGATTTTGGATCTCAGCGTCATTAAACATCTTTTCAATGGACCAGCTCTTGCCAAACATCAGCATGTCTTTGACCAGGTATTTATCAGAGTCTGTTCTTCTAAATTCCACACACATTTAGAAATATGTGGTGAGTTAATTAACAGGACCTGGAAATGTGTTGTCAGGCACGTTCTGCTACAGGGAAAACCATCACAGGTATGATAGCAAGGAGAGCTGGGGCATTGGGGGTCCAAAGGCCATTTTCAGTGCAAGTGTCATCAGTCTTTGGCAATGCAGGAATCTAACACAAATCCTGAATGTTAATTCAATCCCGCTTGTGCCTTCAACACTTTGTGGCAAGGATTTGGATGGGGTATTAATGACGGGGGGTTGTGTTAAGGGTAAAGGTAAACACACGACCTCTAGTTGTAGCTGATTGAGGCCACCAAGGCCTGAAGTGGTGTGTTAGGATGGGGTGATGCAAACATGCAGCAAGTCCTGCTGCAGAGGACTTGTGGTGGGTGCACAGGGGTGCAGGCAGTCATGAACAGGCAGGACAGGTGATCTGGGCAGCCACCACTGCGTAACTCTGGCCACAAGAATCCAACAGGAGGATGGAAGTGTGGGACATCTTCATGCATGTGAAGGATAAGCCAAATGTGGTCTTTTCTCTGACCCCCCACCTCCGTGTCTCTGTCAGCCCACCCTGAATGCCTTCATGGGGCTGGGCCGGCCGGCGTGGACAGAGGCAAGGACTTTACTCCAGAGGCTGCTGTCAGCTGGAGAGCCCACCCTGAGGGACAACGCGGAGCTGCGGAGAAGGTGAGGAGACAGATTGAGGCTGCAGGAATGGTGAGCTTTCAGCTATGTCCTGTGTCACCGAGCTCCCTCTGTGATCAGAGGCACCAAAATCACAAGCCTGAATGTGACTGACTGCCTCCTACATGGGAGTTAACTGGGGTTTGAGGACATTGAGTGCTTCTTTCTCTTAATTACATCAAGATTAATCTCTGATTAATCCTGTAACTGCTTGTAGATCTGGGGCGTCACCCTCCACCTGGAAACATCAAGCTCTGCCCTGGGGTGTGTCTGGACCTGTTGCCTCTCTGTGGAGGCTGAGTGGGGCTGCCCAGATGGATGTGGGGCGGGCTGGGCTGGTTCTCTGACCACGGCACCTTCACCATGGCCTTCCATGAAGATGTGGCTGCAAGAGTCTCCAGCTTTCCCACCTTTCCCAGTGTCTCCCTCCCTGCCTGTTGTTGTTGGAGCAATTTGTCCTCAGCAAACACCTGACTTCGCTAAAAGTGAATCTGTGGTCACAAATTAGCTTTGAACTTGGGGCAGTGCAGTGGTGTAGGGGCAGGAAGCGGGGACTGTGTTCTGTTCTGTGCTGATGGAAAATGTGTGTCCATTAACCCCACGCCTTCTTGTGTGCCTGGAGTGATGCTTTAAATGCCTCAAGTGCCTGTCCTGACAGCCAGCAGGAGCTTTTCCTCCCTGGGGGATTTAGGCATACACATGCAGGAGGAGGGTTAAACCACTGCTTGACCTTCCCTGAGTGGGGCCAGACGTTCAAATCAGCCACCCCAAGAGCCCCATCCCATGAAACCATCCTACCCACACAGCAGAGGCAGCTGCTGGGGACGGGCACTGGGTGTTTCTCTGTGCCCCTTGGGAATCCAGTTGGCCTCAGGCATGCCCCTCTTCCCACTCACACCCCAAAGGGCGCTCCTCTCAGCTGTAACCATCCCAGTAGCAGCAGCTTGCGCAGTCATCAGATTTTTCTGCAGGGTTTTTTTGCTGCAAGGCTTTGCAAACTAAATTAAGGAAGGAGCTGGGAGAGCGAGTCGGTCTCTTACATGCTTCTTACAGATGAGAGTTGCAAGTTTTCTGAGAGCTGAAGGCATCATTTTTCATTTCAGAGCATTTGTACCTCAAGCTTCTGCGACGATGCACCTGCCCGCCCACATCGGTGAGTGCCCCGCAGCCGAGGGCTCCTCAGCACTGCCCTTTGCTCCTGCCAAAGAAGCTGCTTTATTTCCAGCTTGCTCAGACAGACAGATCACAGCTGTGACAGGGAATGGGTTTTGCAGCAGCCAGAAGTAGATTATTGCACGTAATGAAAGGTAGGTGCTGTCTGTGGCACAAGAATAAAAGCCTGGAGAAGCATAATAGCAGCCAGAAAATTCCTGGATGCAATTTCCACTAAATCAGGGTTGTCTGGTAGTACATAACTCCTGTCATCAGATTGGCATTACCAAAGGCCTTTGTGAGTAGAGCCAGGCAAGAAACACTTGTTCAGTTTCCAACAATTTCCCCTTTTGCCATCAGAAAATAATTCAGGCCTTGCAAAATTTTTCAAGGCAGATACTTCAGCACAGCATCATAAACAGGCATGAGTTTCCATTTCCAGACCATTACTCTGCATCCCAGATCTCACCACCACTCCCATGAGGACACGGAATGCTTTGGAATTAGTATATTCATATAGAGATATAAACATTTTCCTGTTTTTAACAAAAATTTATATTTGGACACAAACCAACTTGATCAAAGTCACTTAAGGGCATGACCTTCATAGGAGCAGGGATGTGAACTTGCCCTTTTGCCATCCAAGCTCTGTTCCCATTGGGCTTTTGGCTTCCTTGGAGCACAGCCACAGTTTAGGACAAAGCCTCGTCTGTCCCAAAGGAACTGTCTGGAGTTCCCATGGGTGTGATACCTTCCTGAAAATAGTTTCAGGTTCAATGTCTTGTCAAAACATTGCTGGCTTCTGGCTCTCACGAGCACGGGGAACAGAGCTGTGCCTTGGCGGTCTGACGGGGCTGTACCATGGAAATACAAGGCATTTAGGATTCTACACCACTTAGTTCAGCTCTGCCCTGTGCATGGTTCTTGCTTGTTCTCAGTGGCTGGATCCCGCTAGAAGGCTGGAACTGCGGGAGATAACTTACTGCTGGATCCTTCTGGAGCTGCAGGATAGCTTACTGGGCTCACAAAACAACGTAATGAAAACGCATCCTCCCAATTTGGGATGTTATCCCCATTCCCTCCGGTTCCCCGCGGATCCGAAGGGTGGGAGCTGTTTGCAAGGGCGACAGCAGAGGGCAGCAGATGTCCTGAGTATCAGCCGAGTCCCTCCGCTGGGTACCGCCGGCAAGGGGAATTGCCTTGTCTCTGGAAAGGGGCTGCAGCTTTATGTCCAGCGCTTTTCCCTCTCTTTCTCTCCTGAACACTTAAAAGGGGAAAATAAAGCCATTTTTCCGTGTGTAATTTATAGGTGAACTATTAATCACCCCTTCATGCTATTAATTACATCCCTGTGCTCAGCGCTCCCACTCTCTCCTTTTCTGCTCTTTTCATTGCCAGCAGCATATGCTGTGCTTTAGCCCTCCAGCAGATGAGGGACTTTCCTGCCATTGATCTTATTTTATGGCTTTCCTCTCATGCAGGAGATTACACTGACTTCTATTCTTCACGCCAACATGCCACGAATGTTGGGATCATGTTCAGGGGGAAGGAGAATGCTCTGATGCCGAACTGGTGGGTAGCTTTGGTTTTTCTCTAGTGCAGGATTATTTTACAGTCTTATCTGTACATATATATAATATTTTTAAGATCTGAGTAGTTTCTCAAAAACATTCTGTTTTCAGTTCATAGCAGATGAGAATGAATGAGACAAGACTTTGATACCAGAACTGAAACTCACATACCCCCAGCCTCACCCGAGTGCACTGCATTTTGTTGCAGCAGCCACACCAGTTCGAAGACAGATTTACCTAAGAAATTGGGTTTTTGCTGAGTGACAAAAAGCAGGGCTTAAGCTCTAAGGAATTAATTGGAGCAGTGGCACAGAAGTGCATTGACTGCTACATGGCTTTGGATTATAGTTCACTCATATCAGAGTATGTAAAGTGCCAATGACTGTGCCCATCTATGCAGAGCTCTCTCCTTGTACCTCACACCTCCATGGTGCTTCCACCCCAAAAAGCTACTGTGGTACACCATGAGCTAACCCATGCTCTGTGATGTTCTTTCACAAGGCTGCACTTACCCGTTGGTTATCACGGCCGGGCATCATCTGTTGTGGTATCTGGGACGCCCATCCGGAGACCTGTGGGACAAATGAAACCTGACAATGGTGAGTCCATGGTAGGATTTTAATGTGAATTCTTACTTATTTTAGTTTTTACTTTTCCTCCACATCATAAAGTAGTGGAGAGGAAGGATCTGCGATGCCTTGTCTAAAGCCCAGCCTTGGATCAGGGCAAGAGAAAGCCCTGAGTTAAGTCCATCTTGTGTTTCCATACCAGGCAGCACCAGCTGCTCTGTTTTATTCTGGCCATTACTTCTGTTTCTCTACCTGACTTCCTGACGTGAAATACTCTTTCTTCTACCCACAGATAAACCTCCAGTGTTTGGTGCTTGTAAACGTCTGGATATCGAGTTAGAAATGGTGAGATGGGTTTGTTGGGTGTTTTTTTCCTTACCACTAGAAAAACATTAACATAGAAACAGGGACGAGAGGGTGAGTTTAGCTTCTTCTAAACTGAATGTCCCCAAAGGTTTGTTCCTGTGTTCCCTCTGAGCAGTCTGTGCAGAAGGAACAAAGATTTCTGTGGAGCAAACCTTCCCTTCTGATGAAGATGAGGGTGCATTAGCTCACTGAGAGGTTTGCTCATACAGCTTTCAGGATGGAAACAGCTTGACTGCACCAGCCTGAGCACCAGTGCAGCAGTCTGGTAGAAGGCAAGCAGAATTTCTTTTATCAGACACCAGAGCCTGTTACCTGGTTATCAGCTACCTCTGCACCACAGCCAGGGTCTGTCAATGGATGCTGTGAGTTTGGGAAGACCAGGCTTGAGTCCAGAGCAGAGGAAGCCCTGAGTTCTTGGGAATGTGATTCAAAAACCTGTGCAGTAGGTGATGTAACAAAACCTGCTTGGAAGGCACATCATCTTGTGGCTTAGTGTGGTCCAGAAGGGAGAGTTTTATAGTTCTGTTCATTAAGGCATATCATTAAAATGATTTATGTAATTTTTATATGATTTATTCCCCATCTTTCCCTTAATAAAGAAAAAAAAGTGGAAGAAATGTGATATTGAGGGAAATAGTACTAAAAATGAAGTGAAAGCTTTTAATGCTGTGTGCTTTGTAAATCAATGCTATAAGGGGGGAAGCAGTCCTGTAAAGTGGGGTACTCGTGCTGCTGCTGTACCTCTGCTTTGCAGCCTGAGTTTTACTGGTGGCTGCTGTGAGAGCAGAAGAAAAACTTCTGTATTGTTGGCAGAAAGAGACAACGGATTCCTCATAGAATTCTCTGCCATGTGCTCAGGCTGTACATTTTCTAAGGGAGTGAGGGTATGCACCCAGTTCATGACCTGTTTTATTTAGTGGGCACATTTCTCCATCTTCCTCCTCTTCTGAACTGTCACAACAGGATCCAGCCACATTCAACATCCCCTCAGATGACTTTAAACTATTTCCTGTTCACTGTCTGCAGCAAACAGAATCCTTTCAGTGGGCAAACCTGTTCTGCATCCGGATTGTAATTAGGAGGGACCATTTTTCACACCTGCATTTTGACAACATCATGCCCTTGTTTAGTGCCTGTCTCTTAGCAACAGGGTGTTCTTAAGTAAATCAAACCTGACAGCTTTATGGAGGGGAAGAAAGAGGGAGTAGGCCATGGGGTTTTGCTAAATGTGTCCAGGAAATGATGCAAAATCCATCCTGTTCAGCCTCTGGTGCTGGTGCCTGTAACCCTCTGTGTAGTAAAGATTTTTAGCTTAGAAAACTCAATCACATGTTGCTTTTCAATTCCAGGCATTCTTTGTAGGTCCTGGAAACAAGTATGGGGAGCCAATTCCTATCAACAGAGCCCAGGAGCACATCTTTGGGATGGTCCTTATGAACGACTGGAGTGGTAACCAGTGCTGCAGGAGTCTGCCTGGAGAGGGGGTTACAGTGTCATGAGAAACCTTAGAGAGGGATAAATTACATATTTTAACAGTAGAATAGTGATCATTGAAATCAGTGGGTATGGTTGAAAGGGATGAAAATGAAGTGCTGTCTGTATTTCTCAATGTCTATATTAATCCATCTTCGATCAATCAGTAGAACCAGAAATTGCTCTCTAATGAAGATTTATTTACTCATAAAAGAACTAATATTAGTCTAGTTTCTTCTGGGCAGGGATGGAGCAGCCCTGAGGATGGTGATTCCAAGGATGGTGATTGATTTCAGTGTCAGGAGAAGGAAAAGGATTTGGCAATCAAAATCTCTCAGTCTCTACAAAGATTTACCTAGTTGAAATTGGCCCTACAACTGGCAAAGATCATTATCTGGGTGTAAAAGCATTAATTAAACTAGAGATAAAGATACTGGTTATATGGGGATGGCCTGACTTGTTTTACTTATTGCTGATTTTTCTTCCTAATCTAGCTGGTCAAAGAAAATTGAGTTGAAGGTCTGAAAGGGATGGATTTAAATTAGGATTTGGGCATAATGGGTAGAAAAGGGTGGGGGTAACATTTGCAATTCATGTTCCTCTTTCACAGGTCTGATGGCTGTGCGACTCCTAGGATACACTTAACTGCATTGCTTTGAATTTTCTCTTCCTAGCCCGTGACATCCAGAAATGGGAATATGTTCCTCTGGGTCCTTTCCTGAGCAAGAGCCTTGGCACAACCATCTCTCCATGGGTCGTTACCATGGAAGCTCTCATGCCATTTGTGTTGCCAAACCCTGTCCAGGTTAGCAAGAGAAAGGATTGAAATAAAAGAAAAGCAGTGCTAGAAAAATGTCAGCAGAGCTGGAAGGTCCCATCAGTGGAAATCACTGAGCTGCATCAAAGCCAAGCACTGTCTTCATGGAGTTTACAAGTGTGGTTCTGCTTCTGAACATATGGAGGCACCCAGAGCCCTCTGAGTTCAAGTGCTCATCGATGTCTGTGGCCCTGAATCATCCTGTTTGAGCAGGGCAGAAAAATCATCTCCTTTAAAATACCTGGAAAATAAACTGATCAGAGAGCTTCTTTTGGTACCACTTAGCATCCAGCAAGCAATGGAGCGAGGATGAACTCAAGCCAAAACACTTTGTTCAAGCATTTCCAGTTGTCTGCATTATGTAAATTTTTAGTTAAAATTGGAAAAAAGTATCAGAGTCTTGCAGAGACCTCACCATCTTCTCTGTGCAGACACAGAGCAAAGGTGTGCTAGCACTCTGTTTTGGGTTAACATCCTCACTGCAATCATGGAGATGGTTTTTGGAAAAAAGGAATCAGATTATGTGGATATCATATCTGTTCAGAAAGATCTTTAAAAGTGTGTTCATGAGATCAGTCAAAGCCATATCTGAGTAAGATACAGTGGAGTGAATGGAGTGGGCAGCACAGGTTGGACAAACAAAAAGTCACTGGGATGTCTTGTGGAATTTTTCCTTTCTGTTTGTTTAGACTGTGATGTCTTTTATATGCTTTTAGGATCCCAAGCCACTGCCCTACCTTCAGGATAAAGAACCCTACACTTTTGACATCAAGCTCTTTGTTGCTATTAAAGGTATGGCAAGCCTGAGTGGGTTACCAAGCTGAAGTTGCCTGTTTCAGGATTGCAGAACCACCACATCTTTCAGTCACTTTGCTCTTGGTTCCACAGTCCTTTTTCATATTTGCCCAGGTTGCCTCTGTCAGAGAAAGAGGCAGAACTCTTCTTGCTCCCCACTGGCCATGCAGCAATGTGCCAAGGGGGAATGCCTCCCACATGGTTGGCTTTTGATGAGAAGGGTCCATGTGGCATCTCCTTGCATGGGCAGGGGTAAGTAGGGCATGGAAAGAACGCATGTGTGTGGGATCCAGATGTTAACCCAGCTCAGCCCCCGACTCATGGCCCTGCTGGCCGATAGGTCCACGTGTTGCTCCTGTAGGAGAGCAGAGAGTAGGAACTGAACAGCTTGATGCTACTCCGGTACTATCCACACACTTGTTTTCTAGGAAATACTGGTTTCTGTAGCAATAGAAAATGTTATTACTGGTTTCTCACTAGGGATTACAATGATAAAAGAAGTCTCCATCCATTTGTAAAATAAAAGACTCCAGTGCCATTCATCCAACACAAATTGCTGCTCTCATTCTTTATTTTCTGCAGGAGAAAGAATGAGTACACCAACTACTATATGCAGATCCAATTTCAAGGTAAGACTCCAGTATCTTTTGTTTGTTTGCAGTCTTGCTCATGCCATCAGCTCTATCCTCAGGCAGTTTTTGCATTAGAATCACAGAACAGAATCTTAGAATCACTAGGGTTGCAAAAGACCTCCAAGATCATTGAGTCCAGATGTTAACCCACCACTGCCAAGTCCACCACTAAACCATGTCCTTCACATCCACATGCCTTCTGAACATCTCCAGGGATGGTAATGATTCCACCACTTTCCTGGGCAACCTGTTCTAGTGCAGTTGAAGATCTCACCTGGTGTGTGTCTGTATAGGAGACAGAGGGAAAAGATTGCAAGTGGTGATAGTTCACTCCTGTGAGATGGAAACACCTGAATGTTCAGGCACTGAAGAAGGGGGCAGCTCTTTCTGCTGCTTAGTTTGGGGTGCTCAGAGCATTCTAAGTTATGTGCCCATTTGGCAGGGAGCAGTGAGAGCAGAGGGCTCAGGGGGAGAGGGAATTGCCTCTTGCCACGTCAAGGTGCAGTACAGCTCTGCAGTCACAGCTCTAATTTAGATGCAGCTCACTGCTGCCAGCCTGGGTCTGCCCCAGCCCCTCTGTGGGCAGCGTGGCAGCTCTGCCTCTACCCACTGATTGAAGCCAGGAGACTTATGTGCCAGCTGCAGCATTTCTCAATCTATTTCATATTCACATTTGGCTCTTTGCATAGTAATTACCTTAATCAGTAAATCAGTAGTCAGCAAATCAGTAATAAGATTTTTCTATGAAGCCATTAAAATACTGGACTTAATCATGAAGCCTGGGTCAGTAGTGCTGGCCTTTGAGAGGAAGAAAAGGAAAAATCACATCCAACTGAAAAAAGAGACATTTTAGGGGACTAAATTGTATGTTAAAGTACGTGTTTTATAAATGCCATCAGCCAAGCCACGTAACTAGAGAACACAGCACTAAGTGTGCATCTTGCTTTTAGATTGTTAAAGGTTCCTGCTTAAAGAGGGAAGCTTTGCTTTAGGGACAGTCTTACCAGCGTCATACCAAGAATGCAATGCCTTCTGCATAACCCAATGGCACACCAGAGAAGTTTGTCCTTCATTGCTTTACCCTCCTCTTCCTCCTTCCTCCAGCACATGTACTGGACCATGAAACAGCAGCTGGCTCATCATTCCATCAATGGGTGCAACCTCAGACCTGGAGATCTCCTGGCCTCTGGCACCATCAGTGGACCCGTAAGTGTTTAAATAATGACACTCCCTGAGAGCTGGTCAGTGATCCAGAATCAGCTGAGCAGGGCTTGGGTCTGAACCCTGACTGATCTGAGCAGCCGAGGAACTGTCTGCAGTTCTTTCCCAGGCACTTTGGGGCTGCTGCTGCTTTGATAGCCCCAAAATCACATCGTGGAGTGGTTTTGTTTTGTTGTGTTTTTTTTGTTTTGTTTTGTTTGTGTTTAGTTTTTAGTCTGTCCTGTATTCCATTTCCTAAGAACTGTTTTACAATAGATGCAAATTAATTTCTGTGCACAAGCATCCACACAGCCCATTTACCCTCTATAAAATGCAGTTTTCTTATTTCTACTAAGAATGTAAAAGGTCCATGCATATAATTTTTAGTTTCTCCAATGAAGTTGGAGCCAAATTCACAAGTTTTTCCCCTTGAGCTCTGCCGTATGGGCAGTTGTTACAATATGTGGGTAACTCACACTTTCTGAAACACCGAATGCAAGTCCTGTACATGCTGTCTCAAAGGCAGCCTCAGGTAAGTTCTTTCCAAGTTGGGATGCCTGTACTTCCATTTTGAGCATTTCTCATGTGCTTTTTGAGTCTTCCAACTATTTTAGTGGCAGAATGACATTAAAGATTCACAAACATTCACCAGCTTTGCTCTTTTGTAGAACAAAATGTAATTAAAAATCTAAAACGTGACTACATAAACACAATGGATTTGTAGAAGTCTCCTCCATTTGTTTCCATTCTTGCTATGGCAGACCCAAACT
Source organism: Sclerurus mexicanus (assembly GCA_013396755.1). Lineage (NCBI taxonomy): Eukaryota > Metazoa > Chordata > Aves > Passeriformes > Furnariidae > Sclerurus > Sclerurus mexicanus. The sequence continues at coordinate 1,561,116 of VWZF01006443.1, read as the reverse complement.
GCTTTTACCGTGTTGAGCACTGTGTTAAACACACCAGATAACAGCTGTAAGCGTCACTGCTGATAGCCAGCAAGCAATTAAAATGCAAAGGCGGGTAAAGAAGCCCATGTATCAATGAATTAAATCAACAACAAAACTCTGTTCTTTAGAGGTAACATACGTGTGAGTCTGGTCCCAGCAGCAAGGGGCTGAACAGCAGGAGAGATACTATAAAACTGTTTATTTGTTTACAAACTCTTGCTGCAGGAGCCGGAGAGCTTCGGCTCCATGCTGGAGCTGTCCTGGAATGGAACAAAAGAAATCCCTCTTGGCAGTGGAGAGTCTCGTAAATTCCTGCAGGATGGAGATGAAATCATTTTGACAGGTAATGGCCGGGTAACTGCTCTTACACTACATTAAGGACATGTTTCCATAGATTGATCCCAGCAGGGCAAGCAGCTGGTACAGAGAAGGGCCATTCCACACAGACCTGCCATGCAAGCACAGTTGTTTCCATCATACCTGTCAGGAGGCAAAAGCAGGTGGATAGAAATTTCCCTGCCACAAATGCTTTCCAGATTATATTATTTGCTTTGCTAAGGACGTAATGCTCTTGCTAAGCTGATGTGTGAGTGCTAAAGGGATGATGGAGGTAGGTTTGCCTTTATGAGTGACAATACTCTGAGACTAGAAAGAGTTGATGTATTGCTGCCACCACAGTTCAGGTTTGCATGTAAAGCAGAGCTCAGCAAATGCTGAAAAAAATTATTTTGCAAATAAAATTTCATTTGTAACCTAGGCATCTTCAATGAAGTGTGTTGCAAATCAAGTATGTGGGAAACAGCATGAAGCCTGCTAGAACAGCTGACGAGCTCCCCTTTGAAAAGGGCTCTGCTTCAGAGCTGTTTCATGCTTGGGACATGGTTTTAGTTGTTATCTTTATAAACTAAGGATTTTATGAATTAAAATCTACCACAGTGTTTTGTGATCTAAATTCCACTCCTACTTCTTTTTAACCCAAACCTAGTGCAAAACAAATCTACTTTTAAATTTCCTCTGATCTTTTTAATCCTTTTATGGCTTTGAGGGGGCAAATACTTGGCAAGAACAGTCATGAGAAACTTTTGGTTCAAGCCTGCATGTCTTTGCTGTGTTGGCTACTGAATTTGTTGTGAATGTCTGAATGTCTTGTGGGATGTTGTGCGTCATCAGATGAGATCCAGCCAGTGCCACACCTGGTTCTGAGCTGCTCCATCCTGGTGATGTGATCAGAAATATTCCTGCAATGGGAAAACACTTACAGGTGTGACTGAGGGCAGAGAAGATGTGAGTGACTAATGCCTGTGCAGCAACGTGAAGGTGTGATACTACTATGTGTCTGCATACCTGTGCCTGCTTAATCCAAGCAGGACTTATAAGAATTTTTGACAAAACAATCTAAATCCATAATTTTTTTCGGAAAGATTTTGAACAAAACCCAAGAACTTTCCTGTGATGAAAAAAGAAAGCACTGTATGTATTTAAGTCTCCCATTGTTGGCTCTATAGGTGTTTTGGTGGTGCTGGAGCCCCAATATGTCCTGCCTGGCAGCCTGTGCAATAGCCTTGAAAATCATGTTTCTGTGAGGTGCTGACAATTTTGCAGAGGAAGATGCTGAGACAATTTGAGATTGAGATGTACTGGAGAGAGCCACAGATGATGAAACCAAGGAGTCCCCAATGCCTCTGACATCCTTCAGCTCCCAACAAGCCTACAACTACTCATGCTGGCACATGTAGGCATCTAACACTGCTCCCTACAGGCTCCCTATAAACCCAGAACAAAGACACTCCTTCAACAATTCCAAGTGCCACACTGCCCTCCAGAGTTGCTAATCTTCCTCCAGTAACTATGCCAGGAGCCCTAAATTAGGGTGTGGTTAGGTATGATGAGCATCATGTTGATAATCTTTACTGGTGAGAAGCACCTTGTGGTTTAGGAACTGCTGCCATCGGGAGCCAGCTCAGGGACAAATGGGACTGGTCCATGACCCATGTTGTTCTTCATGCCCAGAACATGTTTCTTGAAGAAATACTTTGAATCCTGAGTGTCTTTAACCTTTAAAAATGGCACAGTGGCATTGCTACTGACCTGGGTGAAGGCACTGTGGCCCCCGTGGGACAGTCTCATGTTAATCCATCTGCTGGGCTATTTTACCCTGGCAGCAGTTTGTGACTGTGGTGATCAGGGCATTGCAAACTGCCAGGCTGCCGGGGCTGTCTGCTGGGACAGTTTGGGATCTGCTGCTATTTAGTGATGTATGGCAGGTCCAGTGCCTTAAGGCACCCTTGAGGCAGGGCTAGTGCTATTCCATCCTCTCCCAAGGCACTGCCAAGTGCCCAACCCATCATTTTTAGTTTCCTGTTTCAACTTCATATTCTTGTTCCCCATGTGGGAGCTATTTCAGAGACCTAACACATAAAATGAGAGAAATATTTTTCCCAAGAAGTGTATCTCAGGGAGCGAGCATTGCAAGGGAAGGGCTGCTGATGGTGTGTGGCAGCCAGCTGCAAAAACCTCTCAGTAGTTCCTTGGCACCAAGAGAGCTCAGGCCAGGGCTGCTGGCAGCACAGAGCTTGCTTTGTTTAATGTGCTGCTCCTTGGTGCTGCTCTAAATCGCGGCTGACAGCAGGGATAACTAAACTGGACTGAAATAATAAGCTGGCGCTCAAAGGAAAGCTAGCAATGAAGCCTAATGAGACAAATGGAAGTGAAGTTGAGCTTACAGCACCTTACTCCAATATTGCTTACGGATGAGGATTACCTGGCAGACACCAGGATGGTGTCTGTGGCTTTACACAAGCACTTACAGACACTGCTGTCCTTGGGAAAGCTTCATTTCAGCCTGGCTGTGAGAACTGCACTGTGGGTTAGAGCTGGCAGGGTCCATCCTTGGGCAGTGATAACTTTGGCTGCCCTGCACCCTGAGCCCACCCATCCTCTTCCTCAGAGGAGGTTTCAGCTGCCCTGTGCTAAGGGTGGGAATTGGAGTTAAGGTCTGTTCTGTTTAGCTACGTCTTGGCTTCTTGAAGGCAGCTGGTTTTTATCATATGCCAAGAAGGTGATGCATTCCATCAGGAAAATCCATCTCTAACTATGAAATCAGTCCTTAAAACACAGCATATGCCACTTGTGTCCTTCCTTTGATCAGCAGTTGTAGCAGAAAGCTACAGTAGGTCTCCTCAGCTGTTTCTTCCCAGAATACTTTTCAGATGGGCCAGAAGGCCCTGTGTCCCCTCCCCTGCCTTGCCTGCAGCTTTGCTGGTGGGTGCTGTTTCTGGAGCAGCTCAGCTGGCCCATGGCATCAAGAGGCGCTGCGGCATCTCCATCCCAATGTCATCTCCTCCATCACACAGGAGTAGGGAGAGATTGAGTTGTCCCAGAGTTAGAGATGCTGTCACAGCCCCATGAGTTCAGCAGCAGCCAGCAGACCTTCCACGCCTGTTTTTGTAACGGGATAAATGAGTACTTTGAGCCAGATGCTGAGTTTCTGCTGGAACTAAAGCACTTGATTTTAGCAAGTAAAACAACTTTTGCAAGGGTAGGTCCTGCTGTTTGAGGGGGTTTAATGACCATCTTCCTGGCTGTAAGCATCCTGATGTCCCAAGAGCAGTCCTAATGCTTCAGAAAGAGAATCCAGATTTATTTGATTAATTGCAGGGCTGGGCCAGGCAGCAAATTGCTTTGCCAGTTAGATTGATGGTGTTTTAAGTTAGGTTTGAAAACAGAAATATTGCATATCTTGTTTGCTCTTTGATCAATTCACTAAACTTGCATATTGCTGTGTTTAACATTTTGTGCTTCTTTTTTTCTTATATTCCTGAGCTACTTGAACTCTTCCAGGTGTTCTTTTTTTTTGCCCCTCATTGCATTTCTGAAATGTTTTCACTTGGTTATGGTCTCTTTATGCCTTTATTCACTTTTATTCCTGGTAAAATCCTGCTGTCCTTACAGAACAAGCTGTCTGTTGTTTTCTGTCCCTAGGTTACTGCCAGGGCAATGGCTTCCGCGTGGGATTTGGTCAGTGCTCAGGAAAAATCCTTCCAGCCCTGTCGAATCCCTGAGGACTGCAGTAAGGTGACATCTGAGGAGGAGGAACTCTCCCCCCACCCCTACCAGTCATGTTGCTTTACTCAGATTTATTATTTTTATATGAGTGATTGAAATCTTGCTATTTTTAATTATCAATAAATATCTTAAAAATTAATGTGGCTCTCTGGTGTGATAAGAAAAATATTTCAGTGCTAGCTTAAAAGCCGCAGAATAGGAATAAGGTGATTGAAATGGAAAGTGAGATTCTTAACTCTTCTACTATATTAATGTTTTTTTCATAATTATAAAAAGAGACTTTCAAGTAAATTTAAGTATTCAGAGTACTAGGTTGGTGATAACAGCTGAGATTCCATGCTGACTTCCTTTTTCCACAGTGTTAAAATCCTGAAGACAAGTTGCATATGGATGTTAAAACTTGTAGACCATCCTGAGTAAGAGTTACATGATTATGCCCTAAGATTGCAACAAAGCAATTTGGAACTGTGATAATCGATACAACTGAAAGCAGCAGGTGGGATGTCCCTGCTCCTCCTCCTTACACAACCAGAGACAACTCTCCTGCCCCAGAAAAAAGATTTATCCCAGCCCACAGATGGGAGCCTGTGTTGGGACACCTCTCAAAGGAGCATGGAGATACCTCGTGTGTCCTGCCTGGGCTTACAGAAGGGAATTGCCCATTTCTTTCACCCTGCACACCAGCTTCCCCAGGGTCAAGGAGGGTGAACTTCGTCACTGGAGTGATCCCCAGGCACTCACTGGTGGCAGTCACACCTTGTCGCCTAACAGGGGCTGGGTTAAGAGGACACCAAGGAGGCCAACCCCCTTCCTGCACCCCTAAAAGGCATCTCTTGCCATGGCATCCCCTTGCAGCAGCCAGTAAACAAAGCAACGTGCCACTTTTCTCAAGTGTAAAGGGCATCTGCTGTCTCCTGCTGGCCTACAAATCAATTTAACTCCATGGCCAAGTGCCAAATCACATCAATTAGAGGATATTACTGACTGAAGGAGCTCAGGAGACCGGATAATGAACTCTGGTACAGTGCAAGGGGAACTTGTTAAATATTTGCTTGGTCCTCAAAGTGAAGAACCTGATGAGGCTGCCAGCTTTGTGCAGCAGCAGCAGGATGAGCACAGGCTGGTGCTTTTCCAGGCTGTCCCATTGCTGTTCCCGAGGTCTGCTGGGTAGTTTTGCTGCTTTGGGCCAAGTGGGCGTTTGGTGTTATCCTGGGGAGCACCTGGTGCTGATTGGGAATGCAAACCTCATGGCTATGCAGAAGAGGAAAATGAATTTGAAATTAAAATTAATGAAAAAATGTGGCAGTGCAGATAAATCACTGCTAATGGGGCGTGTGAACTGAAACACTCTTCCAGCATGCAACAGTAATTGTTCCTTAAAGAATGATACTTGGAGGATCATCTCCAAATCAAGGATGACCTGGCCAGGAAAACAGTGGCTCATTGTTGTTCATCAAGGAAAAGACATTTTCCTTTCAGGCTCTTGCAGAAACTCAGAGCTGAACTAATAGGCAGATATTTATTTAATGCACTCTGACTCAGTCATCAATTTATAGATACTTCGTGCTGTCTTTTGACCTCAAAGGACAATTGTGAGTTGACAGTTTCCCTCTTGGATTTAGAAATAACCCATGCTGTTCCTCTGAGCACAGCCTGGGCTTTGCTCCTGGCAGCAGCAGGAGGACACAGAAGGCATTTATCCAGCGGAGAAATTTCTTAGCAGAAGCAACATCCAGGATGCACCTTGCCATATTTGATGTGCTGGAAACACAGTGTCTGAGAAGAAGGGTGTAGCTACACAGAGAAACAGGAGCTGATGTTGGGCAACATGTCATTAGTCATCAGTTTTGACCTTGATGGAAGACATTTTGCAGCCAAGAACAACTGCAGTGTCAAAGCTTTCTGGTAGCAGGAATACTTAGGGAAACTATAAATCCACAGTGCTCTTCCCAAGCTTTGGGTAAGGTAAAGGTGAATCCTGTGCACAGGCAATGAGCTCCTCTCCCAAAGAGCCAAGTGGATGCAGCAATTGCTGCCAGCAGGTGGAAGCTGAGCTCGTTGCTTTGTCATGAAAAAGGTCAGTGGTGCTGAGAGCCCATCTGCAACCCAAACCCTGGCAGGATGGAGACACCCAGCCACAGATCCACCCAAGCTGGTTCCCATTGCAGAGTCCTCAGAGCCAATTTCCACAGCCGCAGCCCCGAGGGAGAGGGGTGGCTCTGTATCTGCTGTGGCCATTCTGTGCATCCCGGGGCCACCACCCACAGTCTCTGGCCAAGCAATCCTGGACCATGCTGGGGATGGGTGGGAGATGGCAAGGTCCCCCTGTGACCTCAAGGTGATTGATCTGAGCTTCTCTAGCCTGGGGACAGCTGGAGGAGTTCCAAGTTCCCAGAAAGTGCAGAATATCTCGAAAGGAGCTCAGGCAAAGCAGGTTTCAGAGGTGAGCTGGATGATGTCCAAAACCTTGCTCAGGACAGAGCTCAGAGCCATCTGCTGCCTTCTGCATGGATGAGGGCCAAAATTCCAGGAGATGATAAAAAAAGGAGAGAATATTTTTTATGTGGCCAGGGCCACTTTCTTTTCACCCCCAGGAGAAGGTGGCGGACTTTGTTTGGGTGGGAACTGGGCTGAAGGAGGTCCCATAGCTAAAGTGTCCTCACCAAACCCAGTAAGCCCAGAGCCACCAGCACTGCTGATTCTTTTCCCTGCTGGGGTATCCCATGTCAAGGGGTGAATGAAGGATATACCTGTGCTGCAATGTGCAGTGCTGCCCTTAAAACAGCATTGCTTTGGCCTTGGACCAGCAGCACCTGCTGCCTGGGGTGGAAGCAGCCTCTGGCCCAAGTTCTGGGAAACACACAGGTGTTCTGGGCACCTCCCACTTGCTCCACCTCCCCTGGGGCAGGTGGGACCACTTTGCACCCTTGTCCTTTAAATCCATGGTCATCAGCCCTCTTCTGGTTTTGGGGGAGGGTCTTTATAGGGTAGGGATGAAAAAGATAAGGCTCTTGGAGCAAGAGGGGTCTTCAGTTCAGCATGCTGACTGGGTGCTTAGAAAAGTTTGGTTTTGAAGTGCCGAGTTTGGTTGGGTTGATAGCTTTTATGAAGGGCTTCCTCTCCACTTCTAGAGGTTTCTGCTGCAGTTAGGTTTGAGCATGGCTCCCTCTACTTCTAGAGGATATTAATTTTCATTTGATTTAGATCTGTTTTTCTTAGTCTGCTTATAATTTGGCTTTCAGCAAAGGTGAAAAAAAAAAGAGAAAGAAACAACAAACAAACCCAGTGCTCCTTTTCCTCTGCCCTGTCATAGCACTGGGATTGTGGCCTGGGTGTAGGAGATGAAAATCCTCCTTGCATCTTCAGAAGCCTGGAGGGAAAATAAAACCTTTTTGCTGTGTTAGCCACCTGAAATACCTCATTCAGGATCCTGCAGCATTGTGAGGGAAGACAGACCCTGCATTCCTGACCAGAAGAAATAGAAATGTGTGTCTAAATGGAAACTGCAGCTCTTATGCTGGCCTGGAGCATCCTTCTTGCTGGCTGGTGTTTCGTGCTCAACAGAGGTCAGCAGTTCTCATCAGCAACTTATGGTGGAGCGCAGCAATCCTGTGAGTAATGGTGGGATGTTGGGTGAAAGGTCTTGGAGGGATGCAGGAGGTGCTTCTGGGTTGTACTACCTTATCATGGGGTGGTTGTAGAGGCAATGAATCATGCTACCTGATAATATTTCACCTGATTTTGTTATTTTGCTGGTAAAAACTAAAGGCAGCCACTGTTTGAAACTATGAGATGCGTTTTCTTACAGATGAAAGCATCATGTGGTTGGTGTGTAATGGAAAAGCTGGGTATAATTTATAACAGTGCTGTTGCTATAATTAAGTGTCAAAAGAAAAGCAGGGAATAAACTCCTAAAACATATTTCAGAATTTAAGGAGAACAATGGCTTTTCAGTGTGAGATGTGGGCATTCTTCACCTGAAGTAGTTTTCTGCAGAGATTCTAATTAGAAATGGATGCAATATCATGGAATAAAATTGGTTTTGATGAAAGTGTTTGGGCCAGCAATATTCATAATTCTTTTATTAACCAGGCAGTAATAACGTAAAGTAAAACACTCTTTCAGTAGCTGTTCAGGGTCAAGGTAGTGACTTTGTGAAGAGGGACAGAGCTGGTGGGTGATATTCACATGGCTTTTGGCTTTGAGTGGTAAGGCAGGAGGCCATTTCTCAGGCTTGATTGCTGCTTCTGTTCAGAATGCCCTCACAGTTGCTGCTTAGTGAGAAAGAAAGAGATCATTTCTGAGATTTTAAAATTGATTGAAGGCTTTGGAAATACGTGAGGGACATGCGGAAGTACTGACACCATGCTGCTCCATACAAATCTGCTGTGAGCTGTTCCTCCTTCTTATCTTCCCTCATTCCCCTCAGCTCTTTCCCTGCTGCATATGTGTTTGGTTTTCCATGAAGTTTTAATTACAGATCTGTACTTTTTCTAATTTTTGCTGTTTACTCCATATTTTTTGCTCCATAGGCAGCTGAAACAGAGCTGGGGTTAACACAGTGTGTTAACCACTACACACAGTTAATGAATGTCCCAGGGAAATGCTGCAGGAGCAGAAGTCCCTGGTGGCATCTGAGCACTTATTGGCTCTGCCTATAGGATTGTCATGACACCCTTGTCAATAAATGCTGAGGGACTGATTGGGAGCTGCAAGGACAGGGAGGGTCTCTTGTGCCCCTCCTCACTGTGCCCTGGATCCAGGGCTGAGGTTCTTCAGGGCTCAGGACCTGCTGCTGTCACCTCCACTGCCCTAAAGGAGCAGTGGAGCTGTTGAGTCCTGGGACTCTGGGGACTGGCAGGGAGCCCAACTCTGGTGCCTGCCCACCCCTACCAGGCACTCCCTTTGATCTGCAGAGGCGAGACAGCTGCTGCTGGAGAAATCCAATTAATCTTAAATATAAAATAAGTTTTGGAAAACTTTGCTTTCCTTATGGCTTCAGAATGCTTAATGTAATTTTAATACAGTTTTGATTGATTTCTGATTTCCCTCTGGGGGCTGCCTGGCCAACACAGAGCTTTGTAACCAAGAAGTGTATAATTCAACATTTCTTAACCACATTATGGTTTGAATTGAACCTTGAGAATAAATAACCCGGAATTTTAAACTGTGTATTGCTTTAAAAATGTGTGTGTGAGCAGAGTTTTCCTCTGGTTAGCAAGGAGGAGCAGTGGCCAAAGGGTATTGACCGTTTTTAATGAAAACGGTTCTAAAAAAGTAAAAAGTGCAAATGCAAAAATGTGGACTGTAATCAAGCATTCCCATTACAGCATTAAGACACGCTTAAAATTGGGAATTTAATTTATGTTATTTAAATCAAATCACCTGAGATGTATAACCATGAGATAGCTGAAATAAGTGGTGTGAAGGCTAGTGAATCTGGGTTGACAAGGTCAGAGACAGGGGGGGAGGGTAAGAAGGTGGAGAAGTTGAATTTAAACTTTTTAAACTGCTTTTAGCAGGATTTTGACACCGCGGGCAGCTCAGCCAAAGCCATCACAATGGTGCTGGTGCAGACCAGGGCTGAGCTGGGTGTGGACTGGGGAGCTGTGCGGGGGTGTCACTGCGTGTGTTGCCATGTTGACCTCAAAGATGCAAAGCTGCAGGGCTGGCTGCTCCTTGGGGATGACTCTGTCTGCCAGCAGTAATGCCCAGCCCACATGGTGTCACTGCTGTCCTTGGGTCTCTGTAGGTGGGGCATCTCGAGGCTTTGTAGGCTCAGTCACCACTGGGCATTAGTGGGGGATTACCTGGGAGCTGCAGGTAGCCCAGGTGACCAGAATTGGTCTTGTTCCATGAAAGTTTAATCTGGGACTGTCTTGAAAGGTCACTACATTCATCTCTCATACATTTGCTGTTTTCTGGAGCACCGGGTTCTAAAGTGACACAGTTAAATACCTGAGATCTGCTGTTCTCACCACCCTCCCTGTGTGTGCCATGGAGGTTGCTGGAGTTGGAGCACAGCGTTTTCCCCCTCTGAGTCCTGTGCTGACTTCTGAGCTGTAGCAATATGGGTTGAAGCTGCCTGCTGAGACCTGTAATGACCCAGCAAGCTGGGGACACCTTTGGACAGCACAGGCTGCAGCAGCATTGCTCATGTGGTTCATCAGTCCCTGTTTATTTCAGAAAAAGATCTGTGCTCATAGTTCTCTAGGGTGTCTGCTCAAATTCAATTGCTGCTGGTTTCATTTCAGGGCTGGTCTTCTATTAGCCATAGTAGCTGCTCTGAAAACAGCATAAAGACTCCAGCCTCTGCTTTTGACTAGGGCACAGGTAACGATTTGTCAGTGGGGTTTAGTCTTTGTGGCAAACTGGGTTCCAGGCACAAAGATCCTTCTGCCAGAGGACTCGCTGCAGGGACAAACAGATCTATAAAGCACCCAGCTTTCAGGGAACAGAGTCCTTTTGCAAGATGAAAGAATTAGTGATTTGTATCTTCATCTCTTTCAAGAGGAGGAGTTCCCTGGGTGTTTTTTACCATGCATATCCTGTACTCTGTGGCTTCTTCAAAGAGACCCCACAGATACTCCATGCTTTTCTTTTTTAGTTGCTAGCAGGAGAGATTTGGGTCTCAGTGGCCCTATTTCTTATGGTATGCAATTTGTTACTGATAATGAATTGCTGAAATAGAGATGCTGCAATCCCCCACTGAGCTGGAGCTCAGCTCAGTGCTCTTCCCGACTGAGGGAGGAACCTGAAATAGCCACTTTGGAGGGGCTGACCTTCTGCAGAGCCACACAGGAACACCTGGAGCTCCATAAGCTTTGTCCTGAGCTCCTGAGAACCTATAGTGGTGTAGCTACACAGAGTACAGTTCTCTGCTCTTTCACTCCAAGGAGGGCTGTCTGGAATGCATGTCCTTAAAAATCATGTGTTGTGGATGTGTTTTAAGATGTCCTGGCAACAAGAAAAGAACCACAACAGAGACAGCAAGGAGGTTTTCTGTGTTGAAGCTGTTTATTATGTTAGATAAATACATTTGCAACAAGTTTGAGTTATTTCCTCTGAATGCAGTTGCTGGTAGTATGGCACAATGATTAGAAAAGAACTAAAACTAGCAGAGGCACTTGTTGCATGCAGCTGAAATTACTACCAAGCCCAGTGATGCAGCCCCTGCTAAAACAGACCTTCCACTGGCTGTGAACACGGATTTGCCAGTGGGGTGGGCACCGGCCGGAGCTGCAGTGATGCACCTTGGGTGGGAGGGTCCTGACTCCCAGGGCAACGAGGATAATATGTCTGCTTTAGGCATGATGTTTAGTATTGCTTTTGGTTAAAGAGTAGTGAGGTTGTGTGACTGTAACCAGTGGCGAATGGCAGAAATTAGAATGCATTTACCTTATCTCTATAAAAACAATCACATTGCCTTTTGCACAGTGATATACGTGGATATGTAAATGTTCATGAAGACCTTTTTTGTCAGCTGAAGGGTTGACTTGACAGGCTATGCCAGGAAGATAAATGCATTTTTATTAGAAAATAGAGCGACCCAGAGGGATCTTTGCATTAGGATTTTCAGGAAAATGCATAAAACGGTTTGTTCAGCTGGACAAAGAGAGAGAAAAGTGGCAAACATTCTTTCAAAACAAATTTGTCAGTTTGCTCCCCAGTATTTGTAACCCTTCATTCTTACACGGGCTCTGCTCCTGCAAGGACTGTGTTGCTGTCCCTGCCCTGCCAAGGACATGGCACATGACAGGCCCTGCTCTGCGTGGTTGGACAGCCTGATCAGAGGCTTAAACTTAAGCACTTGCATAAATCCTTAGCTGAACAGGATCTTATCAGTGGCATGTGACAATGCCAAAGAGTTTTGCATGCAGATAAACACTGAGTGGAGTATTGGCACAGGGAGGTGTGAGGACAAGCTTTGTCCTTGCTCTGCATCGGCTGTGAGTGCAGGCAGGTGACCTGCAAACTGAAAGTGCCTGTTTTCCTACCCTGGACATTAAGTTATTTTGTTGTTTTGCTTATTTTGTACATAGCCCCACTAGTATCAAAGTGGGATACGAGACAACGACAAAAAAGGGATTCTGAACTTTAGCCCAGGGAACAGAAGTGTTGCTCTTTGAGCTGGGACATTCATTTTTGTGGTACACATGAAAAAGGGAGAACAGTGTGTTTGCTCCAAGGATGATCAACATTAACATTCACACTTGGAAAAGTCCTCTGTAACTGCTGATTAACTGGCTAGCAGAAACTGAGGCTAAGTAACAGCCTGATGAGCAAACTGCAGTGGGTAATGGAAGCAGTGGAGACCTCTTGCTAGAGGACATCAGAATTAAAGTCACTCCACAAATCTGCCTCCTGAATAGGATCTCCTACAACAGAGATGGGCAAAAATTGTGTGTCATTCAAAAGATCCATGCAAAAATCTCCATATGCCTTATAGCCTATTTTGGGACCTCTGTAATCACAGGTCTGAGCACCTTACATTGTCAGAAATCAGTGGGATACGTAACAAAGCCAGGTGCCTTTTGGCATGGCTTGAAATACTGCAATTAAAACGAACAAGTAAATGGGGATCTCGACAAATCCCTTGCTTGGGGAGAACTTCCCCTGCTCTATCACAAGAACCAGACCTTCCCTATTAGTTCCACCAGGCAGAGTTGTAAATAAGAACCTTAATTCACGTGTCTGTATCTAAGGCTCTCTAAGTGCTTTCTGGTACTGAGAAAAAAACCCAATGTTGTAGACTGAGGCACACAAAGTGACTTGTGTGATCATCAAACAAGTCTGTCAGAGCTAGAACAGTAAGTTACAAAGTCTGTCCCAATTCCTTGCCACAACCTTTGGTTCCACCTTTCTCACCCACTGTGTTGTCTCGTGGCAAGAACCTAGAGGTCAGGTAGGGTGGTAAGGAAGAAGAGAAACAGTGAAATGCCCTTCTTGCAGTTTTGTGCTTTCAAGTCTTGTCTGTTCATAATGTTTGCTGTGGTTGCAGTGCCTGCCCTGTATTGCTTCCTTTCAATCCCATAAACTGAACATGTAGTCACTAAAAAAAAGGCAGCTGCGAGGAAACCTTAGAATTTGAGAAACAGAGGACATGGGAGTCTTGCAGTCCCCACTCTTCAAAGGTAAATAATAAATTTCCAGAGCTCCTATGTTCCCTTATGACTTCTTGCATAATGACTGTCTTAATGAAATGAGAGAAGGAAATGCACCTTACAGATTTGTGGGAAAAATCTTCTGTTGAAGGTGCTGAATTTCTCCGAGGTAGAATGCATATTATTGTGTGTTACTGTAAATGTTATGCTAAGCAGTCTGAGTGACAAAGCCAGAGCAATGTATCTACTTATTGTCCTTGTCATTCTCATCCTGTTTCAACCCACTGAAATACACCTGAAACAAAAGATAGATGAAGTTGCATGTGGAATCACTCTTTGAAAATCACAGCAAGTTCTATGTGGTTGACACCAGCAGTGTCAAAGCTTTGCTCCACGGACTTGTCTGAATAATCCGTGGACACATGGCAGAGGCTATGTCTAGTTTTTGCACGAATAGGGTAGTGCGAGGTGGTGCTACAGGATCTACATTAGTCCAGTACCCCTTTATTCCGAGTACTTCTGCATCCATCACTGGAATTATGGCTGAAGTGGGGTAGGGAGCCTGTGCAGAACCAAGTAAGTGAAGAATAAATCTGTCCATATAACCCTGCTTAACCAGGGGTCCTTCAGCACTTCTCTGGCACACAGAATTGTAAAATCTGTGCCTTTTCTGAAACACAGCTATAGTGACTGGGGAAAATACTTGAAGCAATCTATTTCAAGGAAAGACAGAATGTTCTTGTTGCTTTTTCATGGTATTGATGGTTACCCTGATTTGTGGGTGATACTGAAGGTGGGACAAACTGTGCTAGACCAGGAGTTATATTAGTAAAAGTCTGGAGAATCTTGTGCTACTTAAGTTACAATGACAACTGTAAAATAAGGGTTGCTGCATAGTAGTAAACTGTGCTGCCAGAATGGCTTGCTGATATCTTGACCTGTTGAGCAAAAATCATTTACACTATGTGCTCTTAGAGATATTGCCATTGTCCTGCATATCTGAAAATGGCTGTTTGTGTGTTAGCCTTCCCAGCGGGAAAAGGCCTCCTGGACCACAGCATTTTATGGCTCTGTCTGGTGAAGTCCTTTCAGTCATCTAGATGCTGCTCCTCCCATGTGGACGTAGGGATGGCACTGTAAGGGTCCATGATGACTTTTGCACAGCGAATAATCATCACAATCAGGAAGAGGCAGAGAAAGACAAAACATGCCAATGTCAGTCCCTTGTCCACATCAACGTACACAGGCTCTGGGGTTGGTCCCTCCATTGCTTATGCCGCTCTTCATCTGGGTTTATATTTACTCCTAACATCATCAACCACCTGCAAAACAAACATGGTGTCAGACACAAGTAATTGGTGCCCCTGGGTATGGGGGAAACTCAGGGGTAGAACTGGAAACAAAAAGATCTCTTTGATGTATTATATAATATAGAGAGATAATATTGATTATAAAATAGATAAAATTACCTTATTTCCAGGGAAATAAAATTACATTATTTCCAGGGAAATAAACCCACTGGAAATGTCATAGCTCAGGTATGAGAGCCATGAGCAGAAGAAACCTCATCTCCATGTTAATTTAGCTCACAAATGCTTCTTGATAAAATATTAGACACTAAAATGAGATGTTAACAAAGGAAAGAGAAGCAGTGGTGAATGAACACTATCCACTTGAAATATCATCTCTTAAAAGAGGCGCAGACACTGCTCGTCTCAGAACTTCCTAATCATAAAAATATTTCCCTTCCTCTGCTAGTGTGAAAGATCAGACAAATGGCACAGCAGAATGTTTCTATCCCAATTTTCCTCTCTGTCCAAACATTCTCTGTCTCTTACTGGAACAAAGCAAAGTGAAAATTATGCATACTAATTTTCCATAATCTTTTAATTTTCAGTACTCACAGGTTCTTAGGAGATTTTTTTAGGACCAATATCATTTATAAGTGGATATTTTATCACCCAGAGAGGTACAGGTGTTTGTGTGATTAGAACAAGGATTATCTTATTCATGCAGATGTCTGGATAGCTGAAGGTCTCTTCTGGCCTCCTCACCTGAATCCATGAGTAAAATGGCTTTGGCAGTGGTTGAGACACTTCTGCCTCTGTAAGTTTTCTTCTGGATAGCTCATTAGCTGCTAACATAAATTGGTTTGCATGATGGTGCTGAAAGAGAGGAATTGATGCGACTTATGGAATTGAGTCACTGGCCAGGGATGGGGAAAAATTTTCCTGACATTCACCTTTGACCAAGGTGAAAGGTAGAAGCATTGAGGGTTACAATGAAGAAAATCAGGAATATGGAATGCCTCTTTAAAGCAATCAAAACAACAAAGTTGTTCACATCAAATGCAATAACCAATTTGAGAACCAGTTCCTGCTTCATTTGGAGATCAAAGATGGGAATGAGAAGATATTGAGCCATAGGCAGCATTGGGTGAAACTTGGGCATCAAATGGCCCAGCTACTCTCTGTCATTATGACATGAATGCTGTGAGGAAATCCCGGGTGTGGGTTTTTATCTACACAGCCAAGTTTTCCTGGTTATGTTTCAGTGAGCTGATGCTGCTGGCAGGGCTATTGCAGTTGTGGTTGACATCTGCCTGGAGCATCGTGTTCCTGCAGCATTGTGCAGTGCCAGCTGCCAGGGGGTGTCCCAGTGACTCCTGAACTCCTCTGCCCTGCGAGTCTTCCTCAGGGTGAACTGAAGAATCTTTAGAATAAAAATTCACAGTTCTTTCCCTGTCTCATAATTTACTCCTTTTCAAGTTGTTTTCCAGCCTCACAACCTCTTGGATCCCACAAGGCAAGTATAGATCAGCTGGGCTCTTGAGTCTATTTTAAGCACAAGAACATCAGATTTTTTTAATTTCCTGAAAGCACAGAAATTACTGCGACAGCCAGTCCTGCAGCAGGGAGATAAAAGCAGCTGATGACACAAAGTGAATGAAACCAAGCAGACATCCGAAGTCTCATATATTTACCAGTCACATCCTTGGGAGCTCATGAAGAAATTACTGAGGAGTGGGGTCAGGCTTGTAATGCTCACCTGGCCTGATCAGAGGTCTAACATTCCCAGAAGGCTCTGCTACCACTCTATTCCACCAGCCAAGAAATCTTACATTGCAGTTTATAACTTCATTTGATGAAAAAAGGGTTCGTCAGCAAGGCTGAATGTTAAGTATGAATACTTTATGAATACAAAAGAAAAATTGTTATCAAAACTACCAACGCAGCCTAGTCCTTTCCTGCAATGCTCTTGTGAAGGTCCAATAAGGATGGATTTGATTTTTCCTTTCTGACATTCTGGCTATTGTATTATGTGGGGTTATTTCACACTAAGTTACCTCCTGCAGAATATCAGAACTACCTGGTAATTTCCATCAGGACCTATCTTTGAGGGAAAACTGCATTTTCAATCAAATGTACTTTCTTTGAAAAGATGAATCATTTACTTGGAAAGTGATCAGAGGTTTCAAGTAGGGATCCATCCCTTGGAGATTTTTCTCTTCAAAATGGCATCACACAGTCTCATGGGAATCTGGTTTAAATGCTGAATCCCTCAGCTTCCCTCTGCCCCCAGGACTGTGCTGAAGGATGCTTCCTAGGAAAACTGTCATGCAGCCCCTTTCCTGCTGGAAGGGAAAAATATATTATGGAAAGGGTAGGCGAGGCAGAAAGCTTTACCCAGAGAGCAGAATGAAAGTATAAGGCATTGGAGCTGTAGTTTGCACAGGACATTACAATGGCAGCTTAAACCTCATGGTTTTAGGTTTATATTGATCTCTTTTTATGAAAAGTAGGTATTTTCAGTGGGAATAGGAATATTTTTTCCAAAATCCTGTGTCCTTGAGGCTGTATAAATCATAAGTCTTCCCTCTTTCTGCTCTCCCCATACTTAATAACATTTTGATGCTGCACTACTATTATGCATTAAGTCATTACTGGTGGAGAACGTATTTTTTGAGACTAGGCAGAAGTGCCTGGCTTTCCAAGTTTGCTCTCCTTGCTCACAGCCTGGCTGCTCACCTGAACCTGTCTGTGCACCAGCACTGTCAGATGGGGAAGCCTCCTCACCTTGGCAGAGCTGCACATAAGGCCCATGCTCACCCGAGCTGCAGGGGGGTTGGGTGCCCAGAGGCATCTGGTGGTGTTCCACGCTGTTAGTGACTGCAGTTGCGTTCCAGTGGGCTTGGCAGTGCAGAGAGCTACTGGTGCTGAACCGATCTGGGTGCTGGGATGGGATTGTATCCAAGCCAGTTGTCTCCAGATTAATTTTTTATTGCTGGAACATATCACTGTTCTAGATCAGGCATGTTGGGACCAGCCAGAGACAGTCCCCAAATATAAAAGGAGTTCTTTGCATGTGTTCATCCAGACTGGTTCCTCTTGAGAAAGTTCAGCTCCCAGCTATTACCATGGACATGCTATGTCCTGCTTCTTGCTGTCTGCCACAGACTTGTGGTCTTCCATCTCTATAAAACCTGCATGACTTGTCCTGCTTAATTTCCACTTCCTTGGCCAGTCCCTCAACTCCCCTTCTCATTTCCTTGGTGCCCAGTGGAACAGCCAGGCTCAGAGTGGGGTGTGGAAGTGTCTGACAGGTTGGAGCAGAGTTGGTCCATGCTGGAGGAGGCTCTGCCTGCACATCTCACCATCTATCTCAGCCCTAGGGGATGTGCTGTGGAGGTGAGCAGAATGGTTTTGCAGTCAGTTTTTCTCAGTCTTGCTTGTAAAATCCATCAGTGCTATTGAAATTAACGCTTGCTCCAGCTACAGGCTGGTTGGCTGCACGTTCTGCTCTTGTTGACTAGCACAGCTGATGTTGACAACATTGTGTGTGTGTGGAAAAAAAAAGAAAAAGAAATCAGCAGAAACAGTTATAAAGTTTCACACTTGAATGATCAAGTTTTCTATGAACAGCTGAATTGTAGAAAATTACTTTTTTTCCAGCTTGACAGCACAGAGCTGTAGAATTGTGGGTTTCGTTTTTTTCTTTTTTTTTTTTTAAATTTCGTCAGGTTTGTTGAAAATGTAATTTGGTCTAAACAAAGCCAAGAGATGAAGAAGGACAGTCCCTGATTCAAACTATTAGGCAGTTTCACAGTGCTGAATACATGTTCTGCTGCAAACCCCAGGGTGTTTCAGTGCAGTCTCCCCTCCTCTAACTCCTCTGAAAAGAGATGGGTTACATAGGCAGGCTCACCCAGGAATGGAACTGTGCTGGCTTGTGGTGGCCATGCAATTCACTACTAAAAACTATTCTGTGCACTTGGCTCCTCGTGGGTTGCAGAGGGACAGGACCAGCAAGCAGTTGTGTCTCTTCAGAAAGATTGGCATCATCTACTTTTGATGCCCTGGTCCCCCGACTCATTTTTGTCTGACCATTCTTGCAGTCAGGATACTCTGCAGCTGGATCAGGGATATGGCCTGGGGATCAAGAACTTTGGTACCCCAATGAAGAATCCATCCTGAGCATTTGGCCTTTGCTGTTTGCTTGTTTCCCAGTGCTCTTTTCATGAAGGATTGTCATAGAATAGGGGATATATTCCATTTTGATGACCTTATGTACAGCAGCAGGCAGATGTTGTCATCCTCTTTACTGTACCAGCTCTGTTATAGACTCTATAAAGCTTGTGCTCATCAGTCTGCCTGAATTTTGCAATCAGTCTGACCTGGGCAAGATACTTTAACAGATACAGGTTTATTTTTTTTCCAGACCTGACAATCTTGGCACTGTCACTTTAAATATAAAGTAATAATGTGCTATATACATTGCAGAGAGCTGGGTCCTATGCTGGTTAATCACTTTGCAACTCATCTCAACCCATAGGACATATTAAAAAAAAAAGGCATTTCTTTTTTTTTCTACTACACTCTTTTCCCAAAACAACAGAGGTACAGAGAGGGGAGGGAAGGGAAATGATGTGATTTCATGTATGCAGGAAGATCCCTACCTTCCAGACCTGGGTAGGAAGCCTGTCACATCCCAGCATAGCAGCATTGTGGAGATAAAATCCTCCCTGTAGTCATATTTCAAAAGTTTCTGTTAGTCAGTGGGGCTTTCACGGCATTCAGGCTCCGCTCAGGTTTGCCTCCACCCAGACCTGGAAGCAGTTCTCACCGATGTGCTCTGAAAAAAAAAAATAATAATTGACAATTGCTCCTCATGCAGGATGTGGGCGTAGCGGGTTCGTTAAGCGGTTGGGAGTCGCTCCAGCGACAGCCTGAGGCAGTCGGATACAGTCATACACAGGATGGTTTGTTTGCCAGACACTGCCTAGGACAACATTTGTGATACAAAGAGCGATGTTCAAGCCCAAAGTCATATCAATATTTCTTCTCAAACAAGGAAAAAATACTCTTTTTAATTCATAGTGAAAGATCGACCAGGTCTGAATTGATACTGTTCAGGAATCTGCATATTTAGTTAGATTTGGGATTTTTTAATCTTATTTTTTTTCTTTCTAAGAAATGGCCAGAATTTAAGTGAAACATTTCAGTTCCTTAAACAAACTACTTGGTTTATCTGAACTGATACACCAGGACTTAAAAACTATTAATTATTTGCATTTTTTTTCAGTCTAGTTTGGGATAATGTTCTTTTTTTAACACACATGAAAGAATTTCTATCAGAAAAACTCAAAACTTGCTGGGTGACAAACCTGTTTTTTTTCCACATTGGTGTAGAAAGGAGTTCTAAGATGTAGGATGGGAAGGCTGAGAAGAACAAGCCAAAATATGACCCCAAATTCCTTGTGAGAGGACTTGGCAGGTCAGTGTTGCTTCAGGTCTGTATTGTGTGTGTTTGTCAAATGAAGTCACCTTCAATTTGAAGTTCAAATCTATAAAGGAATGGCCCGGACACTTAATCATACTCTAATATTCTTAACAATCTAGTTTCGATTAAAAACTCACTGCCTCTGAGCACAAGAGTCAAACACTGGAGAGAGATGTAGACAAATGATCTCTTGCTATATCCAGAGAGCAATAATTTGACCGTTAGCTTAGTCTAAAAACTAATTGTCCTTTCATACTTACAATTCTCTCCGCAGAAAATCAATACTTCATTTCAGTAACTCTGTCTTCCTATGAGCATGATTTCTCCTGTGTACCTGTAGTGCACAGGCAGGTCTAATCTTTGTTTTTAACCCACTGTTTGGTGCTTTGTTTTCGTTGCTGGCTTTTTTTTTTCTTTTCCTTGTTTTACATATTGACTTTAAATCTTTATGTTCAACTTAATTTATTCAAACTCCTTTATTCAATCTAGCCCTCTCTGTTATGGTCAAGAGACAAATAATCTTTCCTTCACAAACTTGCTTTTAGCCAGTTGTAAATCACTGGATGTCAGTATTGCCTCAGAAGACTAAAGATATCATTTACAAATGCCCAAAAAGTTGAAAACAAATAAACACATAAATCAGTATGAGGAAAGTTTTAAAAATTGCTGTTGCAGTAATGTTTCCTTCTTACATAGCCCCATGGCAAGAGTATCATTAATCTTCATCGAGAAAAGATGTGACATACACTTAAAATAACTGTGGGCTGCTTATAATTTGAGACCATCCTAAATCAAATAATCATTTGTCTCTCACTTAAGGAGTATGTGGAATTACTTGTTAACAAAAGATAAAAAAAACCAGATGGTTGTGCTTGGGAGCAAATAACTGTTTAGAGCTATTGAGAGAACTGATGGACAGTTCCGATCTGGAGTGAAAACAGCCTCCAGTCTCCCAAAGCTCAACTTTCGTGGATAATCCTTGATTAAATTTTGCCTAGAAGTGAGAGCCTGAGAACATCCTAGGAATCTTTCTCAGAGATTGGAAATGGTAAAAATGTGGGGTAAGGCTCAGTGATGGACCTTACAGGGGTTGCTGGACACAATGGTGGGAAGTGCTAGGAATTAAGTAACATATATTAGCTAAACAAAGGCAGGTTAGCTATGAAGAGCTTGTGATGTATTTGAACTGGCTGCTCTGCAATCCACAGGGGAGCAGGAGAAGAAAGGCCATCCAGTGTTCCCTCAGATCCCAGCTGAGGAGTTTTAAACACCTCCCCAGTACTGTCCTTGGCTGGCCAGAATCTGAGCAACGGGGGAGCCCATAGCCCAGTTCATCCCTTGGGAAAGGAGTTCCATGTCTCTTGTGCATGTTGCAGGGACGCTCCTTCAGTTTCCTGTATGTTTCTGCTGTGGCGTGAGAGCTGCAGGGATTTTGTAATGTGGTTCAACCCATCCTCCATCCTCCTTGTGTTACTGGCTTCCACTCAGGGGCTGTTGGGAACGTTGTTTCATCCTTTAATAGAGAACACTAGGAAAATGCAAAGCAATACCTATGATATGCAAAGTTTAGATGAGCTTGAAAAGGAACATCTGTCTGCAGCAGGACCATCCTTCATTCAGTGCTTATTTTGATAAGGGGGCTGAAGCTGCTTTCCTTTCCTTATCGCTGCTGTGACGCACAGTGTGTGCCACTCACCCCTTTCATCGTGGTGAGTGGCAAATGTAAAGGAGTCTTAGAGAAACAAATGGATTTGGCTTTTAAGCCAAGGCTTGTAAGGTTGGAATAGATATGATATAAACTCATTTCAGTAGAGTATCTGCTTTTTAAACTCTGCTGTTTAAATCCTCTAGAAGGAGACAAACATGCCTGTTGGTCCTGTCAGTTATTTTATAAATTAAACCAGGGCTGTTAGCCAGGAGAACTTCTAGCAAAGCAATGGAGAGATTTTTCACTGCAGCAAGGCTGACAGAGAGGAAACAAGAAAAACATTTTTTCCACTACAGCTCTGAATATTTTATCATTTTTCTTACAAAAACAAAAGGTGCACTTCGAGGTAGAACAGCAACTCCCCTTTACGTTAATATATCTACCTTCTGGTGGTGATATCCGATATCCTCTGACTTGCAGGACACTTCTCAGAAACACATCTTCTGCCCTTTCATCTTCAAAAAACACATATGCCTGAATCAAATTAAGGCTACATCAACATTTTGACATTTGAGGAAAGGTGTTGTGGATGGAATCTCACCAAAATAGCTGAGTTACACCTGCAGAACTGCCACAAACATTGGCATGAAGAAGTCACATAGTCCAGCTTCATTTCCAAATCACTTATTTAACATTAAAATTTAAATTCTTGATAATGAAGAAAAGTCCTAGTATTAAAGGTATAAAAGAAGGTATTAAATAAATAAGTCTATGGCAAAAGAGAAAAAATAAAAGGTGACAGGTGGCTTTGTTACTGTGGTAGCTGTAGATTTTGTGCATGCAGGTACTCATAAATCCATACCTGTAACTAATTCATACACTTTTTTAATACAGACTTTTCTCAGATACTTCAGAAATTCATGGGGAGAGGGATTTGATCAATTAAACATAAGCAAAAATAAAGCTCAAAGTCCAGAGTGTTTTTTGGTTGAAGACCAGCTGCCCCAGGTTCTTACAAGGGGCTCCCATCAAAGGCAATGCTGGTGTCTGTTTCTTTTCTGAACTGGCCTAGTCCGAAGGGGAGGGTGAGGATGGGTGTTTGCAGCTTGTGCTCATGCATGTAACTTACTGTGCTATTGCTCTGACTCTCTGTGGTGATCTAATCAGAGGCATAATGCCAGCTGAACTGCATCCCACCTTACACTGGAAAACATCCTACAAAGGAGTCTTAAAGACTGAACGAATAAGCTCTGAGATGTAGCAGGAATATGGACTTGACTGCAAAGCAGGACATGATGCTAAACACTGTCAGCATCTGTTGCCAGGTCAGTGGGCAAAAATGGATTCACAGAAGGAACAGCCCCAGAGACCAGAAATGCTGCTGGGTAAGGGTGAAAAACGCTTAGAAAACAGCCCTACTTAAACAGACTTCTCTCCTCACTGGTATGAGGAATTGGAAGAAAAAATAATTGAAGATCTGAAATGAGAACTTAGGAGCCCCAGGTGATCTGAATGAGTTTGGATTAGGGCTGTTTCAGGGAGCAGTGTTTTGTGCTATGTGAGACACCCAGAGAAGCTCACGGCTTCTCACCCTCTCCAGCTGGAAACGCAGAACTGTTGCAGCATGTTAGCTAATTTTGGTTATAATTTGCCAACAAGGGAAGTAGAAATATCATTACTAGTTTTTCCCTGTTTTCTTTTCTCAAGAGAACAGTTTTTCTCTTGCTACTAAAAGAACTGGGAGAATGAAAATTGGCCTGTTTTCAGAGACACTGAGTGCCTCCAGCACCATCTGGAACCGGTGCAAGCAGCCAAACAGCTCAACATCACAGAAAATCTTCCTATTTTCAGACCCCTGCTTTCTGTACAGCTCTGCACGTGAATACAGCACAAAAGCTTCTTTCTGATGAGGATCCAGTTGGCACCCACATAAACTATATTTTCCACTGTCTCCCAGCAGGGATGGATTGCATCTTCCTTCAGAGAGAGGCCAGATGATTTTTATTACAAATGAACCAAAACCTTGAGTCAGGACATGCATTACATTTTCCATGACAGCACTGGCTGGAGTGAAGGATCCTGATAAGAATTTAAGGATAATTGAACTCTAGTCTATAGCTCTGTAGGTAGGTAACAAATATTGCAGCCTCCAAATTTGGTGTGTCACTGAGCGAGGTCGGGTGAAAGGATAAATGGCCCATTGCTCAGATGAGTGAGGATCATTCAGGATCCTGAGTCCCAGCTGTTCACGATCTCTGTCTCTTGTTCTTCCCAGGACATGTGGGCAATATCTACTCTGGTAAATCAAATGTGTCCAAGGCTACTTTTTGGCACCAAGACTGGCTGGTAAAGAGCAGCCCATGTAAATGGGGGCAAATTTTTTAGCAGGGCCCATTGTGGTAAGATAAAGGGTAATGGTTTTAAACAAGGATGATTTGGATTAGATAAAAGGATGAAATTTTTTTCACTGAGGGTGGTGAAACACTGGCACAGGTTACCCAGAGAGGTGGTGGATGTCCCATCCCTGGAAACAGTACAAGTCAGGTTGGATGGTGCTCTGAGCAACTTGATTTAGTTAAAGGTGTCCTGACTCAGTGCAAGGGGTTGGGGATAGATAACCTTCAAGGCCTCTTCTACCCCAAACCATTCTGTGAGTCTATAAAATTCTGTTAAACTTGATCTCTGTGACAGGTTGTTATGTAATAATGTGGTTTATATAGAGGGATGACAAATTAAACTTGTAAATTTGAGTCTTTTAGTTGCAGAGTATATTTATAAGAAGTGCCAGATGGATGGGCGTAAAATACAGTTTGTGTTTAATCAAAGACAGAGAATGGTCAAAAATTATCTCTGAGAATGGTGAAGTAATAGGCCACTTTCTGGCTGGCCTTTGGTGGAATGAGGTAGGGAGAACAGAGATGTAGCGACCACCAGCATAGCCTGACATTGAGGACTGTCCAAGTAGTGAAAAGACCACCCAGTGATTCTTACCCTGATTGTCATTCCTATTTCTGGGTCCTATTCCCTGGATCACCTTTAGGTGAAGTCCTCAGGCATCCATGCCCTGGGGGGCTGCTGCAGGCCAGCCTGTAATGCAGCATCCCTGCAGCAGCTCTGATTGGTGCTAGTAATGGCTTTGGCCATGGCTTTTTTGTGCTTGGGATTTTGGGAGTGATTAATGCCTTTTCATTCCCTCCTTCCCCCAAATCCCAGTGTGTGTTAATGATATTGCCAAGTATAACCCATAGCCTGAGTGTTACCTGTGTTTCTACATGAGTTTTTTCTGATCATGCTCTAAGTACGTGTGCAGCCTTTTCATCGCATCAAGAAAGGTCCTTTCCTCAGCTGGAAGCTCATTGACTTTTCTATAAAACTTGTAGTCAGAGACGCTCTTTAATTAAGACTGTACTGAGAAGAGCTTTGATTCCAGACATGTATTACAGCGTGATGTTTTCTTTGTCACTGCAGCAGATTATTGGAAGTGTAGTCCTTGATTAAAAAGATTGTGTGCAATTACATTCCATCTCCACATCTTCAGCTACATCAGTAGCTTGTCAGTGGGTCATTGGGAATCAGACTGCCAGAACCTTTGTACATGTTCAATTTATAAAAGACTGGTTTTGGCACAGCACCTGACAGCCCCAGACAGCCAATACCTTATTAATGCGCCATTAGCCACAAGGAACATTTTTAAGTGAACCTAACGCACAGGGAGCGATGAGGGCTTGCCTGGACTGACTCAGCAGTTCAGAAGGTCTTTTCTCCCTTGCAGGGATTAAACTGACTTCTGAATGTGCTCAGATGTCCCAAGCCTCAATGCTGTTTTCCCCCCCTTTATTATTTTGGTTTCTAATGGACTGGGATCATTGTGGTCTGAAAGCAGGTCACTGTGCTGAGGACTAGATACCTGCTATTAGGGAGTTCTCTTTAGAGTAATTAAATTGGTCAAAAGGATTATTAATTGCTTTCTAACTGTCTGAACAGGATAGGACTCTTCAATTTGGAAGAAAGGTTGCTGAGGAATAATGTTTGAGCCACGCAGGATCACAGATCAAGTGAATGGGAAAATGGTTTCCTCCCAATTTAAAAAATAATTTACCAGTTTCCAAAATAGGTAAATTTGGGGGCATTCAATGGAACTAGTAGACAATCAGCTTGTAATACTTCTTTATTCAGCAGATAGTGACTTTCCAAAACTTGCTGCCACAGAGGACTGGAGACAGCCCCAGCAGGCTTTTTGAGTTGGATGAGTTATGGACAACAGGTCCATAAATAGACCCTGAAAGCACCCTATAACTACCCAAAAAAAAGTTGTGGATGTTGGAGGACGGGTTGCCAGAAGTGGGCAGGCTTACATGGTACCCCTAATGAGTAGCTCCCCTTGGCACTGCAGGGACGGATGGACTGCTGGTCTGACCCAGCAACAGGTTTCTTAGGTTCTCATTTTTTGGATTGCTACTGCTTTCCAGCTGCCTCCTGGAAACTGCCCTTAAGAAAAGAGAAGATATTTGAGGTCTGATCCAATTTCAGCTTCAATCTCTATTTGTATCTGTAATACAGCTCTAATACATTTAAAACCAGACACTGATCTTTGCTTCTAGTTTAACACTGTCTCTTTATATTTACTGAACATATTTATATTCAGTACAATAATGAGATTCCTCAAAAGCTTTTTCATGCATGAAAGGAAACTAAACTCAAACAGCTCAGTCCTATGAATAATAAGGGGAGATGTGTCCCTGTGGGTCTCTGCCTGCCCCCTGACTGGTACTCCTTTATTGTCACAGGCTCATTTTATGTCGATGCTCTTGGAGGCTCATTTAATTGCACATGCAGGCAATGGAGAGCTGTCTTGCAGCACACTTGACTTTGGGCCAGAAGCAAATACACATCTAACAGATAGAAATTACATCCCCAAATCTGTGTGTGCTGAAAAAGAGAGAATTACCTTTGAGCACCATCTCTCCAGACACGTAACTTGGTACAGATCATCCAGCCAATGATCTATAAAACTATGCAGGGAGGAAGATATGATGATACCATTAGGATTAGCTAATTTTTCCAACCTCATTTGGTGTATTTCAGTGTTAAGATTTATATTAGGATAGGAACTAACAGGTCTGCAGTCATACCTCAATACAGAACTAGCCTTTTCTAAGGCAAATATTTATATATGCCCAAATGCAGATCTGAAACTGGGTCTTTTTTCCTTTCTTTCTTTTTTTTTTTTTACTAAGTGTTCTGTCTTTCCCCTTGAACTGTTTTCTCTGCAAGGTCTTGATGGTCCTAGTGCTGAGCCTCATGGTACGGAATGACTCCAGATCTCCCACAGGTTCAATGTGCTGCAGCTGAGTCTGGAGCATCTGGAAGGACAGGACACTCAGCTCAAATCAGCCCTTGCTTTTCTGCTGCTCAGCTGCAGTTCTGCCTGGTGCTGTTCCATCATCGCTGTGCTCAGAAGCTGCTCCTGCTCGTGTGCCAACAACAGTCAGACTTATTAGAACAGGGTTTTGATGGAGGAGGGGGATAGTGAGGTGGCAGAAGATGATTTATATTTCCATCATAGTTCAGCATAGGCCTTCTCTCAGGAGGCAAACAAGGGCAACTGATTTTCATTAGCTCTGCAGTGTTTCTCGTTCACAGAAATAACCAAGCCTCTGATCTTCTCTCCATCACTGGCTTCAGTGGCTGGGAGAAAATTGTTCCCTCTGAAAAAACCACAAGGTTTTCTTTTGGGTTGAGACCTCTGTGTAGGTACAGCCTGGGATGCAGAGGTGTGTGAGATGCTCAGGTTGTGTGCAGTGGAAACTAACACAGATCACAGGGCATCTCTATGGCAGGACAAGGCTGAAACTGATCATTAACTGAGAGTAATATATTAAGAAAAGACAAAAGGAAGCTCCTTTACTAGCAGAAACCTCCACGCTGGCCCACAGTCTGTAAGTCAGGTCTGTGCCTGACAGTGCTGTGCCTTCTCTTGGTCTGCTCTGCAAACTGAACTTTGCAAATGGAGATTTCATCAAGATCTCTATCCATGTACAGGGACTGCAGCTGCAGCTCTGGGAGGGGGCAGCAATGGAAAGTAGCCTGAGACTGCTATAAAATTTAGTTCTTGTAAATATGCCAAGCCTCAGAGTAGGAAGGACATGCATTAGCTGGTGGCAAATGAAGATGGAGTGCAGGAAGGAGGCTGGAGAGCCTGCTCACAAACAGCCTGATGCATGTCATGTTACCAAGGTCAGCAACCCTGTGGTGACACCCGCAGTAAATGATGGGGCTCGTGTGGGAGAGCCACCCAAGGCACCCTTTCTGGGTTGAATGAACATCACAACTTGCAAACCACTGGAAAGCAGTGAGATGTACAGCACTAAGCTGGAAAGTAGTGGCTTATGGGCATGCTGAAATATGGTCTGCGCATGGCTGGGTACCTCTCTTTAAATGACTTTTCCCTAGTAGAGAATAATGTCTGGCTTGTATTTACTCGACTGCGAGCACCCTTGAACTAAATTAGTTTTGTAAACATTGGACAGGCAGTGGGTGGGTTGATTTCCAGAGAAATTGTTTTAATAATAAAATGCCTCATAAAAATTGCATTGACTGCAACCAGACAGACTGTGGGCAGCTAGAATTTTGTGATTGCTTTGCCTTAATTTAGTGTTTTGGGGCTAACCAAAACACAAATGTCATCATCTCTGTGGTAAATGTCCCCCATGAGCAGGAAAACCAAGAGCAGCATTATTCACATGGACATCTGGTGGGTCAGGGCTGAGGAGAGGGAGACCCAGTGTGATACACAGAGTGAGTAAGGTTTGTGCTTCCAAGGCATCTGTCTGAAATCAGTGGGCTGTATAGGCTGGCAGCCTACACTTGGCATTTCCTATATTGTGCAGTGATATGACAAGCACAAACTTTAGCCCTTCTCTCCCTCAGTTTGTTTTATTCCCCACACTGAGTCACTACTTGACTATGCAGTGAGAAAGACAGTAGAGTTTGTGCATTGCTGGGTGAGTCCATATGTCTGAAGGCACCACCTCAACATCTTCCAAGGCTTCCATAAAATCAGGTCGGAGAGACAAGCAGTCTCAGGAAATCCTGCTGAACTTTCTCTCTGAGGAAAACCTTGCTGCCAGAAAGGATGCTCTGATGGGAACACTGCATTCCCAAGACAAATTGCCCTTGATATCACCTCCCCTTCTCTGCCAGCTAATAAAACCCTAATTTTCTCAAAGGGAAGTTCAAGCAGTTTTGACTTTGAAAAATAAGTGCCAGCCATTACCTGATGTTTGAGATTGCCATTTCTATTGATATGCAGTATTTAATAGGAAGTGTTTAAAAATTATAGTAGCAGCATAAAAACCTACACTTGACCACAAAGAATGGTGTCCAAATTATTCCTTTGGCATCTTCTGTAGGTATAATTTAAAGTAAGTCTTTCTGTAGTCTTAAGTCCTGATAGGCTGTCTTGTCCTAACTCAAAACTTATCTTAAGCTTGTGAAGTAGTTTCCTGAATGCTGCACTGGGGTGGGTTTATTTATATTTTCTCTTGGTGACCTACTGCAGTGGATACCAAATAAAGAATTTGCCAGGTTTCTTATAAATATAACCTTGAAACTGTATTAGCAATGTGATGGTGAAATGTAGCCAGCCTATGCATATCTGTCCATCAAATGACACTGTAACTTCCATGGTTAGGAATGAATGCAGATCTGCTTTTGAGAAATTGGGGGCATCGTTACTGCATTCGTTCCGGTACAAGGACCTCCCAGTTTATGCTGCAGGGAGTCCCCACCATTCCCTTCTATTTCAGATCTTCTGACAAAGCTAATTATGGTAGCAAGTGACTTGCATCAATGACATTCAGGGAACACGAGCATTTACAGGTTTGGGAGTTCTTGTGCATTGCCCTGAATTTCAGACACAGTTTGTCTGTTGTTGAAATGCACCTGACTTCAGTGGAATGACTTCATACATCCTTTCAAAGCATTAACTTAACTTGTCCTGCCTGCAAATTTTGCTGCTTCCAGTGAAAGTGTGATGGTTTTCTATTTCTATATGTTTAGAAAAAACTCCTTCACTATATATTCACCCTTTTTACTTTACTACCAGTCTGTTGGATAACTAATGGTCCCAGAGATATGCTCTGTTACAGACAAGGACTCTATTATTTTAATTCTTTTTAAGCTTGAGAAGCAACATTGCTTTTCTAACCCTAAAAACTTAGCCTGGGAACTGGATTGAAGTTCTTTGCTACCTCATGAATCACTGTCCTGGGAATGATTCCGCACTGGAACTTGGAACAGCCTAATAATTCAGGAGCCAGGAGACATCCTAGCTTCCCCACACACCCTGGTCTTGCATATGGTGTTGATGCATTGCTACTGGATATAAAAAGCCTACAGGATCTGTTTCAGTCAGGAAGCAGCTGGGACTGTGAATGCAGATGAGAAGTAGACTCAATTCACTCAAGTAAAACGAGGTCAATAGAAAATGAACATTATTTTCCTGTCTATAATTGCATTTTAAGTACATAATGAGTAGACGATGGTAACTATGTGCTAAAGGGTCCAACTGTTCTTAATTGATTAAAATAGCTTTTGAAGGCTGTTCTGTTACGGATTTAACACAACGTGGTGTTATACCATTGCACCAGGACGAGTTTGCAGTAGACTCTGTGTCTCTTCTCTGGGTCAGGTAGCTTTGAATTATCACGGTTTTGCACAATTCAGATAGTATCACTTGGTACTGTCAGTCACCTTCCTCTGTCCCACTGACCTCAGTAGAGGGGCAATTGCAATATACGAGCAACACAACACTGCTGTCTCCCAATTGAGCTGAAGGAGTCTTTTTCAGTGGTTAATATAAAGTTCAGCTGCTAGAAAGAAGCAGAGGTTAGTGGTCAGGCATGCCGAGGGGGGGATATTGTGCTGCTCTTTTCTGTATTTCTTTCCCTCTACCCCAATGCCAGATCTCCAGTATAAAAATCTGTGTTGTTTCATCTTGGTAAAAGTGTTAAGAAGCTTCCTCCTTGATAACCCAGAGCAGGTCTGGGAGTGTGCACAGGGTCAGCCACAACAGCAAATTTCAGGGGCTCTGCCAGGAAGGGGAGAGTGCTGGATGGTTTGGGATTGACAGGTGGAAATAATCTTTTATCCTCAGGGGTGAGGGTGACCGTGTCTGGCTCTGTCCTGGTAAATAGTACATCAAGTTACAGAAGCATGGGGAGAGGGGAATTGAGTTTCTCCTCTGGTGGATCTTCAGACCTGGGACTCCATCTGTTCTGGGCTTATATTTCATGTCTCAGAGATGGGGGGAAAACCAGATATTTTCCTTGTAAGATGAGATAGGAAGATCAAGAGTCTGTTTTCTCTGTCTGTGCATGGAACATACTATGAAAAGCAGTTTCTGTAGGGTCCCAGAATGAAAATATTATTTATCCTACCCTTGTCTAGAATGAAGGCTTTTGTTCTCCAGCCAGAGAATGAAGAGTGCACTTCTGATGTTTCTTGAAGTTGGCTGCTGTACAGGTTGCTCAATATTAATTAAAAAAAAAAATAGCATAATCACCATGGCAATACCAGCCCAGTGTTTTATCCCACCTTCTTTAAACAAACTAAATAAATCACTGACTTAATAATTTTCCATGAAGTAGCATGCCAACTGCTCCAGTTCTCTGGCACTCAAGCAGACAGCAGAGTCCTGGCAGAACTTGAACACCCACATTTGAAAAGGGAGCATCTCTGGGTTTTGTCTTCTAATTGCAGAGCCTTACATCACACAGCCCATCTAGCTCTAGGCTCTCTGTCTCAGGCGTGTCTTATGTTAACCTGTTGTCAAAACAAATTTGATTTGCAAATATACAAGAGCCAGGCTGATATTTTAATTTTAGATCACTTATCTGAATGCAATCTTCACATAAGCGTTTAAGCACGTGCCTGACTTTAAATAGGTCCTTAGGGCAGCCCTGAGAATAAAGCACTAAGGACAAGATATATAATTGCATTTAGGTTCCTAAATTCTCGTAGACTTGAATAAGAACAGGGATTCCTAGGAAGGATTCAAGAACTAATCCATTCCTATGCCTTTGTTAACCTAAGTCCAGCTAATACTATCAGATTTAAATTCATGCTCTTAAGTATGTGCTTGGTTTGCTGGATGGCATCTAGAAGAGTCTGGACATTGCAGTCTCTGGACTGGATGTGCTACTTCTGCTCCCAGTCTCCAGCTCTGTTATTGAATGTCAAGGCAGAAAATTGAAGCATTGCTAATTACAAGTAGGGAGGAACTTTTAAACTCTAGAAATTAATTCTTTTATCTGAAATCCCCTCTTGGAGTTCAGATTGCTTCCTCATATCTCACGAAACAGTAACCATGTCTTTCCTGTAGGTCAATGTGTATGAATTAATCTAAATCCATGTGATAAATGATATAAGATTGAGCTGAGAAAAAAAAATCATAAATCTATGCTGACCAGGCATATTTAAAAAAAAAAAAAGGCTTAAAATAACTTGCTTAGTAAATGAATACAAAGCCTTTGACATCATAGGTGCTTCAGACTAACATCCACAGAGCTGGTAAAATGGAAGTTTGTCATCCTGACTATTAAATGGAAGGAAGGTCAGAGGAATTAATTAAGCAAATAAATAGCAAGCCTGACCTAGCAGTCATTAGAAACTCAAATCAATGGGTATTTGTCTTGCAGGACAAAACCATAACTGGTCACAGAAACATTAAAGAACTGTGGACTTGGACCAAGTAGATAGAAATCTATTTTGGAAGGTTTTTCTTCTTAGCACAGGACCTTTTCAAGAGCATTTAACTGGACTTTTCTATTTTGGAATGGAGTAGTAAATCCTATCCCACAGCGGCTGAAACCACAGCATCGTATAACACCTTCAGTAGCATTTGCCCTAAACAAGAGCCAGTTTGTCAATGCCTGACCTTATTACTATGAAGGCCACAGGTCATGTACCAAAAAGAGAACTCCCCGTGTGAGCTTTTGGTCAGAGTTGCAACCAGTTCCATTTTAGGTTTCAAACTGCAGAGATCTTAGCAAATAACAAAACCTGCCTTAGCTCCTGGGATGTGCTGAAGTTCATGAATGGCAGTTCTGTCACTGTCAGAACTCAGAAGACAGCACAGGCCAGACTTCTGGGAAACATCCTCTGGGTACCTGGAGCTCTGTATTCTTATTTTTGGAGACATGCAGTAAATAACATCAATACTAATGAACTTGCGTATTCATTTTCAGCCTTATTTTGCATCTTGGTGAGATGTTACTGCCAGTTTCAATCACGTAGGATCATCTCTAGTGTCTCTGAAGCCTTGCCAAGAATGGCAGCAGTCATCTCCAGGCTGCTTTTATTGCTCTATCACAGGCTGCTCTTAGGCCAATGAATGATTTCTCTGTGTATTTAACAGGATACAACTTTGGTAACTGCTGTTAGATGTTTCGAGTGCTAATCTTTTAAGAAAAAAATTATTTAGCTTTCAGATTTATTTGCTTATACCCTAAATGGTCACAGGACTCTAACTGTAGTTATGGTTCACCAAATGCTGGACTTGGTGACAATAATACAATCTGGGAGTGTTTCACTGGAAGCACTGAGCAGTAACTGGGAATAAAACTTCTCCCTGGTTGGTGTGGTTCAGCTGTAGATAAATGAGCACTATGTGCCCTAGTACATTCCCTGTGCATTCTGCTTCAGTGGTTCACTTCCTGTTATTTTGATTTATTTTTTTTTCTGGCATAAACTTAAGACAGTGCTGTGCAAACTTGATAACCTCACGGAATTATTTGGGACACAGTGATCTAGGCATAATTCTGTTCTCATTTATCCCTATAAACAACAAAGTCCATAAATCACCTTCCATCTGCTTTGGCATGCAGTGGCACTCAGGAAAATGCTATGCAGAGCTCTCCATCATGCAAATGTAGGCTGGGACCCTGTGGCCAGTTAAGTCAGCAATGTGAAGACTTGCTTCCAAACAGCAAGCAGAGAAGACCACAAGAGTAAATCTTGATTCCTCCTACCTTTCTTCTTTTTTTTGTGCATATATGAAAAAAAAACCCAAACAAACCAAGTTGCACAAAACAATTCACACAAGTACTAGAGCATCTATTGATCTGCCTTTACCTTAAAATCATCCTTTTCCCCATTTGACACCCTCTGAGGCTGGTGAATTTTATGAATCCTGTTTTAAAATATGGGAGAACTGAGCTGTGTATAATGTCAGTTTGGGGAGGGGGATTCAGGGATAGTGGTGGTGTGGGGCTTTTAAGAGAAAAATCTTGACTCTGGATACCTAAGTAATTCTCCATTCTGTCTGGAAAAGCACATTCAGAAACTTTAAAGTACAAACTATAATATTTACCTGTTAATGCAGCAAATTAGGTGAGCAGGTGTTGTACTGCTGCGAGTTGAACTCTTTGGAAATGCTAAGGCATATTAAAATACTTTGATATCATTTAATGAATAATAAATGTATTTATTATTGCTATGCCACTCAAGCAAGGAAAACAACATCAGCTTGCATGGAAATATGTCAGCAACTGCTATGCAGCAAACAGAAGTTGATTATATACAAATCTTTCCTGTGGCTGGTGTAGAAGTGTTTTCTTGGCCACCTTTTGTTCATCATTCCTTCCCCTTTGCAAAGGAGAATTGTGGTTTCCCTCTTTGCATGTGCTTGCACTTCCTCGCCTTTTTTTAGTTCCAGCAACTGAAAACTATTTCTTCATCCTCCTTTTTGTAACTTCATGAAAAAGTGCTTTTATTCCTTCACAAATTCCTTTTCTAAACAGCAGCCAGCAAGGACTTTACGGAGCAGTGATTTTCGCAGCACCCTTTCAATGTCCCTGTAGTTCTGCTGTACAAGCACATGCAGTGTATTTTAGAAGGATCGAAAGTAAATGACTCCAGGATTTCTGCTCATGCTAGTGTTTTAAACATAGCTTCTCAGAAAGCCACTGAAATCTAAAAATACATATATATATATATAAAAGAGATATATAGAATTATCTTTGCTATTTTGATGTGGTTGTTATTCACTCAAACACATTCTCACCTGCTACATGTGTTTTTTGCAAGACCTTTACTGGTTATTTAACACCCTGCTTGCCAGTTGGTTTATGGGCTCAGTGAGTGACACATTAATCAAAGACTAGTTTATATTAGCCAGGGTTGTGTTGGGGGAAAAAAAAAAGTGCTAGCACAACCAGAAGAAACTATAAGAATAGAAAACAGAAATTTTTGCCAAGAAAATCTGTTTAGAACTAGAATTCATCCTTTGTATTTAGTTCTTCAAATCAGGGGCAAACGCATTAAGATGATCTCACAAAAGGGTCAAGTGGAAAAAAAAATAAGCAATAGTTAGCCCTTACTATATGAGAAAAGTAAAAAAATTGTAGAAACTTGACTGTCCCCCTCCTTTTTCCCCTGACATAAACTGTACTTAGAGAATTTACTGATTTTTTTTAATTTTATGATAATAGAAATATGGAAGATGTTGGTTAAGAAAGCTTAATTCTGATTTCACTTATGTTAGCAAGTAGTGAATCAGACCTTGCTTTCCTCACCTCTACATGTTTGGTCTTCTAATTTTATTCCTTATTTTAAAATTCTCTTTGACTTGGCTTTCAAAGTGAAGAATGTGCTCAACAGCAGCAGTGACATGGCACTGACATGCACTCTGGAGGACTGGCACAGCCATCTGAAGCCTTGTTTGCAGCTGCTCCTGCTTTCTCACCTTTCTTACAGCAGCATTTTGCAAAAAAATCCTTAGAAATACTTTAATAATGGAGGAAAACCAAAAGTTTAGAATAGAAAGCTGTTTTTTTGCTGCTGTGAAGTAGGGTGGGAGATTAAATAATAGATCATGCACAGGAAAGGTTGAAAATTAATCTAATCACTCAAAAATTCTGAAGGAAAACCCATTCTTATTTCCCCCTGTTGGTTACTACTCTGTTTTATGGCCTAAACTGCTCTAAAAAACGCTGACTTTCTCTATGCCATAGAACTTCCAAATATTTCAGAAAAGTGCTATTGGGCAGTTGTGTAATAAAATTAATGTCTGCTTGCAATCATATATCCTGCTGCTGTCCGAAGATCCTCTTCTCTCAGGACACCCAGTGAATTTAATAGAGCTGGGGAAGAAATTTTTCTTTTTCTGATCAATCCTATCACATTTTCCAGACATTAATAGGTGAGACACTTTGTTGGATCATATGATGAAGAGGGGAAAGAACAAGGAAAATGTTGTAGTCAAGGAGCTGGGACTCATTTTGTGCTGTAGAAGAATTCCTTCCAACACAGCCCCTTCCTCCCTGAGGAACAGGACACCTTGGTGGTGCTGCTCTAACTTTAGGGTGAGGCAATCCTGGTCTTCCTTGAAGAAAACAGACTTGAAATACCATATTAACTCTATTTGGTTATTGTCCATGATCTTTACCCAGAAAGACAGAGATGGCAAAGTCCTTTGAGAGATTCCAAGGGCTTCTCTGCCTCTTCCTCCCCATTTCTGAGAAGGAATTACATGGAATTACCTGTTGTGTGATTTTTGTTAGGGTTTTGTAACACCATCTCCCTTGCACTTGAAAAGATGCTCTCAGCTGATGCTGAGCTGTCCTGAGGAGCCCTCCATGCCCCCAAACTAGGCCACTTGGCCCATCTCAAATCTTGCCACGTTACTACCCTGGACATACACAGACTCTGTGTATGTCTCTGACACGCAGTTCTGTGCTTGCCACTGATTAATGTCCAGGATCAACTTAGAACAGACCTAACTGCGGTGTAAACTACTTTATGCATCGTGAATATAATATGAGCAGAGGTGTCTTGCAAGTGGAAGATGAAAGAAAGTGTTGAAAGAAACAGGTGTTTTCAGAAAGGAATAAAAAGTGGTAGGTGAGGCAGCCCAGACTCCCATTGTTTATTGTTTTTTCTCTCGTTGCAGGGAGCCTTGCTCCATTGCCTCCTCTTATGTTTACTAATGTGTATCTTAAATTGTCAGTTAAGTTACCTCTCAATTTAGCCAAAGGTTTTAGTATTGGAACATAAGGAGATTACAGGAACAAATTGCCAGGAGAAAAGAAAGCTAAAGACAACGGTTCTGATCCCTACACAAATAAGGAAATAAGACTTTCTTTACACAGAGTATCCCGTTCTTACCAAATCCAACAGATAAAATTCCACTGAAGTGCCAGTTATTTCCTTCTCTGATATTAATTTTAAAAATCTCCCGCAGGCATGAATGTTTTGCAGATGCTTGCTTAGGATACAAATAGCTGTCCACATGTAAATAAGAAAATACAGTATTTTTCTTCCTGTGAGATGGAAAATCACTTGGAAAATTCTTATGCAGTGTGTCCAAAATACCAGCAAAGCGTTTCTGCACTTCAGTATCCCAAGGCAATGTTCTGAGAATGATGCCAGCCATCACTGATTTCCATTGCGAAATGGTTCCTTTAAAAAAGTGTTTTGGTTTGAACAACCAAAAGCAGGCAAAAATGATTCCCTTTCTCAACATTCCCACGCTCATTTTCTGACAACTATCCACATAAAATCTTTACCTTTGGTGGGTGAGTAGTAAGGCATGCAGAAAATCACAAGTCAGTACAAAAATGGTGGGGTGGTTTTTTCTGCATGTGTGTGTTTTCTGACAGCCTCTAACACTCCGCTACCCACACAGGCTGTCACTTAAGCACCACTTAAGCCCTACACCTGAGAAGGGTGGGCTCCAAGACCACTGCAAGTTAGCTGGCTCAGTTAGACCTGGGAATTACCCCTCCATGATATTAAAATGTCAATAATGTATGCACCAACCTTGCCAAATCTCTCTCTGTCCTCTGCTTAGAAAGCGTTGACTCCACAAAACCTCCTTTTAGATGCCAAATTCATTTATTTCAATTCCTGTGCCGGAGTCGGCTTCCAAACAGACTCCACAGCAGTTTGCTACAGCACTTGCTTCCAGCTGGCCAAGCTTTGAAGTGCACTGGAAAGGATCATGTTTCCTGGAGATGAAAAAGTTTCTCTTTACTTCATTCACCTGGAAAAGCGGCTTTCAAAGCTGTGTTAGAGCCATTTCTAGTGAAGTTCACGTTGATGTGTTTCAGTTATTGCTATCACATAACACATAACGTGGCCATAACTGCAGATAAGGTAGGGAACTTTTTATTAGGGTATTACTTTTGATATGGTAGGGTTATGCTTGCAAGACAGCAAGCAACCAAGGTCATGTATCTTTAGAAGTTACCTCTTGTCAGCTGAGATAGAGTAATAGACTGCTTATGAGCTCTCATTCCATCTCAGAAAACCAAATAAGTTTAAATCACTAAATCACAGAGTTCATAAAAAAGCTCAGCCTAGGTTGGTTGCACCTGTGGTTCCCTTACACAGCCAGTCTGTCACATTCAGTTTTAAACTAATTCCTGTGATTTTAACTAAGAATTCAGTGTGGTTCTCTGTTGCAAAACTGCCCAGTGAAGTAACTGGAGCATAGAGAAATGGTTTTGAGGGTGGTATGTTTACATGTACACTTTAATATCGAATATATGGGGCCAGGTTTCTGTGATAGCAGTGGTACCTATAGTGTAGATAAATGGTGAGGCTGATCCTTTGTACTGGTAAGTTTCACCTACCAAACATACAGCATGTCCAGACATTTGAAACCCAGGCAAGTATCACAGAACAGTTTGTTCCATGCTCAGTACATGGATACTTCTGCAGTAACCACAAGAAAGAAAGCCTAGGAGGCAGTTGAGATGTTTTCTTATGAACAGTGACTGATTAAATATCACCTATAAACGTAACATCACTTTTGAAGCAAGATCCCAGCTGCAGGGGAACCTGAAGAAAGCTGTTCTGTTGAGTCAGACAGCAGGTTTTCGTTCAATGCCTGCTGTATTTAATCTGTGCTTCCCTTGCCTATGGGCAGGGGTAGGGAGCAGTGGTCACAGGGTCTTATTGCTTCAGGTCTACAAGCTCAAGGAAGAAAGCTCAGAGTGTTAAAAACAGAAAAGAAGACTAGAAAAACTCTGAGTGTTCTTTGTTTCATGATAAACAGTTTATTCCTTTCATAATGTGGAAAAATGTTACAAAAAATGTGTGTTCTTTGTGGCTGCAATGGCTCTTGAGTCCTTCTTCTTAGTAGCCTCTTTAGTGGGCAGCGGGTGGAAACCCCCAAGATGAACCCTAATCTTTGCATCTGTGTGTGTTTCTGTGCACACAACTATACAATAAATGCCCTCTCTGTATTTTACTGTTATTCAACCTTGTGCTCTTACAGACAGTGATGGTTTCTGTGTGAATTGTGCTTCCTAACAGCCATGACTTTTAAATCAGTCATGGTGTCGTGGGGTAGTTCTGGAGACAGATACTGATATCAGCCATTCTCCCTGACCGGTTGCTGCACAAGACTGTCCGGGAAGCTTGAAGTGAAGCTGTGTATGAACATTCCCCTTCCCTTGACTGCTTGCTGAACAGCTTAGCTGCTTCAACAAGACAGACAGGTGAATTCAGCTGGCACTCATTCAGGTGACACACTGCTTTTCTCTTAGATTAAAGACAATAAATGCTTTAGCACTAAATACAGATTAAGGAAACTTCATGTGGAAGAGATGCTGCTTGTGTTTTCCTTACAAATGACTTACTGGGGTTTTTTGGGGTTTGCTTCTTTCAGAGAATCTGCTTCATTTGTATGCATTTACTATTTCTTACCAAAATCTTGGTTTTACAGGGATTATATGAAGTAAATGCTTAAAAAAAACCCAAACCAAAACAAAACACCACATCCCCTTGCTGGTTTTCTCTGCGTTTTGAGATCTAAGGATATCTATAGGGTTTTTTGATCAAATCCCAGGCTACGGAGTACTATACA
This sequence comes from Sclerurus mexicanus, assembly GCA_013396755.1. NCBI lineage: Eukaryota > Metazoa > Chordata > Aves > Passeriformes > Furnariidae > Sclerurus > Sclerurus mexicanus. The sequence continues at coordinate 1,521,623 of VWZF01006443.1, read as the reverse complement.
AAACACCCTCTCGAGGCACAGTATTTCTTCATAAGCAAAATTATTCCATCTACTTCAAACCCATCTGTAACCAAATTTTATTTGTGCCTGGATTATGCTTTTATTCCTCTTCTAAAACATCATTTCCTTTGTTCTACACATAAATCAGAACACTCTTGGAAAACAACAGGATGGTACATAACTTTATTGCCTACACCAGTGCCATTATGAATCTTTAATGTATGTGCAAGGCCTTGGGCAAATAAAGGCCCTGAGAAGAGCTGAGTGTTTGCACAGGAGGGGCTGCTCACCACGGCCAGCCTTTGTGAGGTCACAGTCTCCTGCACCACAAGCAGCAGAACTTTCGCAAATGCCAGTGGCTGTAGATTATCAAAAATACTCTGGATACACCTTCCATAGAACTCTCTTAGGTTCTGATGCAAAGTCAGTGGGAGTTTCCTCATTGCCTTCCATGGATTTGGGATGAAGACCCAAATCAGGAGGCAGCTGAGGAAAAACTCCTTTACAGATGCAATTATGGGTTTCTTTTTATTTTTTTCTTCCTATTACCAACCTGTTCCCATTCTCCAGGCAATTCTTAAAAGAGCTCATTATTAAGATCTGGCAGAAGGAAAAAGATGTTTTCCAACAGGAGAATCTGCTTCTTCCCAGAAAATACCCATAGTGACCATGGAGATGAGAACTGTAAATACTGTAAAGGTGTGACAGAGTCTGAATGGGAGAGAATAAAATACGAGTAATTTTCAGAGTGCTGACCAAATATAACACAAAAAAAGAGCAAGGAGAGATCTTTCAGAATACTTTTGCAACTGAGCAAGGATTGGATCAGCTTTACTTGGGCACTTCCTTTCTGGCTGCCTTTTGCTTGCAACTTGCAAAGCTGCAGTGATGACATAGGGAACTCTGAGGCAGAATATAATCCAGAAAATACTATTTTCTGGTGGTCTTCTGATGCAAGCAGTAGAAAATCTCTCAATTTTTCTTCCTAGGAAACATTTCCACTGGCTGTAAGACACAACGATGGGCATGTAAAAGTGTAAACAAACAAACAAACAAAAAAAGCAATACTTTATAAAACTGTGATTCTAAATATAGGGGGTATCTAACTTTTAACCTTGTCTGATTTTTACAGGCAGTGATGCTTTTGAAGCGCTGGTGAGGTTACTGTGCAGGGATGTAAAATTCTTTTTTTCCCAAATGTTCTCATATGCTTCTGAATGAAAGTTTTGAAGCATAAATCCTAAAGAATCCCCCCAAATAGAAGACAAAATGAATGCAATGTTTGGGTTTTTTTCAGAGTTCAGTCTTTTTGTTTTGGTTTGAGTTCCATGACTTTGAGTAGTTATGATTTGTCATTATTTGGACTTCTAATAATGGGAGATGCTTTCCTGACAAATCTTGCTGACAAAAATGTGTTCCTGTGATGAGAGCTAAGATTTTCTCTTCATTTCAGTCCCACTGTTTTTTGTAGTCTCTGATGCGGCTTCTGGCTCCTGGTTCTCACCAGGATTTTCAGAAATCACTTCCCTGAAAGTGTTCAAGGCCAGCTTGGATAGGGCTTCGAGCATCTTGGTCTAGTGGAGGTGACCCTGCTTGTGGCAGGAAAGGGGATTAAGGCCCCTTCAATCCCAAACCATTCTGTGATTCTATGATTGATCTCCTCCTAACTGAATGATGTTCAGACTGAGGGCTGAATTCTAAACTAAACTGGTGAAAAGCCAGAACAATACTGCAATATATGATATGGTTATTTGGTAAGAAGTCATAGATATATTGATGATGCTTACAGAGGGAGTGGGAGCTTGAATTTGAATATGGAAACAAAATTGGTGGATGGTATCAGCTACTTTGGACTGGTTTATAATACGAACTAAATGTGTGATGCAGCAAATTCTTCAGCAATCAGGAAATCAATCAGACGGGGCAGGGAGAGAAACAGCAGACTTTTCTACCAGATAGTTTAAATTTGCTTGAGCGTGTATTCTTTACAGCCTTCAGTGTTGATTGAAAGTCTAAAGGAAAGCTTTTAAGGAAAACCTGTGATTTATGATAAAAAGAAATAAGTAATTCTCTGTTTCTAGCAGAAGAAATGCGAGCATCTGTGTTTTCAGCAACCTTCTGTCTCATTTCCTCATTTTTCCCTCTGAACCAAGTACCGACTGACACTCGGGATATGATGTTCTTCCTGTCTAGGAATCTCTCTGGCTGACTACTGTGAATTGAGAGTATCCATGGATAGGACCCCCAGAGGTTTTGTCTCCCCAGAGCTGGACAAAAGATTTTTGAAACTCACATGCCAAAATAATGCTGAGCAAAGGTGTGTGTCTCTGCAGCCATTGCTCAAGCACACTCTTGCTTAGTTCATATGCTGTTTCCTATTTGTTTGTGTTCCAAAGGAATGAAAATATTATTAAAGGTTCAGTGAACTTACTCATGAAGATTCAGAGCTGAGCATATGGCATTTGGAATTTCTTCCAGATGTTTCAGTGAAAATCAGATATCAGATTTGCAGTTGGTTACTGGTGATCAAGTTTGTTAGAATACATGCTTTCATTGCCTTAGTTTAAAGTTCAACATATTGAATTATCCTCCAAAAAGCCAGATACCAGAATTCTTGCCTAAAGCTTTAAGAAACAAATATAGAAGATGGTGGAATCACAGACCAGTTCTGCATCTTTTGGAGGTCAACCTGCCTTACCAGGTGCACTTTGAATGTACCTTGCAAATCACAGAGTGTGATCTTTCTAATTCTGCATGGTTTTTGGGTGCATCTCTATACCTTTTGAACAACACTTGAAAAAGGCAGGTACATTATTTTTCACCCCTGTTTAAAACAACAGCTCAGGCAGCAGGCTTTAGGAAGTACTCAATCTTAGTCCTTTAATCCTCCTTGAGTACTACTGCACTGCTGCTTTACTCACAGTAGGTTCTGGGGTTTGTGTGGGTGTGGAAAGTGAAGTGAGTCACTGTGGCAAAAGAAATATCCTGAATTGTAGCTATTACAGAGTATTAAGCAATTGCCCTTGGTAAGAAGTGATAGTAGAAAATAATAGCATATTCATTTTGTTGTTGAAAATGGACTACCCAACCTTATATCTGAAAATCTCAATTAAATTCAATCTTGATGCTCACATCAGATAAGTATGATGAAGATTCTAAGAGATCTATTTTCATACATATGAATAAAATAATTACTATGCAGCATATCTAAGTAGTTGACACCATCAAAAAGTCTACCCTTGAGTAACAAGAAAGGAAGAAAATGTCCTTTCTTTTGTAGTCAGAAAGTCTTGACTATGTATGTGGCACATTCTGGACATCACTAGCTGTAAGATATATTTCTTTATAAACATGACAGCTCTACTGAGGATGGTAAAAAAATTCCCCACTCTTGTACAAATACAGCAAAACTTATCTCTTTGGGAATGTTTTGAATGTCGTATCTTTTAATGTAACATCGTCTGCACCGCCGGCTCCTGGTGCAACTATGGCACGCATTTCCACTGTGCTTTGAGATTATGCAGCATGTTTATCCACCCACTGTATATTCTTTTATACAGTTTTGCACTGGAAGTTTTGTCTCTGATATTTGAATGACATGCCGGTGCAGTTGTATTTCATACTGTCAGGGAACATTTTCCGTGCTTCTGCACATTAAAAATTGGTAGAAATACAGTGATGCAAATTAAAGTAGTTTAGGTGACCACAAATGTTAAGCAACTACTGTTCATTAATTAAATTGACTTGCAACTCATTACTGGCAATGTAGGATAAAATTAGTAAACTTCCCTTTATGTGTATCTCTCAAGTTGCAATGCAAAAAAGTGAACTTGATTTCCAAGGAAAGGCTCCTGCCAGTGTTACTTACAGACAAGATGAAGAAATGAAAATGTTTGTTTACTAACATGCTTATTCTAGACTGAGAAATTAGATTTTATTCCTAATATGCTCCATTTTACACTTGACATGAACAATAATATTTTGCAAATAATTCTGAGATTCCAGTTAAAGAAACACATTTTGATTAGAGGCTCAGAATTGCATGAAGGCATAAAACCAGCCATAATCTTTCTTTTTGTCTGGTGATTCTCATTATAAATCCAATGTCTTTCCAACATCCAACTCTTATTTGCATTTCTTTTCCTCCTCTGTTTTGTTCCTCCGAGAAAATAATTTGAAAACAGTAGCTTGTCAAATTACTGGAATTAGTTTACCTGAAAATATCTGATGATAATATCATCAAAACTGTGTGTTCTGAGCACATCCTAGTTACAGGTAAAATCGCTGCTCTTTCCTCATGACAGATAAACCAACACTAGATTTGTAATGCTCAATCAGAGATATAATAAATCCTTGTATGTTCCAAATTCATTACTGGTTTTGCTGGATATCTAGATGGAGAAAACAGGGACAGAGACACAACACTGATTGTGAACCTGTGACTGGAAGAACTGCACCGATCTTAGGTTCAGGTCCTTAAATGAGAGCAACCCTGACACCTACTAAGTGCCCATAAACAGACAGAGAGCAGTCAGGATTGGAGAGAAAAGGAAGTGGGGAGCGGATCAGATTCAGATGTGATTCACCCTCCTTGTAGATTTGTCCATCTTCAAAGTTGTACAGCTAACCAAGAGTAATTATTGCTTATTAGTTGCTCATTATCTTAACAATTGCAACTTGATAGCACCACGTGTCACAAGGCTTCTCTTAGACAAAAAGAAGAAAATTCTCTTTGACTGCAGTGTCAGAGGAACCAGCTCTTACCAGTGCCTGAGCATCAATCTCAAGGAGAAAAGTCTCCAAGACACACACGTTGCACGGGAGTGAAAAGGCACCATAACTTCCAGGGTGTTTCCTGGGGTCATTATCTGTACCTGGGACTAAACATTACACACATCTTCAGCAGCATCTCTGCAAAAACTCTTTCAGTAGAAACTGAACTTCATTTGTCTAATGGTGAGAATTATCCTTTCAAATATAGTGACACTACAAATTTTGCTCAAAACAAAAATGACAGATAAATCAGAAGAATTTATTTGCCTTCATTATGTTAAAACTTCCTATATGTTTCCCAATAGTTTACAATAATTAAATAAACCCCAACTTTTAAACAAAAATTGAGTTGGAAAATCAGACTGCTTTCATTGGTGCTCCTTTACACGAGAGCAATGGCTGTTTAATATTGACATTTGACTGAACAGCAAGAAAAGAATCCCTAACTTTTGGCAGTTGCATGCGCTGCTCTCTTAAAAAATTCAGTATACATTGCCTTAAGGAGTTAAATATGCCTGAAGCCCAAAATGGCAGTGAGGCTCAAGGCAGCCAGTTATTCTAAAGCCAGAGCCTCATAAGTCACTGAGGAAGCTGTATCAAGAAACCAGAGGACTGAAGCTTGGTATTAGTCCCTAAATAACAGAAAAAAACCTGCATGGTTAAATTTGCTTTAAATGCTGCATAGTTTCTTCCAAAGGCCTGCAATTACTGCTGAAATGCTAATTTTGCAAGCACTTTCAAACTATATAAAAATCCCTCTTCATATAATCCAAACTTTAAATCATGCTTTCCCTCTCCCACTCAGTACAAACAGAAAGCTGCTACTGCAGAGCACAGAAACAGAACATCTGAATCTGAGGAAAGCCACAGCTATGCTGTGATAAAGTACTGCTTACAAACAGTTCTCTCTACAAAAAAAAAAACATCTGCAATTTCAGACCACGGTGAAGAATTTACCACAAACTAGAAATTAGCCATATCTGCTGAGGTGAAATAAAAGTATTACCCATCATCAAGGCACTCATTCACATAGTTACAACGTTCAATTTACCATTATCTGAAGGCACAGCCCCTGTAAACCCAGCACTAGAGTACCAGTACAGAAAATAGTTTGCACCCAAGCACAGGAAGCATGCTGCATGATTCAGAAGGAGAACACAAATGCCCACTGACATTAAGTTATTAAGCATCTCTGTTCAAACACTGTCAAACATCACTATAGAAAAAACCTCCAAAGCAAGCAGTATTAGTTCAGCACAGGACACACAAGCAAGTACTCCCCTGCAACACCCACACATCCACACAAAGCAAACCATACAGTCCGTGTCACTGCATATCCACTCGATCCCTTCACTTCGTTTAAAAACAACAACAACAAAAAATCATGCAGCTCTGACACTGCTCCCAGACCGGAGGTTGTCTCTCTCTCCCAGCAGAAGAGAAGCTGCAAGGTTTCAGCTCCTGATCAGCCCAGGGAACCGGTGCCTGCTGCAATATCCCAGTCACTTACTGCATTGCTTTTCAGCGGAGCGAAAGTGGCTGCTCTTCCCGGGCACACATGGCTCGCTCAGCCGGAGGGTTCTCTATTCAGCACAATTCAGCTCCAAAGTCTCTGCATGTGGAGGGGAATTGCCTGTGCTCTGTACTGGGGGTTTCTGGCTGCAGTGGCTGCTCACCCTATCCATTGCCTCTGGTGTATGCTAAGTAAGCAATCCCCTGGGTCTTCATAACGAAAGGATGAAGAGTCACAGCTTTCGAGAGCAGATAAGGTGTTCTGCCGAGAGCCTCTGAGCTTCCATGGCATTTTAAAGGCAAAGGGGCTGGGGATGCTTCATCTTGCTTTACAGTTCTTTATCGTGCAAGTTGTCATATTCTGTAACTTATAGTCGAATTCGCAGGTGAAGACTAAATTTTTGTTTCAGAGAAGCTCAAGTTAGCATTACAAATTCAAGCCAATGCATTTTTAAATGTTGAGGAAAACACACTCTTTCAAATTAACTAAATCCTCTGGTTTTCAGAAGTGCAAGTGAAGGGGAGGGGTTTCCTAGGTCTGAAAGGGACTGTACCAGCCCTGCTGGATACAGTCAAAAAGTAGTAGCCTGAAACTTCACAGATTAACATCCCAGATTTAACAGGGCATTGCTCTAGGCTTGAAGGAGGGACTGTCACCCTTGTCCATTGCCTGCAGAGTGCCTGTCACTGTATGGGGGAGTCCTGCACGCAGACAGGGTAGAAATAATGGGCAGTAATAATAAGGAGGCAGAAAAAGCAAGAGTCACAGTGAATAGTTTCTCATTAGGGATCTTAATTTTTCACTGCACTGAGATGTTTGACTCGGTGCCTTTGGGAAGAAGTGGGGGAATTGCACTTGCTTTCCCTGTAACCAGCTGGAGTGAGGTGTATGAACAGACGGATTTGGGAAGCTGAACTGCCTCCCGCTCCAACCCTGACCTTCAAAGGCACTCTCAGGAGAAAAGCCCCATTCTGGGGCTGTGCTTACCTGTTACCCAGGCCTCCCGTGACCTGCTAATGCTAATTGTGCCTAACCATGCGTGGCAAATTCGTGAAAACAAATACATTGCAGTCCTGCGGGCAAAAATGGGATACTTTGTCCACATAGGCACCCCCAACAGATAACACAGAAGCATTTCTGAACATTTCCCAGAACTAGGCACTGTCTAAGGTGTGGATTAGGGCCCCCAGGGCTCTTGGCCAGGGGAGATTTTCTCTGCCACTGTTGGGAGCATTAAGACATCCTGAGAACAGCAGCGGCTTCAAATTGGTGAGAGAAGGTTTTGACCCCCTCAGCAAAGGCTTTGAGCATCCCCAGGGGCTGATTATCCTTTCAGACAGCACGGGGAACTCCCAGCCACCAAAACAGTGTGGTTAATAAATTTTGCAGGATTATTAATTGGATCCTTTAGAAAAAGGGCAGTCAAGGACAGGCATCTAGAAAGGCATCACTTCTTTTTCTTTGGAAAGTGTTTTATTACCCAGACTTCAGCTTTTTTTTCTGGAATTTCTGTACTAATGCAACTTTCTATGATACTCCTCAGCATCATTGGTCCTGTACCTCTTGTTTTCTGTGCTATAACTTCTGCCTGTGAAAATGCCAAAGATACTCAGTCTTTCTGGCTGACAGATGTTACTGGAGAGGTGCTGCTTTGCACTTTCCCAAAAATAACACCTCAGAAGACAGGACATATCGGTGTCAGTGCCCAGGGGTTCCTATGAATTGTGAAAACATTCCTGTAGTAGAAAAACTGACCTTTTTCTCCCACTCTTGTGCTCACAACTGTGTTTAGCACCTCAAGGTAACAAATCTGGTGAGTCATAGAAAGTAAGAACCAACAAAGCTGCTTTGAATTTTAAGTTTGTTTTATATAGTAATTATGTATTATGTACGCATCCTAACTTTTAAAATGCAGACAAGGCACAGTCCCTGTCCCAAGGAGTATCCAGTGAAGTCAGACAAAATGATGCAGACATGTAAGAAACAGCATTCCTGGTGATAGCTTTGTTGCAAGCAAAGCAAGAAAACCTGAATGGATTTGGGAGCCACAGTATTGGTAGCAGAAACAAATAACTCACACTGAAGGATCTCAGCTTTTATAGGACCCTGTAGAAAGGAGCTCCAGTTCTTCTTTATTCCTCCCTCACCCTTTTGGAGTATATTGATCCTTCAATAAGTCCATTTACTTTCCTTGGTTAAGGGATAAGCTATAAAGGATTTCTTTGAAGTATGAGTTGGACAAAAATAATCGAGTCAGCACTGTAATTAGGTGTGGACCTTTTTAACATTCCAGGAGATACCAGCCCTGGCCATGGGCAGATAAGTAGTTATTCTAACAAGCATAATAATCTCATGTTCTCGAGCTGTGGTGAGGGAAGGATTATAGATTTCAATGGATCATTTTCCTCTAGTTTTCTGGGCTCCTTGCCTCAGTTCAATAACACAGAAAGTCTGCTATGCTAACACATCACTTTACTTTCTGCTGGTTAACAGTATTTTAAACCCTGAAAACAAAGAACCAAACAACTGATTTACTGGAGAGAGGCACAAAGGACAACAGCATTGACTCAAAGACTCTAGAAAACATTTAAAATTTAAAAGCACAGTTGTGCCCCCAACCAAACCCCTCACAAAACAAAAAGAAACCTGAAACTGTCTATGCAGTCATTTCAATAAAAAATAAATAAGTTGTAAAATAGCTATCACATTTAGGGAACAGACCAATAAATAGCCTGTAAGTGTGGGGCTGTGAGTTTGTTGTTGTGTGGGGAGGTACCAGCGACCAAGAAAGTGTTGCCCAAGATGATTTAACTGAGGAGATTTACCAAGCCAGCTGGAGAGTATATTGTATTTGCAAATTGCAATAAAGGAGAATTGAATTCTAACCCTCCTGTTAGAGAAATGAAAAGGGTTTATAATTGACTCCGGACGTGTAACATTGAGGAGATCCATACAGTGCAGTGCTTGCCTGTGAGAAAAGTAAACTAGTTTACATACGAATTTATGTTTATTGTAAATCTATTTACTTGTTTGTCATAAATATATAAAGATTTATATAGTAACAATATAGCTGTGTCAGGCTGTACACTTAAAAGAATTTGGGAGCCCCCTGGATATGCCTTTATTGAGTTAGGGTTAGAGGTTAGTTGTGGCTCCATTTAATAGCACTGGGAATAGCCTGGGATAACTTGTGTACAGCAAGGTGAAGAGCATGGCCTGCACAGTGGGAAGCTGAGCTGGAGGCCAAAGTCTGCAGGAAGATCACCTTGTCACTCCTCTTCAGGTGGGGAAGAGAAAAGTGGGGAGGAAGACACTGAGCAAAGGCTTATCAGCTCACTTGAGTCTTCAGAGGACTCGGAGAGCACAACGTCAGGTTACAAGCCAAGAGTGCTCCGTGCCTCCTTCCAAAGTTAGGCAAAAGATCATCCTTTTTCCTTACTTATTTAAATAAATTATGTAATTCAAATCTGAATTATTCTTTTGCTTCGTCATTTTCAGCTGACTCTATGGTCAGCTGCTCGCTGCAACTTATAGAAATCAAGGACTAGAAAAAGGGCTTCCTTGCTACACATCATCTCATGATGGTAATTAGAGAAAAATCTGCCTGATATTGTGTCCTAAAAGAAAAATAACTATAAAAAATAGACATTTGCACATTGAGTAAGGACAGTAATGGTTTGATGTGTAAGACCAGATTTGCATACACACTGAATTAAACTTGTCACAGTTAAACTGTGTTTATTATGTGAGATGGACACCAATTCCTAGCAATAGCACTAATACTCCATATGCTGTTATTCCAGAATAATTTAACCTAAGTTGAATTAGAAACACCTTAATTTTCAACATAGGCCTGTAACTATATACTAATCATTTAGGACTCTGCTTTAAACATATATCTTTACTTATTTCAGTTGAATTTTCCTCAATATGCCTCACAGTCAGACCCTGTAAAAGTGGATGCATAGGAGTCGTGTATCTCCTCTAGGAGGACATTCCCAAATCTTTCTTAAACTGATTTCATTCTATTCCATTTGAGATATTACAGTTTGTGAAGATGAGAAGAAAAAGGAACCAAGTATTTAGTCAGCAAAGCATCTCATTTGAATTAGAGACATGCCTTCTAATTTAATGGGACACTTAACTATGGGAATCAATATCTTAATTAGCTAATATTTTTCTCTTAAACTAGCAGATTGCATAGTCTTCTATAATCTGTTTCAGTTTTCTTTCTTTAGTTTCTCTTGGTGCTCTTACTCTTATTGACATGCCACAAATAAAATGTGTTATTTAATCCACAACTTTTCATCCATAATATTTTACAGTTCATAAGTTCAACTTTACTTTCCTTATCCTTTCTATATGGTTGTGCTATCTCAGGTCAAGAATGAGGGGAAATCCTTCTATCACGTGGGAAAATCCAGGTATGTCCCCAGTAAAACTGAAAGTGGAATTGTGGAATTTGAACTTGATCTAATAGAATATTTAATATCAATATATAAAAATTGTGGTCCCTGTGCCAAAAATGCATTAGACCCTTCACAGCTGTGAGAAGGCAGGCCCAGTCCTCAAAAAATCCTTGCGTTTGGCAAAGATGTGTGCTCTGAGAGAATGTGCTATGGAGCCGTGGGAAGCTACGGTTTTGTATTTCAGGATGAGGCAAAAAAGAGCACAGTGTTACTGAGGGTAGCAGATGATGTGAATAGAAAAGTATGCAGACAGGCCCCGATTGTCCATGAGATCAGAGAATGTCTTTTCTCCAAACATATTTTGCATTTGGATCTTGCCACTGGAATTTTTGGGGACCAACTGATATTAAAATCTGGCTTATGTGTTCATTTTGGAAGGTGGTTTTGACTTGGAAAGAGATAATCATAGGCTGAAGGGTAGTCTGTGTGGTGAAGTTTTGATTTTGCCAACATGGGGATGAGAACTTGAGGTGGTTGTGGCAAGAGACTGGAGCTACTGAGAGCCCTGAACAGCAGCTGAGGAGAGGGATGTGGGGTTTCAGAAGGGACTGGTTTAGCTGCCTCTCGGATATGCTGAAGAAAATGGAAAGTGAGACCTGGAGACTGTGAACAAACCCCAGTCCCAGCTATGCCAGACTGTACCAGGACAGAGGCTGGGAATTCACAGCCCTGATACAGGCCACGGGATGAAGCCAGGACAGGCGACTGATCTCTTACTGCTCTTCTGTGGTAGTTATTTATTGCACAGCAGTGAGAGATAATGAAGTTCCTTTCCCATTTGAACAGTGTTAATTATACCAATCAAACCTCCTTTGGTAATGAAAATTCAGAGGAATAAAAGAAGTTGGTTTTATGTAGCCAGTTCCCAAAAGCCTCCAAGAGAACAAAAATTGAATGAGATCTTCTGAGAAATATTTTCTTCTCTTTCACCTGTGCCTTTGGGGAAATGTATGATCTGATGAGCTCCATATCTGTTTATCTTTATTGTTACTCTCTTCAGAGATGAAGTCAAACACTCAAAAGGCTGGGTCAAGAAAATTGCAATAATGGAGAAAGCAGTCGGGCTGAAAATGAAGGATTTAGCAAAATGGGTCTTTTATCCAGCCAGCTTCTACAAAGAGAAAGGCAAATGCAGTGCCTGTGCTGTCCTATTAATGTTCTCCTGACTTAATTTAGTCAGAAGATGAGAGAGGAATTCAGGTCTGAGGGTCCACAATGCCCTCTGACGCTGTCCAACATGGGTAATTGTGGTCTTGTGCAAGTAATGCTTTAAAGAATCTACTAAGAAATGTTTAGAAGTGACACCTGTGAGTGATTTTCATAGCCCGGTGTTGCTCCAGGAAAGAAATGGATTGCTCCCTGTCTTTACAGTTGGTGTGTGACGGAGCTGGGAGTGCTGAGCAAAGAAGAGCTGTTGAAAGCAGGGAGATCTTGTTGCTTTGCAGAAACTGCGCTCAGTCTGTCAGTGGAACTCAGTCAAAATGAGTGTGGTTCCTGCTCTGGGACGTTGCTGACCTGGGACTTACTCAAGTTGCAGTGATGGGAGGGACTCGTCTGTCATTCCAGGTGGTGTCTGCGGGCAGAGCCAGACTATTAGAATTTGTTTCAACACATGAATTTTAGCTCATTAGCTAATGTCTGGATACCTCAAGTGGTTAATAGTTGGATGTGAATCTGCTTTTAATGCTTTGTATTAAGCAACAACTTAAAACTTGTGAATTAAGATCTCTAGAGAACAAAAGTAAATAAAAATTACAGCAAGTTAGGCCTTCTTAAGAGATGGGAACAATCTCAAACCAAAAATAGGTTATTAAAGGATGGATCATAAGACTGTGGGTAATAGGGTCATACATTACACCAGACTCCCTTCAAGTGTTTGCCATTGTGCATGGCACGTATCCCTTGGAACAGTAGGCAGGTAAAATATGCATCATATCTGGAATGTGTAAGTCATAGATGAGGAATAACAGCTACGAACGATCTCATTCAGCTGGGCATAATTTTCTGATTATGTTGTTGTTACTCAGCATCACAAGACATTTATGACTGGGAGAGGGAGAACCAAAATGAAAATACGGACTTGGAATAAAAAGTGGTGCATCATGCCAAATGAAAGTGGTTGGAGTTGTGGGTTTTTTTTTTCTCAAGAGCAAATCATACATTCCTGCTATGGATGCTTTGGGGTTTCTGTGCAAGAAGCAGGCATCCTGCTGCAGTTCAGAGGACTGCAGGGAAAATATCTTCAAAGAACATAAACCTCCCAGTATGTCCCATTGCCAAAGGAAATATATATAGACATGTTGAGCTGAGTAATGGTCTGAAAACATTTAAACCTCCCCCTAAAAGTCAGACTGTCTCTCTCTTAATCTTAATACAAACCAAGGAAGAAAAAAATTATTTGCTAGGGTGTGGATTTAGAAAACCTTGAAAAAGTCTGAGAGATGGTACAATTCCCTTTTGTACAGAGATAACATTCCTTAAACAGTGGACAGAATGTGACATTAGTCATATAAATTGATGTCTCCTGGAAAATGTTCTTCTGTCTCCATTCAATCTTACCTTCAAAAATGATTTGTGTTCATGTTTTTTACACACCTGGTCTTTACCACAAGGGAGAGGAAAGTCCCACCTGCACACAGTCCTCTCCTGAGGTTTTGATTGATGGTTAGAAGCAAACACTATATAAATAATAACCAGTCCTCAAGTTTCCAGATTTCCTCTGCTGATGTAAAAAGCATATCTAGGATCCAAATGGAGAAATCATAACCCCCAAACTGACTGGTTGTTTTGAAATGCCCTTCAGTGGAGCTGATGCTCCTCTTGAAGTGCAGCAAAGCCAGGAACTGGCCTTGAGTTAGTGAGCTGAGAGATGATGGGCTTTGGGTGGAACAAGTCTCTGTTTTGCTGTCACAGTGTTGTTCCTTCTACAGAGCATTTTTTGGCACTATGAAAGGCAGCATTTACATGCTCCCATATTTTTTAAATAGACAAAATAATTTTCCAGGCTTATCCTCTGTGATTTCCAAGGGGTGCCGTAAAACAGTATGCCAAGCCCAATTTAGAAAAGAACTATTATCTCAGAGGTTTTCTAGCTGATGTGCTTGGTAAGATGGTAGTTAAATTGCACCTGTGGGCTTATTATCTTGCCACATCACAGACCTCACTGTGGGCCTGAGATGAAGCTGCATGAATAGGATTTTTATTTCGCTCTTGTACATATTATGTATGAGTCGGTTCTATAAGTCAGTGCTTGATTTGGCACAAATGATCAGCTCTGATTAGAGCTGCAGATGTAGAGGGAAGAGCAAAGTTACCTGTAAATCTTGATTTATCGACTACATGTATCTCCTTATAAAACATTACAGCCTTAAAAATTACCAGGCAGTGTAGGGAAAAGCTGCATTAAGATAATGAGTTTTCTGAGAGATGCAAGTCATGCTTTAGGACTTCATTCATTGCACTGTCATAGCAAAGGATGCAAGAAAACTTTCAGTTACTAGTTCAAATAAAATCAGCTCAGGTTGGTGACAAAATAAATCACCCTCAGGCCTCAGGCATATGACAAACAGCAATTCCAGTTGAGACTTCCATTTCTTTCTGATGAGACTGTCAAACATTATTAAAAAATCATGAACACAATTTTTTTCTGTAAACAAAGAACACTTCATTATAATATCTGCCAGCTGATTTTCTATGCCCAACATTTATCAGCAATGAAAATTAAATGCCTTTCCTTGAAAAATAAAATAGAAAATAACTGAATGTAGGGATTTTTTACATACCTACAAGGTCCTGGTTATACAGTCTGTACATTTATTCTCCTGCAAGCATCTTTTTTAATCAAAATAAATCTCCATTTCTCAGCTGTTTAAGCAAAAAGCTCTACTCCAGTAAAACTCAGCTCAATTATAACAGTTCATTACAGCAAACAAAAAGCTCAGTTCCCTAGAGAAGAATAACATTAAGAATGACGAGTTGTTTTCTGTTTTATTACCAAGTGTCTGTAAATGGCTCAGTACTAAACAAATTTCTTTTAATTTTTACACATATTAGGATTATCTGTCCTTTACCAAAATAGTTTTTAGATCTCTGCCAGAAATTGAAAGACCAGAAAACAATCCTTCCAGACCTCAGCCTTGTTATTGTAACACAATGTTTTCTAGGGTTTTGAGCTTTTAGCTTTTTAGTGACTTGCAACTTCTTTTCACATTTGAAAATAAAAGCAACATTTGTTATTTATTTAGTGTTCCTAAGTATTTCAGCATAATGAAAATACAGAAAAAAAATCTGAGCCCTATCTCAGCTGAGTGTGAGAGTGTAGCCATCCCAACGTGACTGATGGAAATCTTCATGGGAATCCCTTTGCAGATTTTCTCATTCACTATTCAGCTAAAAAGGGACTCAGAGTTTGTTCTGACATTTTCTGAGGAGCCTTTCACATCAATAATAACAACTTTTCTTTCTGCTGCTCATCCCACACTGATGGATTTTTTTCATCAACTGCCAGGGAAAAGAGAATGAATTCCTCTCAAAGAGCCCCATTGTTTAGGCTAATCTGAAGACATAGGACTGACTTTTCCTCAAGGGTATCCCAAAATCTGTTTCCACATCCTATCCAAAATGTTGCTCAAGGGAAAGCCTTGAAAGACTGGAAAGGGACTTTTCCCTGCCATAGCATCAGTGCACAAATATGGTCCTGAAGCTCCGTAGGTGCTGCGGTTCTCATCCATCTCTTGTATCAAGACAGCTCAGTTCATGAAACGCATGAGGCTCCCAACTGGACCAGTGCCAGAGATTTGAGGGTCCAGCTGCTGGACCTCATAAGGCCAGGAGATGAGTTGCTGGCTGCATGGTTTCTTTCCTTCCACCACAGAAGAGCCACACTTCATCCCTCCTACTGCCACTGTGCTCACACGTTCACACCGTCTCTCACACTCTCCCACTCGCTCTTCAGTGGATTAACACTGACATTCTTCTTGGAAAGAATGTGTTCTCCAGAAGCTCATGACTGTGATATGTGGCTGTTTATAAATACCAGCATGTTCAATGGTTTTCCTGCTTTGCAAAGGAACATTTCCTAATTCTGCAATGGCATACTGCATTTTATTCAGCAGTTGCATGTTTTGTCCAGGTGGATTTAGCAGTGGCTCCAAAAATTTCTTACAAAGTACCATAAAAACTCCTGCTGTTGCAATTCCATCTCATTGCTGAATTAGGAGAAAACTGTTACCTTGCACCAAGTATAAAGAGAGTCCCAGACATTAGCAGAGGTTGAGTCCAGATGGATCCAAGCTACTTTAGGAAGACTTTCTCTCAATGTAACACACCTTGTTAACAGTGACTGGGGACACATGCATAGTCAAGGTTTCAAAAGACATAAAATATTTTATGTTGCGTGGACCTGAACAGGACAAGATTAATGACAGCTGTTGCAGGCCTATCTCCTCTTTTGTTTCCACTGCAGCTTTCTGTAGCATGACGCCAGAGGTGTTGACCATCTAACTTTGCTGTGGCTACATGACAGCTGCTAAATCTGACACACACCCTGGTTTAAGCTAAATTTTCCCAGAAAACTGGAAATGCATTTGCAAGTTATTTTTCCTCTTCCAGGTGTTTATGCTCATTTTCTTAGGTTTTAAGTGTATGTCATTTTAACTGTAAGTAGCAGAAGTAGGGAACTAAGATGCAGTGTTTTCTGGTTTTAGTGCATTGCTCTATCTACAAATAGTATATTCTAGGAAGCCTTGAAAAATATTTTCCATTTTCTGCTAGAAGGATTCTCCTGTATTCGGTTCCCACCATTTTTCAAAAGGAATCCAAAAAAGTAAGAAACCTCAGGCTATACTGGAAAAATATTCTTAGTACAAAATGGTTTATAAAAAGAAGCAGTATGAACATATGAGTTGGAGGGGAGGAGAAAAGAAAGATAACTAGAAAATATTAAACAAAGGGATGATTTTAGCAAGTGAATGTACAAGGCATGGAAGCTCTGGTTGCTAGGAATTTTGGAAGGAAGACACTTGTTTATACAATACCTCAGGTGACAACTCACCTGCTCCCTCACCTCCCTATTCATGTTATTAGCTGAGAAAACCTGCGAAAGAAAGCTAATTCAAGAACTGGAGATGCTGTGGCGCAGAATCCTTTACCACCACTGATCTAACCCATAAATCTGCGAATTGTTAGTATAATGTTTTAGATAACTGATCTTAACTACTGTGGTTTGGAGAACGAGGGGGATTAAGTGTGCTGCTTTCATGAAGAGTTTATATGCTTCAGCCTGTGCATGTGAAGATAATTTATAGAGTTAAGTCCAAGAAAGCTGTTTAGTCTGGGAGAAGATGGAAGCCAATGGACAACAGAACAGTGATCGAGACATGATACCTGGGGTAAACAACTTCAAGGGAGTTAAAATAACAATAACTCAATAATCAGTTGGGAAAATGCTATTTTCCAGCCCCCGGGCAGTTCCACAGCTGGCTTGCCAAGTCTGAGAGCCTGGAGATCAAAAAGAATATGAATCTTAAAAGGACTGCATTGGAACAAGAAAGGAGGGAGTGGGCTGTGAGCAGCTGCCTGGGGATGAGAGGAAGAGTCTGAAAAAGGAAGGGAATGCAGCTGAGCCCAAAGATGGAGATACCTGAACAGACTGTGAAAATGTGGGCTGAAACTCACCCCTGCACAGAGCTCATTTCAGCAGCAGGTGGAAGTCAAGTCCTAGGGCACTTGGGCACATTGGAACTAGAAACACCTGATTACCATAGGGGTTTGAACTGATAATCAGGGGTTTGATGGACGTTGGTTTTCAGTGGACAAGTAAGAGGGCAAACTAAAACTGGATTTTGGAGCTCAAATTCCCTTACAGTTTGTAATGCACCCTCTTCTGTGCTAATATTTCCCTGAATTAGCCAGACTGTTCTTTCTACACAGCGGAGAAATTTCTTGTCTGCTCTACTTAAAAGGATCTGTAGAGTGCTAAGGTCTTTGCTCATCAAGTAAAATTCATCAGGCTACCACATGCTGGCTGAGCTGCAGTAATAGCTGATGTCTCTGTCTCTTATTGACCGAGGGAAAAAGTCTTCACATTATGCTTAAATTCTAAGTAAAATGTTTCATTGAAATTGTCTGGGAAGTGTCTTTAGGTTAAACTTCTTTAGAAAACAGTTTTTGCTTGAACATGACTTGTTTTGTCTTCCTTTTTTTCCTCTTTTTCCTTCTTTCTTTCCTCTAACACTGCTCTAAGCCATGCAGGCTAAGACAAGTTATACTCAGCCCTTTGGTAAATTGTGATCATCCACACGCAGCACTTCTCTGCAGTCAACATCACATCTCCAAACTCATCTCCTGGCAATTATATTCAAAAATAGTAAGGTTTTCTACCAAAAACAAAAGTTTGTTGAGACAACAGCATGTAAGTACAACAACAGTCTCTGTGGGATGAGAGTTTATGTTTGGAATTACTCTTTTATCTTTGAAGCCTTGAAAACCTTAATAAATATTTTGGAAGTTGTTTCCCTGGCTGGGGTTTGTTTGGGATTTTTTGAAATCTCACCATGCCTGGCTCCCACCCCATCCCACAGATCCGTGTTGTCTCTCTGCTGGGGCTCATCAGTGGAAGGCTCCATGGAGCAAGGATTGTCATTATCTTCATGTTTCAGTGAGCTGGCCACCACATGCTACAAAAATATTTTCTATAACACAATAACAACAGCTCATTCAAGTGGCATTCACTTAAGTATTGAATTACTGCTTTTGAATGTGGAATTTCTTGCTCAGATCTTCAGGAAAATACTACTTTTTCAGAGAGGAAATCGCTCTGCAGTGCCAGAACCATAGCCCACCATAGCAGAACAGGGACCATTAGATAGTGACTACCATGTTGGAGTATGTGCAGTTGGAAAAAAACCCAAACCCCTAACTATGCTTCTGCCTAGTTTGGTGTGCAGTGACTGACAGACCCTTATGGTGTAGCTGAGTCCATTCCCTCTCTCCTCAGTCAAATGGAGGTTGTGTTACAGGCACACATCTGCCCCAGTTTGTGCCAATGTGGGCTCAATGTCCAGGTCCGTGCACAGATTAATGTTAGCACAGAGTATCGAGCAATGCAGGAGCTTGGGTTTTCCCATCTCTGTAGAGAACTAGTTGAGTGTATCCACTGAAGATAAAGCTATGCTGCTCATACAGCAGGGGATTATCGAGTCTATCAGAAATACTGTGCCACAGAGTTTTTCGAGTGATGTATTACCTTTGTTCACCTGCCTCCTCAAAATTAACATCCATCTGAGCAACTCTCTGCATCTTGGCTAAAGGCCAACCATGTTCTCAGCCCAAGGCAGGGAAAAGCAAGACTCAGGACTGCCCCCAAGAAACTGCCATCACAGTGGAGGCATCGACAGCCTCCTGAAACCCACGGGAAGGCCAGGTCTTAAATCATCATGGATTTATAGTTTTGATTTGTTACTCACCAGGATCCTCACTGGAAGAAACACGTGCACTTGGAAAAAGTGAGGCTTGAAGGGTGGCTGAAAAAAAAAGATGGCAATAATGGTTCTGGCTCTGCATGGTACTCGGAGAGAGCCTACTCTGACCCCCCGCCCAGTGTACTCAGTGAGTGGATAGGGCTGGGGAGTCACTCGTGAGTGCAGTATTTGAATATTCAAGTGCTTTGAACCAGCCATAAACCTCAGTGAATTTTCCCCATGAACAAAGATATTTCCATAGGGGCTGCAAACATGGGAACAGTGTCTTCTGCAGCACTAGTGGATGTCAGTTGAGGGGTGTGAGAACTGGGAGCAGCATGTCTGGTTTCAGGGGAGTTCATTGTGTTCTATCAATAATTATATTCAGGATTTCTGCTGCAATTTTACTTTGACTCCATCTATAGCTCTTGACCCTTTCCCATGAATTCTCTTACTTTTTTCCTACTCTTATTCAGCGTAACAGGACCAAGCATTGTGTTTGGTCTTCAAATGTAGCAAATTGTTTCAACTCACCATCCTCTTCCTTGGGAAAAAAGAGATTACAGATAAATAAAGAAACATTTTTAATTATCGAAAGTACTCAGCATTTCTGACTGACATCATTTGGAGTCTTCCCATTGACATGATGACCTTTTATAGCTGAATAAAGGACAGAAAGTTATGCATAATGGTTAAACATACATCTTTTTAAAATCTGTGCCTTGTTGGAAAATGACATAGAATGTGGGTGACAGAGATAAGGGTTAAACAAATATCTGAGTAAATAAATCAATGGTAATATACTTAAACAGGTAGGATAAGTTTTCAGGAACTTCATAACAGCATGCTGAAGGTATTTAAGACTCTCAATCCACTTGCAAATGTAATTTTAAATTTTGACAAGAGGAACAATATATTGTCTATTACCAGAAGACAGTACATGAGCAGGATCAGGAGAGTCTACTTTTATGTTTCATTCATAGCACCTCACTGAACACATCACCTTGATATGTATGAAACAAAAATGTCTTCATTTTGATCTATAATTTTACTGTAGGATAGAGGGAAGGCTGTCCTAGCTGCAATGAAATTCTAAAATGTCTTTTTACACAGCTATCTAATACTACTCACACTCACTGAATATCAAGGTAAAATTGTATTTGCTCTGCCTTCTGAGAGCCACTCTCAAAGAAGGGACTCAAAGAAAGAAATAACTTCCATCCACTTACATTATTTTGACAATCTGGCTCCCTGTTTTATCCCCAAATTCTTCTAATATGATGCACAGGATAAAAACGCAGTGTCTCTGTATCTGTCCTCGCATTTTCCAGCACATATTCCAGCAACCTTGTGTCATAAGTAAATAAATCCAACAACGTGTATTATTACCTCTCACTGTTCTGTGTCTGCTCTCCAACATTACTTCATAACCCACTGAGTTTATTAGGGGATTTTTAGAAGGCATTTTTGGAAATGCTGGTCAGATGTAATTCCACTGGACTAAAAGAAATACTTTTTGACTTTGTGCTGTTCTGTGTCAAAGCCAAATTCATGTCTGTGTAGATGTTATTTCTTACTTTTGCCAGATAAGACAGTGACACAACAATACCACTGTCTCTGCATTCCTCATGTTTAGGGATCACTGGTTCAGCAAGCTCTTACTGACACACCATTATTTGTCTATAAGAAACATATCAGAGGTGAGATAACCAATGCCAGGATTCACTTTTGTGGATCTTAAACTCTGCTTCATTAAAAATATGAATTAGTGATTAGTCAGAAATCTTTGCACTGGGACTGTACTTTGCATCTTATTTCTTTTATTTGCCTTGTATTCAGCTTTTGTACCAGGGCTTCATCTACCTCTCAGATTTCCTATTTCACTCCAATTGATGGTTTGCCTCATACGAACTGTTTTTGAGCTGTTCTGTAGATCCAAAGTTAAAATCCTTATTTCTCTAGGTGGTAGTAAATAATTCTTTCTCTGCAGGGAAACTGGATTTATGGACTGCAGCTACTGAAAAATTATTATTGACAATAAACTAATCTAGATCTTCTTTCTTGCATCAGTCTGTTACTCATAAATGGAGCAGGCTCAGAGGAAAATTAATTACATTGTCCTAAGCTCTGCACCTGCATTACCAACTTGCTCTTCCTTCATTACCTTACAGGTAAGAGGGGCAACTCACTCCACCCCTCTCTGCTGCTCTGCCGCTGTGATCTGGACTCTCTGAAGCCAAAGGTTACTTATATCAGTCAGGCTTTGAAGCCCAAATGTCTTCCTAGCTGCAAGCAATGCCTTTAATGGAAATGAAGAATGAAAAATCTAAGTCTTGACAGATAGAATACTTCGATGTGGCACATTCAGCAGCCAAATATACTGTGGGTGTTAATGGTGTTGGAGCAGAGATGCAAAATTATTGAGGCAAACAAGCTTGGTAATTAAGTTACATTATGCCTTTTTTAAATGTTTTGTTCAGTTTTGGTGCTTTTTCTGTGGCTCATTCAGTTCAAGTCTTGTACACTATCTAGAGTTGCTCTCTCGACGATTTAAATTATATTCAGTACCTCTCATTTTACTGCTCATTAATACTCACTCCTTACAGTGAGAAGGTCTCACATCTGCACACTTCTTTACACCTCTTGCACTAATGAGCACTTGTTCATTATGCAAGAACTGCAGAAATCCTTTCAATACTAACATGAAGTACAGAAAATACTTTAAGATGTGCAATATGAGATCCTCATAATTGTAAACCTTTTTTAATAAAAGTAAGCTTGAATGACAGGGGTTTTCGCGTGGTGCATTGGACCTGTAACTTGCCTGTTCGTTGCTTTCTCTTGATTTAAAGCTTTGCAAGTACTCAAGCACCACTTTGACAGTAAGAAATCGATGTCATATTATCTGTGGGATAATTTGTTTTTCTCTGAACTCCTGGAGGTCCAAAGGAACCAATCCTGCAGACCTACCTGTTCACATGACTGAGGGACTTGGAGTCTAGCACTTCTAGGAACTCCATTTCCATCCTGCTGCTGTCCATAGGTGAGTGTGAACTCTGGGAGAGCCATACCCCGGTCTGTCATGCTACAGCTTGGCATTTCATCCTTACATTTCATTTTTAGTGAAAACTTCCCAGGGCATGTGATCCTGTAAGCTCTTGCATGAACCTGCTTTAACACCGGTCTATGAAGTCTTCTTAGTTAGCCCTTTAAAATGACAAAGATAAGCAATTTTCTAGGACCCAGTTCTTCTACTTCAGCATTTACACTTCATGTTCAGAGTAATACCTTGAGTACAGTGCTCGGCTGATAGATTAATTACACAGTCCAACCACACAATGAAAGCGGAATCCGGGCATTCATTTACACCTGTATGACATTTGTGTAATTTAAATAACCTTCCATGACCCTTCTGTGATGTTTCATGTAATTACCAACAAAAATTATCTTGCCCATAAACTGGGCAAACTGTGTATAAATCCTTGCTGTCAGGGAGCAAGATTCTGAAATGTAAGTTATATAAAGAAGGGATATAACATGCAGAAGAAATTACTGTTGCCAGAAAAATGATTGATTCACTGAGTTCTATTTAGCTTTTAATTTATAACAAACTTGCCTAATCTCAGTTTCTGTAGCTTCTGTTAAAATATTAAATAACATTACCTCAAATACATCCCCTGTGACATTAAAGGGAATGGAAAGTTTAGGTACGCATTAATTGGATTTCAAAATGTGGCATAGACCTTAATAAACCTAATTTAAAGAACCTTAGAACAATGACATTTATGCTTTAATTAGAGCAAATGAAAGCTGTGCTGCACACTTTTAAACAAACAATTTTTCTTGTGGGACTTGGCCTTTCTGACAAGGTGCACATTTCCCTGCACTAAGCCAAGCCTCAGTCTTCTTTCACTGGCAAATTTGCCTTCCTGGAGATGGACATTGCCAAACCAAAACATAAGCATGAAAACCATTACAAGAATCAAGCAGACAGTATAGGCAACCTTAAAACCAGGCTCTGTCAAAACAGACTAGACTTTCCCAGGAAAGTGAAGTAATTCATTTCTCCTTAAGGAGAACACATTAAAATGACCAGATATGTTCCAAAACCAACAATAACAGTTTAAGATGATAAATGTTATTTTAATGATCCCTATCACTCTGGTATTCTAATCACAGCACATACGTTTAAAATGGAAAACATCCAAATCTGCAAAGAAAAAATTGACATGAGATAAAAAACCCTTTCAAAATCAGATAGATTAATAGATCTAATTTACTTTAAAGGTAG
Organism: Sclerurus mexicanus; assembly: GCA_013396755.1. Taxonomy (NCBI): domain Eukaryota; kingdom Metazoa; phylum Chordata; class Aves; order Passeriformes; family Furnariidae; genus Sclerurus; species Sclerurus mexicanus. Next base: position 1,498,118 of record VWZF01006443.1, on the reverse strand, counting down.
TCACAAACTGTTATAAAACCCAGATTGGTCATAAGACTCTAAGTTGTTACCATATGCATCTCACAGATTCTGTGTTATGTTCCTTATGCTGGCAAACTGACTAATGATTTCAAGACTGTTCCCCAGACAGGAACATGACAATTTGTGTACTGTGTATTAAAGCACTTTGTGCTCTGCAGCAGAATGAGACATAAATTTTGTGGAAGAATTTAGTTGTTCTTTCACAATCTGGTCTGGTAAAAAGGAAATTGTGTAGCAGCTTAATATATATTTAAAACTGAGAATCTCACTGAATGCAGATGAATGATGTAATATGTAAATACTGCACTTGCATTTACTTTCATTTTAATTTTTAAATCTTTTAGTGCTGTAGTCACAATCTCAGTATTTCATTCTCTTCCAGGTTTTCATAGCACACTCTTTGGCTGTTGTCTTAGGTTTGTCTGCTGTTTTTCAGGAATTTGACAGTCTGGAGGTACTTGGGACCATTGGATCAACAGAGCAGACAGGCAGACTTGTTGACAGTAACAGCAATTTAATTGTTTACTCTGAAACCTAATGGCACTAATTAAAAATGTTGATATTGTCAACAATTCAATAATATTGTCAATGACAAGCACAGGTATTTGGAAAGACAGCAAAAATACTATTTTTAAAACACTGATCATAAAATAAAATTGCAGTTTCTTACGGAATTCTAGCATGTCTAGTATTTTCTTCAGTATCAGTTTAAAATTCCTAACTTTTAGGTGAGGGGCTGGTGTGGCAACAATACATTCAAGTCCAGAAAGCTGTGATGACCTGCTTCATTTATTAGAACAGAAGTATTTGATGCCAGCTTCTGCAATTTATCTTTTTTTGATTTCTATAATAAAGCATTATTATAATATATTGCAAAAGGTTAAGCCAGATACATAAGGATGGTCAATAAAACTAAATGATTTTTTCTGGCTGAAATTAATTACTTTTATATGACTGAAATAAAATTTGTAAGCAAATAATGTTTCCAGCTTTTTTTCCAAAATCTTTTTTGAGGGGAAAAAAAAAGAAAAGAGACATGTTCCAAGGGAACACTTTGATGAAACTGCAGATTCTGGAAAAAGCTATTTCATTCAAGAAATGTCATCAACCTCTATCTTGGGGCTCATTTGGGCATTTTCATGCATAAAAAAGTTAGCGCTTGTAATCAAGAAGAACTAGTGATATACTTTTTAAAGAGAAATTCATTTTGGAAAACACTAGAACTGTAACACTGTAGGATGGCTGTGGCATCAGGCCAAGTACTTGATATTAGCTGTTAATTGGAACTCAAATTTGTACTCCTTTTTGTGGGCATGTATGCCTGAAAAGGGATGAACCCAGGGCAGCTCTATGCAGGACTGGATGCTGCAGAAGTCCCTTAAAACCACTCCTATAAATGGTTACACCTCATTAGCAAGAGGCGCATGTCTAACGTCCAAATCCTGGTAGAACAGAATGTCAGAGTTCATTTATCTTAGGCTTTCACAGCCCCAAGCATCAGCAGAAAGCCCAAGTGGGTAGAGAACATGGTCCTGTGCTCCTCTGAACAAAAATGATGATGCTGATGAGCTATGCAGTGGATGTCAGGCAGTCTGGGAGTGAATCTCCAACTCCATGTGATTCCACAGGGAGGGATAGACATGAATTTACTGAGTAGCATTTCTTCTTCCTGGCAGTGAAGACAGGAATAAATGAGCAGTTACCACTGAGTTCTTCTCCGCTATTTAAATCCTGAGACATGACTCTCAGCATCACATTTGAGAATTTAGAAAAACACTGAATCACACCATTTAATTGTGGGTACTTAAACCACCATTTAATTGTGGGTACTTAAACTGCCATTTGACTGTGACAGTTTTGTTTCTGAAGATACAATACAGAAAACCAGAAAATTTAGAGTTAATCTGTACATGAAAAATATGGGGCAAATATAGCATGAGCACCAGAAAAATCACTGGTATTTTAAGAAATTCTTTTTCTTCCCTGTTTCCACCATGCTGCTCTAGCACAACTCAGCATGAGTTGGCCTTGCATGTGTGGCTGTGTGTTCCAAGCAGTGTTAGATGATTAGTAATTCAACATGACCTTGAATTCCATCACCCACAGACTGGTAATCACACAGCTTATGTCTATTTTGCTATTGCTTTGGGCAGGAGAAGATAGAAGGATTTACCTTCTTTGTGAATACTTGAGCAGCAGGGGCTAATCTGATTCCATCTGGTATGAATAGAACTTCACCTTTTTAAATTTTTTTTTATTTTTGTAATATTCGAGTAATGTCCGAGAACAGTGTTTGATATTAGTCATGGTAGTATGAAAACATTGCATCAATAGTTTTTCCCATGAAAAATACTTCAAGAAAAGATGCATTTTGCAGATGCAACTCTTCAGGACACATTCCTACTATTCGCTCATTTGTGCTCACGGGTAAGGCAGCAAGAAGTAAAACAAATACCCAAAACACAGACTGAAGAATATGTTCATTGGGAATGAGAATAATAGACTGTTCTACCTTGGGAAAATGCAGAGTACTTGATCCTCTTTTTCATGACTATTGGTCATTTCAGGATGAGATTCTCCAAGGCCTGGTTTGCCCAGGACTTTTGAAAATCCTGTATTCATTGAGGAGGCTGAGGCTAAATAGGGGGATGCAGAACTTACCCATTCTGCATTTTGGCATTGGACAATGACAAAACCATGTGCACATTTCTCATTACCAGACCTTGACTGTTCCAGAGGTGACTCTACCCTCGTGCCTCTGTAACATTCAGCAGCTTTCAGGCAGCTGTATCATGACTAGGAAGTCTTACTGTTCGCTATGGAAATCATCTGTTTCAGGCAACAGGAGCAGCAGAGGAAACATTAGACTGATGCTGAGTATGATTAAAGGCAAATTTAGACAAGGACCAGCTGTGTCCAGCACCACTGCAGGAAATGCTGGGGGAAGTACTTTCCTGTGATCCCACAGTATTACTTATGCCCTGACTAACCACATTTCATGCAGCTCCTGCCTGCGCTTGCTCACTGCTCTGGTCTGTCTCCATCACACACAGTCAGTGCCACAGACACTGGGGATGTAATTGTAACATGGGGGAAAATGTGTAGCCCTGTCCAGACAGATAGAACTGCACAGCCTTAACATCCTCCCTCCTGGGGGCTGGGAATTAGCATAATCTCTGTGGTAGCTCCAGTGCACCAAGGGCATTTCTCTAAAATCCTGTTCTCAGATTTTGCCTTCCATCACCGTTCAATACTCTAATTGATAGATGGTAACTTTGAGGTGAAGCACAACGTGCTTAGAATGGGAAATCCCTGACAAAACCTGTAAACATCATGTTACAAAAAGATAACTCAGGCTCTGAAGAATCAGTCACCAACCCACTTTTCTCCTTTTGGTCTCTCTGGCTTTATCTGTCTTTCTGCCTCACACCAATGGGCAGAATAAAATATATCATAAAAGTGGCAGTATGAAAAAAACTGTGTCCTGCTTACACACCACCAGCAAAGATTTAAGGGTATTCCTTTCCAAGTTAGCTGTGAGCATACTGCCCTGGAGTGAATTCCATGCACACTCAGGCAAAAATGTTGCTCTGGAGCGGCTCTTTTGGAAGTGCCAACTGGCCAGCAAGCCAAACAGGAGAAGTCCAGTGTGTCATCCCAGCACTCATCACATTCCATTCTGCATTATGGTGACAACTGTGAAACAGCTAACTACTTTTTATTCTTGTTTTCTTAGAGAAAGATGAGTAGGAAAAGGAAGATGGTGACTTTCCTGCTTCCGTATCCCCAAAATTCATTTGTCTAATATTGTCTGGGAGCATTATCTTCAACAAAACTCTGTGGATATGAAACACTAAGACACAGTGAATTCAGATGAGATGAACACAGTAAAAATGCATTTCAATCTCTGGATACTCAGGACATTTTGTGACAAATTTGCTCACGATTTTGTCCAGTCCAAAGCACACACCTTAGGCAATGCTATTCCACAGTCTTTTCTTTATAAGCATTCATCCCAGTTGCCTTGCAGTGCTATTTGCATTGTGCCATTACCTCCTACCCCAAAAGATGCAGCAACCAAGCAGGAATCTGTGTGCCAGCTCTATCTCTCCATTGTTTAAAGTCCTGACACTCGGCCTCCTCTTTGAAGGGATCGATACATGATCTGGCCTGGATGGATAGAAATTAATTGATGTGACATTTTGCAATTAATTCAGAACACTAGGCTAATGCTGAGTGGTTTTAATGATGCAGATGAAACCTCCTACAGCACAAATTCCCATAGTAGCAGTTTGCTGGAAGCTGCAGGAGTACCACAGAGGGAAGTATAACTCAGTGTTTGCCTTGTCTTTACCTTCTTTCTCAATTGTTGCAGAGTTAGTGGACATTGTCAGACACAAAATGCTCAGCCAGGTGGATCTTCAGTCTGATTAGTTGTTACATGTTGGCAAATTTTTAATATAAGTGTACTAGTACACTTTCTTTTATATGTTAGCAGATATGATACAAAAATTTTATTCTATTTGAGGTGATCTGGAAGAATGGATAAGACAGAAAAGTTATCTCTGACTATCTATTCATCTATTCAAGGTGGTTGTTCCTTCCTTGTTAATGCAAATGTAGGAATGAGAAAGCATATGGTAAGGGATGCTCCATCACTTTTAAAACACACTTTTGGTAATGTAGAAATGAATTATGCTGCATTCCATAATTTTGGGATTAGATTTTTTTGAACATAATTATGCATGTACTGCCTGGTCTTTGAGACACAGGTACATGTGTTCAGTTTGTCTACTTCAGAAATAAAATCAAGCAGGCAGCTACCAAAAATGTTTCATGCAAGCCCTTTAAATAAAAGGGTCTGTAGAGAATTTGCATAATATCTTACTTGTGAAATGTAAAATGTATCATAAATCATAATTCAATTTAAAAGACAATTAAATGCATGTGTTTCAGTTCTCTTTTATGGTTCTTGGAAATTGTTATCTTGTGTAGCTGGCGAAAGAGAGGCTAAAGAAAGCAGAGAAGAATTAAATTAGCATTAGCATTACAACAGAGGGCAAATATCAGACAGTCACTTCCTTCACATACTTGGTTTTTTTCTAGCTGTCCTGTGCTCAACTGAAATAGCACAGCGTGCTTCAAATTCCTCATAATTTCTTATTTTCATTAGGACACAGATTGCCTTCTGTGTCTCATGGGACTCAGATGGTTTTGCTGCAATTAACTGTGAGAGATTTTCTACCATTTTAGTCTTTTTGCAGCTTATGATACTCAGTAAATCTCTCTGATGAGATAAGGAAAACCCTGTAAAGAGGATAGAATGTTGTTTATAAAACTTACCAAAATACTTTTCATAAATTCTCACTGCAAACAAGGCAAAGGCTCCCTCAAGTTGGCAGCAGTACTTTTCTAATATACCATGTTCTTAAAGTATGCTTTTCAAATTGCATTGCCATAAATGTAAATGTGTCCTGGTCCTACTGCGAGTCTTACTGTATGTCTGAACATATCAGTCTTTTGTTGGTTACAAATAGATCAGTTCTAGAAATGTTGTAAAACTAGATATCATGAACCAAGAAAAGAAATACTTTTGTCAAGATGCGTGGTGTGGATGTTGCATTACTTGAATCTTTATATTTTATTACATTCATAGACTTTGTAATAGAGCAGATGGGGCAGGAATCTGGGAAACTGGCAGTTTGGTCTCATGCTGAGCAGTGAGTGGAAAAGACCCTTTTCCCTGCAAAAGACCAGCTCTGGTTTTACTGTTCATTTTTACTAAACTGATTAATCTTTTTCTCCATCTACTATTACAGGACTAGTGAGTTGGGGGGGCTGCCACACAGTGGCAAAACTTTTACAGAAAGCCTTCACCTTGCTGGAGCTTCTGGTAATGTAGCTTAGGTCAGGCCCTTATTTCGGAAGGTGGAAAGGGGTAAATACGTCCAGGATTCTCTACTGACTTGGAACTCCATTTCTATTCCTACAGCCCAGCAGGTCTCACTTGCTTCACGCTTTAAAAATGATAATATCCTGATTAAAATAGACCAGAAACACATCCCTTCAAAGGAAAAAGCTTTGAGTTCAAAATAAGATATATGGCATTTGGGGAAAAAATGCTTGACTTGCGTAGTTCTGATCTTGGTGTCAGTTTGCTGATTCAGGCCCCAGTGCTATTTCTGGGATTTATCTTTTTCTCCATGTCTTGGGTTTATGTAAGTAGACCAGTATTGTTTATTGCATTTTAGTTTTTTACTCATTCACTTCACAGAATGATTTCAGCGATATAATTAGGTATGCACTGTGAAAGCTATATTCCCAGATGCTGTGTGGTCAGTTCTGCCTGAGGTAACCACCAACAGCTTCTATCAGCTTAATGATGTCTATTGTTGGCAGTGCTCCTGTCAGAGAGTGAGGTTAATATCAGGAAATAAAATAAAATCTGCTTAGTAAACATTGTAAAGAAAACAGGTTATGTGTTAATGTGTTTGCACCAGCTATTCCTCTCTTAGGCTTTATAATCAAGTTTCGTTGTTTAAATTTTGGTTGTTAATACATATAATTTATACAAACTTTGAAGTAGCTTGAAATGTTAGAGCTGAATTTAAAAGATAAAAGGTGTCTGTCAGGTGTCTAGTCCAGACTTCTACTAGCATAGAACACTTGTCTGATCTCCGTTACATTTCTTAGGTAGGAAACATCTGCCACAGCCATTTCACCTTTAGAAAGGTTTCTCTAATACTCAATGTCATTTTCCCTAAAGGGGAACCACTACAGAATTTAACAGCAATAGCTGTAGAGAACATCATAGAAATTACATTTCTATACCTCCAGGACTGAATAGAGATTAATATAACTTACACACATTCCTATCAAGGTATTTTATTGCATTTTATAGGAAGAATACAATTTTCTCTTAAATTACATGGGATAGTTTAAAGAACAAGGTTGTAATTTCTTTAACAAATGCTTTTAAGACCTTCCTATGATAGTTCATATTTTAAATTTCATCATTTTCTCTATAGCTTATTTAGGCAAGTGTGGTCACCCATACGTGACGAAACAAATTAAAAAGGGCACATAATGTTCCAGTTCCAAGTACCTGGGTGGATGGTGTTGCTTAATATACATATATCATACTCTCCCAAAGTATCAAAGACTTTTGGATAAATTGAATGCAATATATTAACTCAATTACAATGGAAACACAGATCAAAGAATGTAGCTGGGAGGTCTTATTAAAGTATGAGACTTTATTAAAGTGTCACTGGTTTTGATTATACTGTATTAAAGTCTCTGAAATTTCACTTCTTTGTGTCCCCAGAAAAGAAAATTCTGCTGGGGAACTGTAGGTTCAAGGTTTCAGACCTTGGTTTTCAATGTTGTTATTAAAGTGAACTTGTATTGGTAAAAAACACTAAAGATCTTTTTTATCCCTTTTTGACACTGAATATATAATCTCCTTTGCTTCATTTTATTGCCTTTCTCTTTTGTGATTTCTCTTTCTGGACTTTACTCATTCACATCCATCTTGGAAAGACTTCAGTTTTTCAAAGGAAGTAATATGCCCCCCTACTATTCCTCTATTAAAAAAAAAAATTAGAAATTATTAGTTCATTGCATGGGATGAACACATAGAAAGGTACCACATCCAGGTTTTCCATCTGGCAGGACGTGGCGTAGCTTTGAAAGGAAAGGTGTTAATGGAGAGCCTTTTCAGTGTGCTGCAATGCTCAACTGATCTATTTCTGCTTCTGAAGCTAACACAAAGGATACACATGTATGCCGAGCACTGCTATCAGTGGTAATAGCCCTCTAAATTGGAAACAATCATTGTAAAGGCATCTAACACACATTCTCTGGTACATAATAACAAAATTGAGATAAAAATCACTTTTCTTAATTTGTTTACTTTCCTGTTGCTACACATGTCAACTTTTGTTTGTAATTATATTAAAATGGTGACGAACCCCCTGTTGTGAGGCAGGAACAGTGTAAAGTTTGCATATTGCTGTCTTGCGTATCCATCCTGCTTTGTGCTTGGTATCGATACAGCACTGTTTGGTCTCTCTGCAAGTGCAAGGGTAGAGTCCAGCTCTGTCCCTGCTTTTGTTGTGAGGAGCCTCATGTTACAGGAATTAGGCTTTCAAGGTACACAGCTTGACATGAACTTGGAGAAACATGAATTCAGTAAATAAACTGATTTCCTGCTTTACTATGTGCATGTTCTTTGCATTACACTGAAAGTAAAACACAGAGCATGTATTTCACCATGTTCATTTTAGAACATCATTTTAAGAGCGGTGATGGTTTCTCTCTCCAGTGACCAGTGTTAGAGATCTCAGCAGAGATACAAAAAGGCTCAGGACAAGATAACAAGAAAGTAGTTTATTACAGATAGAGAGAGAATAATTCCATTCATTTATGGATTGTTTCAGGGATTCTGAAAGACTCTGCTAATACTGCCTATTAAGATAGAGAAGATGGGGAGGAGAAAAAAATCAATTCATTTCTTAATCTGTTTAAGTGAACAAAGAATTGCGTGTAAAACTGAACAGAGAGAGTCAACAAAGCTCACAGCAAACAAAAAAGAAAAGAAGCTTTATTTTTGCATAATTATGTCTGAATCACGGTAGATTTGACAGAACCTGTTCCATTCTAAGCCCTAAGGTCTTATTTAGGAGGAGCACAACATCAAATACCCTGGCTGTAACATGCTCTTTCTGGGCTAATCTAACATCTCGTGGGATATCACGCACAGGGACAGCACAGGCAGTTGAATAGTTTTGTTGGTTTATATTCAGTCATTGTAGGACTTATTCCGTACGCTTGTTGAAAGCTGTGATAGCACACTGGCAGATCTCTGGGTTTTTTGTTGTTTGTTTTTTTTGGGGGGGGGAGGTGGCTTCCTTATCTCTAAAATAGAAATGAAATAAGAAATATTGGTGCTTTTCTGGTAAGGGAGAGATAAGGTTTAACCCCTGAATACTTGTAAATGCCTTCAGAAGACATTTCGGAAGTGCCTAATGCTCTAAGTTATGGTTTTATAAGGTATTTTACTACCATTATAGTATTAGGGGTTTGATCTTTTAACCTTTCTGCATTTATGTAACTTGACATAATGGAGACTCATTGAAAAGCTTTCATGAGCAGCATTAATTGTGCAATCTGAGCACCAGACTTTATAGAAACCTAAAGGAATTGAGCTATGACATTGCACCAGGGTAAGTCACTCCAAATGTTGCTTTCCTCATTAAAGTTAAGGGTTTAGAAAGACTGTGACCAAGATTCCCTCAAATCACAATGTTTTATCTGAACAGAAATAAGCCATATTTACAAAACTGCTGATATTAACACAGTCTTCTAGTATTAGCAGGGTAAATGCCTTAAGATAAGAATTAAGATTCCCTACTGAGCATCCAAAGCTCTACAGCATCAGGAGGCACTAAAGCAGTAAGATGCTCAGAAAAACAGCTCCACATCTGATAGGCAAAAGCACAATAAATCAAAGATAAAGTAAACTTTCTAGATAACCAGGAGCGTTTAATGCCGTTCTGATGAAACTCCTCCACAGGAAATGAGTAAACACAGCCTCCATGCTTTCCCCATCTTTCTGCCAATTTACATCTTAATGGATAAACTGGTTCGGGTTACTCATTCAGCAAAGGAAGGGATTGATTTGCAACTTTTCATTCTGAGTGCTCCCATCAACTTCTGGAGGGCTGTTCAGGGCAACTGAGCACAGCCATGGGCAGGCATTTAAAGATTAACAGGCCTTTGTGGCATTCCAGGGGGATGACAAAGCCATCAAAATTCATTATTTTTTCCTCAGTATTACACACACACACTACACGTGACTGCTGCAGTTATTATACCAGTGGTTTTTCAGAAATCTTGCAGTTCAGATCTGTGATAGTTTTTTCCTTTTCCCGCTTAAAGACCTGAGTTATGAGATTATGAGAAAAATCTCCAAGTTAATTAGAAGTGTATTTTTTGTCCTTGTGTTTGTAATGGAAAGGCTTGAAATGTTAGCCGAGTTACCAAGGCTCAGTTGCACTACTTAGCGTGAATGAGAGTGCAGTGCGAGGAAAATTAAGTTTTTTAGAGGAGTATGATACAATTCATAGACTCCACATAGAGGGGCACAGAATGCCTCTGAATTCCTGGATACATTTTTAAAGAACTCCAAGAGTTATCACACTTTCCGCTGTAATTCCACAAAATCAGTATTATTAACAAAGGACTAAGACGTTTCTGTATAGTGCTGTCTATTTGAAGCACCAAGTCTTCCATCTCACAGACAGATGTCATGCACAGATGACACCACAGCTACTCTTTTCCCCCAAAAAAGCTCTGTCTACGGCTTGCCCAAGCACACTTGTCCAATGCCAGAGTGTGTGTTCATCCTGAGGAACCACAGAAATGGCTCTCCTGAAACACAAGGATTGGAGGTGTATGAACTCACAGGGCTCTGTCCCCCTTCCACCTCCCAGAGGACATCGCCACCTCGGGGGTGAAGGGATGTCACTCTCTGGGGACAACAGGGATGGCAGTAATGCTGACCAACAGCTTCCCTTCTTCACCCCTTCAGTTCTGGGTAAGCTGCACCTCAACCACTACCCCCCAATTCTGGGGGCAGTAGGCAGCACGCCAAGCTTTCCCTTCAGTTTCAGAGACGATGGACAGCACCCCAACTTCCCCCCTCAGTTCAGAGGGCGATGGACAGCTCCCCACAGCTTGCCTTGGTCTTAGGGGTAGTGGGGAGCACCCCAACCTTCCCGCTCAGGTTCGGAGGTGATGGACAGCACCCCAACTGCCCCCCTTGGTTTTGGGGATGATGG